>JAJSOF020000037.1:26883774-27236274 GCA_025594305.2 Periplaneta americana
GTGAAGTGGCAAAACGAGTGGGACAACGCAGCAAAAGGACAAATCACAAAATCTTTCTTCCCAAATATACACGATCGGTTAAAATCAGTGGCCGGCAGATGCTGCAGTTGTGACGTAAGAGCCAGTCAGATCGCAAGAGCTTGGGAGAGCGAGCAGTTGAGTCTGTCTACAGTATGTCACCCAATTACAGACACGAATAAGTATGTACAAATATTAGAAGAACTGAGTCAGGAATTTGATTGCAGATTTCAAGAGTTTGCAAATCTTCAATCTGATATTTCCATATTTGCGACAACATTTTCAGTGAATATTGACAGTGTTCCATCATCATTGCAACTGGAAGTCATTGATTTGCAAAATGATATTAAAATGAAAGACCGCTTTGAAAACAAAAAGGATCTATCTACATTTTATAGAAGATTTCCCCAGGCAAGATTCCCTCGATTGCATAGATTTGCTGCTAGATGTTGAGCATATTCGGATCTACGTATGTATGTGAACAGTTCTTTTCTGTATGAAGATATGCAAACCACAACATAGAAACCACCTGTCTGATCTGAACTTGAAACATATTCTTCGCTTGTGTGTTAGCCAGACTATGACTCCAAATATTGCAAAATTAGTACGCGAGAAAAGAGAAAAAAATCTCGACAAAGCGTTTAGCTTGGGCACAGTAGTTACACAAAGTGATGGTGTGTTTCAAAAGTTGAAATATACTTTGCATACTACTTACCAAGATAGGGCCTATGTAGTTTAATCTGTATATTATGTAGAGAAATGTGTGTTAAAAAACACTTGAACTGTTTTCAAGTTTCCGAGTAGACAAAGTGTTGCAGTACTGCTTAAAGTATTTATTTATATGCTTGTATGTTTATAGCAGTTTCGGAATTTCATTTATATATGCAAACGCTTCTGCAAGTGGCTGCATTATGAGTTTAATGTTATTGTAAGTACATTAAATTTGATTACAAACCAAAATATTTTGTTACATTGATTTATGAAGGTTGTACAGTTTTGTTTTCGTACAAATGTATTGTAATTGTGCTATTCCCATACTATCTCAGAAGAATGGATCGCGCTCTGTCAGTGCATAGACTCCGCACCACCACTGTTCAGATGAACCTTCTCTCCACGCTGTGCTCAGTATGCAGAGATTGCCGAGCAAAGAGCAAGGCGGCTACGTCGTATGACATCACAGAGCACGGAACATGCCGGTCACTGGGTTAAAATTGAAACTTAACATAACCTCAAACTTCACAACTATAATAACAGGACACGGAAATATAAAATCTTATCTACATAAATATAAAATTATAGATAGCCCATTATGTCCATGCAACAATGACGAACAAATGATAGATCATTTGTTATACAATTGTAAATTACTTGAGAGAGAAAGAGACATTCTGAAAGCGGCAGTTCTAAAGTCTGAAAACTGGCCAGTGAATAAAGACAAACTAGTGCAAAAATACCAGAAGAACTTGATCAAATTTACTAACAATATACAGTTTGACAAATTACAATGAAAGAAAAGTACAAAATTCGTCCATCTATATTGCCTATAAAGAAACTCTTAGAACAATATAAAGTAATTATATGAACATAGTTTAAGTTAAACCAATGCATGTAGTATTACTCCACAGTAATGGAGCATGCAGGCTGTAAAAAAAAAAAAAAAAAAAAAAAAAACCGTTATATAACAAACTTTGTATGCAACATGTTTCTTTAACTTGCTATATGTTATATTTGTGTTGGTATCAAAATAATATTCCTGTAACAAATTATATAACTCGATAAATGAAATAAATGTCAGGTTTGAAAATGGCGTCGAGGGCAGTCATAAAATAACCAATTAAAAAAAAAAGATATTCGTCGACAGCAACACACAGCAAGTAAATAGCGAACAACTAAGGCACAGTAGTTCAACGGGGCACGACCCACGCCCCCTCCTATTATACACAGTAGAAGGATTCTAGAACACAGTTAACCTGAAACCACTTGCCTCTCTGCCATCGGCCACTAAGTTTCGCTGCCTCGTTATACTGTAGACAATTCTTCGAAACACAAATAACATTATACGCACAATAATTTTCAGTAAATATATCGGATAAAATTTCTGCACATTTAAAGGACCAAACTACAATTCTTTCAATCATGTATTATCATAATACAATACTCTCTTAACCCTGCGTTACTCATGTTATAAATATTCTCACCATTCGATGAAAGAGTAATGGAACGGAGAAAAATTCTCTCCGGCGCCGGGATTTGAACCCGGGTTTTCAGCTCTACGTGCTGATGCTTTATCCACTAATCCACACAGGATACAACCCCGGCGTCGGACAGAATTGTCTCTGATTGAGTTCCAACTCTTGGGTTCCCTCTAATGGCCGCCCTCTGCACTACGTCATAGATGTCTATGAACATAGGACCGAAGTCCACACATGTGCTGAGGTGCACTCGTTATGAGTGACTAGTTGGCCGGGATCCGACGGAATAAGCGCCGTCTTAAATCAATCAGAGACAATTCTGTCCGACGCCGGGATTGTATCCGGTGTGGCTTAGTGGATAAAGCATCAGCACGTAGAGCTGAAAACCCAGGTTCAAATTCCGGCGCCGGAGAGACTTTTCCCCGTTCCATTACTCTTTCATCGTATGATGACACAGAATATCTGCATGGAAATATCATATGTACTTCGGTACATTGAAATAATATATTCTCACCATTGCTCAGGTAGGGTTTCACAAACCCCATTTTAAATAACTAATATATTTTTCTGCAAGTTTCAGAAATCAGATAAACGCATTTAAATATACTACTCTTAGTTCACTTAAACAATTTCTTAAGTGAACTCTTCTGGATGTGATTGAAAGGTATACAGATGCACAGAGTACACACTAGCTCCATCTCTTAGATGGTTTACCACACCCCACCTGAGTAATGCAGGGTTAAATTGACTGAGCATTCATTCAATTATTTATTATCCTAATACACTGCTCTCTTAAATTGACTGAGCATTCTTTCAATTATTTATTATCCTAATACACTGCTCTCTTAAATTGACTGAGCATTCTTTCAATTATTTATTATCATAATACACTGCTCTCTTAAATTGACTGAGCATTCTTTCAATGATTTATTATCATAATACACTGCTCTCTTAAATTGACTGAGCATTCTTTCAATGATTTATTATCATAATACACTGCTCTCTTAAATTGACTGAGCATTCTTTCAATGATTTATTATCATAATACACTGCTCTCTTAAATTGACTGAGCATTCTTTCAATGATTTATTATCATAATACACTGCTCTCTTAAATTGACTGAGCATTCTTTCAATGATTTATTATCATAATACACTGCTCTCTTAAATTGACTGAGCATTCTTTCAATGATTTATTATCATAATACACTGCTCTCTTAAATTGACTGAGCATTCTTTCAATTATTTATTATCATAATACACTGCTCTCTTAAATTGACTGAGCATTCTTTCAATTATTTATTATCATAATACACTGCTCTCTTAAATTGACGAGCATTCTTTCAATTATTTATTATCATAATACACTGCTCTCTTAAATTGACTGAGCATTCTTTCAATTATTTATTATCATAATACACTGCTCTCTTAAATTGACTGAGCATTCTTTCAATTATTTATTACCATAATACACTGCTCTCTTAAATTGACTGAGCATTCTTTCAATTATTTATTATCATAATACACTGCTCTCTTAAATTGACTGAGCATTCTTTCAATTATTTATTATCCTAATACACTGCTCTCTTAAATTGACTGAGCATTCTTTCAATTATTTATTATCATAATACACTGCTCTCTTAAATTGACTGAGCATTCTTTCAATTATTTATTATCATAATACACTGCTCTCTTAAATTGACGAGCATTCTTTCAATTATTTATTATCCTAAACACTGCTCTCTTAAATTGACTGAGCATGTTGCGAATTCAGTCAATGGCTTCCCCAAAACATGCTATGAAATATTTCATATGAAACCATTTTTAACTCGAAAAGAAAGCAAAAACGACCAAAATTGTATTAATATTTTTTGTTTGAAATATCTCAAAGAATAACCCCCTGAAATTAATGACATTACTTACGGTTCATCTTGTATATATGTGACCAAATACAATAATGTGTACTATTTAACACTGAAATGGTAAACACTTCATATTCCCGTAAGTGATTTTATAATGGTGGTCCCCGAAATTTCGAAAAAAATTTTATTACTTTAGAATAGAGACAAAATATCTCAACCATATACAAAACGCGGAAAACAAGGCTTCCAAAGAGATTTCAATATAAACTAAGAGGATAAAGAAATGCAGGACGTCCACAAGAGGTCTGAAGTATACCATAAGGCGTAACGGGTTGATGTTCTTTACAATGCAAATAAATAAAAATAATACAGGTCTATTCACGAAATGCAGAGAACATTTTGATGACTCAATTACTGAATAAGTCAGCTAATTCAATACTGTATAGAGGAACATGGCTGCATGAAGAGTAAGATACGGTTAAAAGAGTAAAATATGACATTAAACAAAACAGATGTGTGTAAACGAAGAAGTCTTACCGGTTCTGACAGAGGAAGAGGAGGGGGATTCAACATGACGGGCATCGAAGTCGACGGTTTTCAAACTTGGGGCTCCAGACCGCAGCAACGAGCAAGTTCAGCTCTGCTAATTAGCGTGAACTCCAGACATTGATTACAGGAAGCTCTGAGGAGCAGCTGTTCAAAAACCACCAAACCATACAACTAACTGGGAAGACAATGCAAGCCATCGCGGCGTCACAGGAAATACAGTAAGAGAGATGCAGTTCAGAGAAAAAAACCCTGAAATAAATGACATTATTTACGGTTCACTCTGTGTAATATGCGCCATTATCTTACACTATTATGTACAGTTACCCTGAAAAAGAATGAGACGATTCTTGGTCGTCGGAAGTTAAAGTTCTACAGCGCGGTTCACTCGATATCGACGTAGGGATACATAACATGACAGATAGTACAAGAATTGTTACAAGGACCACAACAAGGACAAGGACCAGAATAAGGATCACGAAGAAGACTGCCATTTAAGGCCAGGATTTCACAACATAGCTCGAGTCCCAAAATATAATTCTTCACTGTACCGAATGGCAAATGCCTGCTAAGGGATCTACATTCTGGACTGCTGCTATCACTGTCTTGTCTCGGTAGCTCATATAGTAGCGTGCCGGTTCCATTGTATAACCGAAACGTCTCGTGTTCGATCCCAGGTAAAACTTTTTTATTGAGGTGTAATTAATTTGTTCAGAGTTCCTCGACTGTCTAATTTGTCGAAAAATATGGAATAATTTATGCCCAATTTCTGGGTCTTACAAGTGGGCTGAACCTCGTCAAAAAAATAAATCTTACTTGGAAGTTAAAAGTATTCTTCCTCAAACAAAAATCATAAGAAACAAAAAGAGACCTGTTAACTTAAAATCTTGTCCACATGCCATCAGCTTCTATTACAGCTCTAAGTCGATCCGGCATGGATGTTACGAGATTGTGGAATAAGTTCTGATCCCCGGCGAGATCTTCACAGGTGTCAACAACTTGATCCCACAATTCGTCTCGATTTCGAGGGCGTCGGTGGGCATAGGTGGCTATCCTTCTCTTTTTCAATTCCGCCCATAAATTTTCGATGACATTCAAATCAGGTGACTTCGGAGGCCAATTAATGATTTCGATCTCGGGTCTCCCTTTGAAACCATCTTTGAATGCTTGCAGCATAGTGCACGGGATGGTTATCCTGCTGGAACAGCAATGTTCCTTCGGGAAAACGTTCTCGGGCGGAGGGAAGGAATATATTTTCCAGAATGTGCTCGTAAGTTTCCGCATTAAACCGGCCATCGATGCGTTCTATAACGCCAGGTACATCGTAAGACATCCACCCCCAACACGATATGCTAAAGCGCCCCGATCTTTCACGTCGGTGCACATAGCGCTGATCATGTCGGAGACCATCCTCACGATAGACACGGACAGGACCTTCGTAATCACTCGAGATGGTTGTTTCGTCGGAGAAAATTACATTTCTCCAATCGAAATCCACTCGATTGGTAGCGAAGGCAAGACGGTCGACAGCTTGTGCTTCCCCCAATATTTCCATTTGCGCAGCCCTCCGGTTCCTAATACCGCGGTTCCTCAACCTGCTGATCACAGTCCGTGAAGAGCCGGGAAAGTTAGATGCTGCTCTTATTTCGTTAGCAGTCAGAAAGGGGTCCTGTCGAACTGTCTCGAATAAAAGAGCACCCTCTTCCAATGAAGAAATCCGCGGACGCCCAGGAATAGGGCGATTTTAGACCTCCCCAAAATTTTGGTAACGATGAACCCATCTCACGGCTGTACTTCCAGGAACACCGACCAAACGGCCAGCAGATCTAGCCCCATATCCAGCCTCAACTAGAGCTATAACTCGCTGTCTCATGTCACGTCGGTTCGCCATTACGATGAGAAATGAGAGATGACGATAATACTTTAGTGTAGACAATGACTATTTAACATGATATAGAATTATTGAAATAAGAGGCATCTTGCATAGTAAGAGTTAATAAATCAACCCTAAATTAAATATCTAAATAACAGGATATAACAGGAAGTCCAATTGTTGCGAAACTAATCAAATTAAATCTAATTACATTAAATAAACAAACCCCAAGTTATGATACCACATTGCTACAGCTAAATTGTATGTTATTAACATAAGCATTGAATAGGTCCGTGGTTGTGCGTTGGACGACAAAACCAAACATCGAAAGTTCGAATCTTGCCGAGGAATGTAACTTCTTGCTTTTTATAATGTAAATCAGACTTATAACTACAATCATTCATATTTCTTACATTATTTATTAATATTTATAGCCAACATTGAATTTGTAAAGAAAAGACTTTAGAAATCTCATATGGAATTTGTGATCTGTAGTGACATAAACATAGATTATCTCTCGGAACTTATCCGTAAAAGTAAATTAAATTCACTCCTTGAAACTGGAAACCTTATTCGTAGGGTCATTTTCCCATAGCATACAAGCTGAAGTAACACAGCCATTGATAAACGTTTTGTACACAGAATTAGACTGAATTCCTATTCGACAGAACCTATAATCAATGGCTTGTCTGACCATGATAAACAAATCCTATGTGTTTCCAATGTCACTGAACAATTTCAAAATATTAATTTAAAAACTAAGAAAGGATCGTAATTGCTGTATCTAGTGATTATTTACATTTATGTTTACAAAATGAATCTTGGAAAAACATATATGATACTGGTACTACTGATATTAAGAGTAAATATATTGAATTTTTCACTTAATTTCATAATCACTTCAGTGGATGTTCTCCACTCAATGTTGTGAAAAAATTCAAAAGTTAAAACATGTAGATAACGCAGGGACTTCAAAATCTCATGTATTAAAAAGAAGAATCTATATGTAATGAGTTGCA
Organism: Periplaneta americana; assembly: GCA_025594305.2. Classification (NCBI taxonomy): domain Eukaryota; kingdom Metazoa; phylum Arthropoda; class Insecta; order Blattodea; family Blattidae; genus Periplaneta; species Periplaneta americana. The sequence goes on from JAJSOF020000037.1 coordinate 26,891,284, forward strand.
ATGTAATGATCTTCATGTTCTTAAATACTGCAAGAAGTACAGTGTAATTTATCAAAAATTATGAAAGAGGGAAATAGAATATATTTGAGTAGAAAAGTACAAAATTCAGATAATGCAATTAAACCTATTCGTAATATTATTAAATTTAAACTTGTAGATATCCTAAGAAAGAAAATATTTTTTCATTAAAACCAATGATTATAAAGTAGAGGATCCCAAATCTATTGCAAATTCTTTTAACGTATTATAGTATATAGTACAGAAATATTATTGACAACTTAAACATTCAAGATTTTGCAAAAGATACTGCAATTGGTTACTTAACAGATGTATGTAATAATTATTATTAATATATGTAATTAGTCAATAACTGCAAAGTGCTTATACATTCAATCATAACATGAATAAAATTGAATGCAAACACGTAGATAAAATAGTTAAAATTAACTGCAGGGGTGAGAATGAAATAATCCAAAGCCATACTTTTAACAAAAATTGTTTTTTGCGAGTGCATTTCTTACACATATGGGAAAGCTATTAATAAATTATTGTAATAATTACTCAACAAATGACATAGCCTAAGGACTCTAAACCTTTGTAAAAGTTTGTCTATTATTATATATTTTTTTAATTTCATTTTAATTGTTAGTTTTTAATATATATGCATTTACATTGTATATATGTGTGTGTATAAATGCATTCATTAGATTAACGTTTATAATATTATAACTTGTAATTTTGTATTGTTTGCGATCATTAACACTTAATCTCAGGACTTTGTAAAACTATATTTCAACGTGACTTAGCTTTTTCAACGTTATTTAGACAAAAAAATTGTTGTGTAGACTAAGAATCGAACTCGCACTCTTCTACACAACACGCAGAAGTCTTACCGTCTGAGCTATGGAAACGACATGAAAGCTTTCCTTTCTGTGCGGAGTGTCGATCTAGTCATGAAGGTCCATTGTCGATTTAACTACACGATTTATGTATATATTTATCTTTTATTTACGTAATATTATCATATTTTTGCAGTTTTTTAATTAAATTTCGGAACGATGCTAGTAACAAACCAAATAGCCTGAATTTAAGTAACTCAATATTCGTTATCTTGTGTATCGGTGCTCTGGTCTCCGATCATGCGCAGTGTCTTACATCTGAGACTTAGGAATATTCAATCGTCTCATCCTTTTCCAGGGAAACTGTACTTCCTCCGTTCCAAAATATGGTATAGTAATAAACAAAACAAGTTTGATCACTGCGCATGTGTGCACGAAATGTTTCGCGGTGTGGTATTCTGTTCAGTAGTGAAAGTCCACACCTGTGGAGTAACGGCTAGCGCGTATGGCCGCGAAACCAGGTGGCCCGGGTTCGATTCCCGGTCGGGACAAGTTACCTGGTTGAGGTTTTTTCCGGGGTTTTCCCTCAACCCAATATGAGCAAATGCTGGGTAACTTTCGGTGCTGGACCCCGGACTCATTTCGCCGGCATTATCACCTTCATCTCATTCAGACGCTAAATAACCAAAGATGTTGATAAAGCGTCGTAAAATAACTACTTAAATAAACTACTTCAGTAGTGAAGGGACTATTGTATTGTATTGTATTGTATTGCATTGTATTGTATTGCATTGTATTGTATTTATTAACATTCCATTGTATTCATACATTGCTTTACAGCTAGAATACGGAACAAGTCAAAAAACTTAATACTATTATAAAGTCTTAATTTGTAGTCACAGTCTAGATCAAATATATACAGACGAGATCTATAATATAGTCTACTAGTACAACACAAAGTTTAGTATCAATTTCATGAAGCGTTATTGAATGTCATGAATTCACCTACAGAATAGAAGGCCTGAGAAATTAGGTACTTCTTTAATTTGGCCCTAAATAATTTTATGTTTTGAGTTTCATTTTTTATATCGATAGGGAGGCTATTAAAAATTTTTACTGCCATATAACGCATTCCTTTTTGATAGCACGATAGACTTGCCGATGGAGTATGAAAGTCATTTTTTGACTTGTATTTATGCTATGAACTGTTGAATTAGTTACAAAGTTCTCACGATTACATACGAGGAAGTCTATTAATGAAAAGATATACTGACAAGCCATGGGCATTATTTGTAGTTTTTTTTTAAATAGTCCTACAAGATTCCCTAGATTTGGCACCTACTATTATTCTAATTACTCTTTTTTGTAATAGATATATACTGTTACTATATGTGGAATTTCCCCAGAATATTATTCCAAAACTCATTACCGAGTGGAAGTATGCAAAGTATATTGTTTTTAAGGTATTGATATTTACTATCTTTTGCATAGATCTAATAGCAAAACAAGCTGAATTTAGTTTGGGGGTAATTTCTTTAATATGAATTTTCCAATTTAACACATTATCAATTTTTAAGCCAAGAAATTTGGTTGTCGTTGTTTCTAATAGAGATCTGTTGTTAATTATTGCGCTAGAAATTTGCGAGGTTGAATTTTCACAGGATTTAAATTGAATTATGTTAGTTTTGTTACAATTTAATACCAATTTATTGACTGAGAACCAGTCACATATTTGGAGCGAATTTCCTCTGTTGAAGATTGGAATGTGTTGGAGTTATTGGCTGTAATAACTGTACTGTTACTGTCAGACAGTACAGTTGTGAATGTTTCTAATCTTCTGTAGTGCATCAAACTGTAATATTTAAATAGTTCATTATAAACAGAAATCAATGGGCACCTGATGTGGTGTTCCTGTTGCAGAAAATGCAACACTAACCCAGTCAATTTTGAATAGAACATATAAGGCTCAACAGTCGTACAAAAATGGGTTGTAATTTGTTGCAGTTTTTATGTTAATTGGCCTCTCTCTCAAAACAATGTTTTTTTCTTTTATTAATTCGACATCATACAGAATGAAATGTACCTAATTTTTATGTTTTTCGTATGTTAATTTATCAAATAAGTATCTAGAAGATGTATTAAAGTTACATTATATTATCGAGAACTTTAACAAATGAATAATTTCGAGGGAAAAATTGTTCCGGGGCCGGTTTAACGTACCAACGCTCTACCAACTGAGCTACCCGGGAACTCTACCCGACACCGATCCAATTTTTCCCTCTACATCCACAGACCTCAAAGTGGTCTGACAACCGTCAAGCAACCAACTTCGAGTGCACACTAACTCTGTGTGACTTAAATTGTGGTTTTCTGTTAACGAACAGTGACGTGTATTATGCAAATCAAGATTTCAGGTATAACTCCTTGTAAAGTTGATTTGAATGATGCCCGGCCCCGGAACAATTTTTCCCTCGAAATTATTCAAATCAACTTTACAGGGAGTTAGTTATACCTGAAATCTTGATTTGCACTTTAACAAATGTATACCATATTTAGGAACAGAATTAATGACATCTTTCTATACCATATTTTGGATTTTTTTAAATTTTAGTAAGTTATTTTACGACGCTTTATCAACATCTTACGTTATTTAGCGTCTAAATGAGATGAAGGTGATAATGCCGGTGAAATGAGTCCGGGGTCCAGTACCGAAAGTTACCCAGCATTTGCTCATATTGGGTTGAGGGAAAACCCCTGAAAACCCTCAATGGTGTAGTATGTTTAGTAACAAGTATCATTAGAAACAGTGTGTGTTCGATATACAGTAGACTAAGTGAAATGAAAATCAAGAACGGAGTGATAAAAGTGTCAATTTTGAATGAATTAGAGGAGTATAATAGGAAGTGAAGTAAAACGATAGAGATAATGAAAATAGGTGAGGAGTATGGTGGGGGGAGGCTAGCTAGGATAGTGAAGTATAACATGTAGAAAATTAGTGAGATCTGAGAATGAAATGTACACAAGAAGCAGGCATAATAACGAACATATTGGACAATGGTGTAGTATGTTTCAGTAACTAGTATTATTAGAAACAGTGTGTGTTCGATATAATTGTACTGAAAATCAAGAACAGAGTCGTAAACGTGTCAATTTTTAATAATCTAAATTGAGTTATTAGGTTTTAAGGGGAGATGATGGAATTTTTTTAACTTTTTTCCTATGTGGTGTAAATTATTAATTTTTTGTATGTAGAGAGCTCATAGCTGTGGCAAGTCAACCAAATAAAAATATTTTGAAAAAAATTATTTGGGGGCCTAAATTTGAAAAAAAAATATACCTTTTTTTTTTTTACCTTGGGGATTTAGTGAAGTGAATTTTTAATGGCAGGCAGAGTAACTATCTCATGCCCCCATGTTTTAGATTGCTACCAGTGCACTTCATTAGAACCAGGTACCCAGCTTCGAAGCCGTTAGCCCTGTGAACTTACAATATATTTATGTTCCCCTATTATCATAATTCAGGGTTGGTATCTAAGAAATTAGCAAGTTCTTTGTGATAGTAGAAGAGAAAGAGTGGGGGAAGGGAAGTGGTCCGTGGCCCAATGCAGGATTGTACTAAAACCGATATATCTAAACTGTTTTTAAAGATAGATTCAAACAGTTTTTGCAATGTATTTGCAAAAGCATGTTCTACAAACTGTCTTTAACAGAATTTTGATATTAGTCCCTACGTTTCTAAAATAAACAATTAAAATTTAGTAACAATTTTCTGATTTCCTTTCTTGCAAACAAACGGACGTATTTTTAAAATGAAATCAATTAACAAAATTCTGTTACAGAGAAAAGTTTCCTAATAGTCTAAAGAATGTGTGTTCTAAATTTCTTGAATGTATCTTTAATAGTTCAGAAATTATATCCCTTTTGTCTGACAATGTAACAAAAAAAAAATGAAGTTACTGGAAACCGATTAAAAATCCATAGCGCAGGAAGTTTAAAAACGACGTCTCAACATCCGATAAGGGCACAAATACCCACAAAATGTTATGCAATGCATTCGACACATATCAAAGGGTATTGCAGAGAAAATTTTTTTTATTTAATTTACCGGAAACAACAATAAAAGTGGGCGAGTGATTTAAAAATCCATAATGCAGGAAGTTTAAAAATGGCGATCACACATCACAGCATATTTTAAAGATTTTTTTTTTTTTAATTTAGTCATTTTTCATCAAAAATACCATCCTCTCCCCTTAAGTTGGGAATACTGATCCATTTAAATGGGGTCGAAAGTCAAATTATAAGAGCGTCTACAAAAGGTATATCTGTAATTGTGGCACCGGATACAAAATTGTGAGGTCCACATTACATGGATGTAAATGTTGACATCGAATATATATCACATCATATTATATGACAGTTTTTGCTCAGAATGTCTTCGGGAATATGCTCCGTAAGCGGCGGTGAATCACCCTATATATCTGATCTCCAATAATGTAACTTTCAGACAGGTTTCGGTCCTGCCAGCGTCGCATATGACACACAATCGCAGAGGCAATTACGTCACAGACGTGAACACGGACAACTGCCTCCCGTCTCCGCTGATGGAAGCGAAAATCACCTGCTGAAAGATGGGGTTGGAGCAGAAGTGTAATCATGAGCTTTCAATTCATTGCCTCCGACGCGGTGTTGTCAAAATGGGCTTTTAATTTCTAATGAAACAAGACACAAATGTTGATGACAGCGAAAAGTTTGTTAAGATTCAATTCCGATGGCCGCCTTTATTAGTTAAAAGGAATGCTCCGCGCTTTTCCCACCCATTCTGTGCGAAATGTGTTACAGATCATTATTCTCCAACATAAACTTGCAAAAAAATGTCAGAGTAAATTGGAATTTTTGTGCAAGGCTGCAAAAAAAATCATATTCAGTCTTCTAACATTAGTACAAGTTGTCAAATATGACAAAACGTTAAAACTTGTTAAACTAACAACTTTTATTTATGTACTGTGTTAACTACTAGTTTTGACATAATATTCAAACAGTCTAGTGAGGTTCTGCGCATGATTCCGGCGTCTTGTTACCTGTCGTCAGCTTCCGCGCTCTACGGCCGAAAGATAATCTGACCGCTCTATATTAAGGAGACACTCGACTAAAAACAACAACTTTTTTTCCTAATAATTCATTTTCAACTAAATTTTGAGAGCATGTTTACTATGTAAAGGACTAACAAAATGAACTTCTAAATGTTTTTAGCTTTTGATTTTTATTTTTTCCATTTTTTTTAGAAATATTTTCAAACCTAAGTTTTTAGTAGAAGGTCTCAATTTTTAACCTTCCTCTTTTTTTTTTTTGGTTACATTCACAACACACAGAAAAACATTTCTATGCATTCATTTTATGAAATATCTCATTCATTCGCTTTCAATTTTTTTTAATTTTGAATATGTTATTTTTACATAATTCATGAAAAAAATTAATAAAATATACTAGCACCATTTCTCACAAAATAAATGCATAGAAACATGCAGCTACCTCATAAATACTTGCAGTAAAATTTCATCCAGATTGATTAATATTTGGCATAAAAAAGTTGGTGTTGAATCAAAAAAAATAAACTGAAATGAAAATAAAATGGATCTGAAAGCAAAATTAATATTTATGTAACACATACTGTACTCCAACAACGAGAAAGTCTTTGGGGACTGAGACGAAGCGGGGTAATGCTGTGAATGAATGTTGATGTCATAAGATGCCATAAGGTCACACACGTGGGTACTCGTATCTCTATTGGCTAGCTCTCACAGCACAAACAATAACATTGATACACACATATCGATACTACCCTAGTTACAAAATTAGATCACTGTTAATCTCCTGGTCTTTTAATCTCTCCATACAGGAAATAACATATGCAGGAGAGCGCATGGTTTTTAAACTGACGTTATAAGGTAATATTATCTATCTACTTCGCTCCAATAGATGACGCAATAGTAAGCACATTCCTTTCACGGTTGATCTCCTGGTTGGAGAACAGTACCTATTAAACGAATGAAATTCATAAATGAAAAGTTCCTACAAATGAATAAAGAAATAGCTATAAGAAAACTTATGGATAATAATAACAAAGTTACAAAAGCAAATAGGTCTATATATTTTTTTGGTCAAAAAAATTAGAATGGAAAGAATAAATGAAATAGCTAGAATTTAATGAGAAAAAAATTGGATAAGAAGAAAGGTTTAGTTTTGTTAATAGTACTATCAATAAATAAAATAAAACACGTATATTCAAAAGTTTTAAATATACTAGAATAATGGAAGACTTATATAATTATATATTATGATAGCTGCTCATCGTAGATTGAAACGTGAAGTACATCTTTGCCAAGTGAGTAAAGACTAATTGTATCAACATATTAAAATGAGTTGAGTCTTACATAAAACTTGTCGCAAGTGCAAGATAAAACATCTCATATTAAATAGCTAAGTTTAGAAATATATTAAAAATTGTATATCTATAAGTAAACTATAAATTATGTAATATAAGGCTCAATGATTATATGTATTTATATTTTTCTTCTTTTTTTTCTGTGAACTATAATAAATATATCATAGTCTGTAACACATACCTATTAAAATTCTCCTCCGCTACATTCATAAAGTAACTTCAGGGAGCCAACTTCAGAACAAGAAGTTACTAGATTTGTAATGAGAAATTTGTGTATATAAAAAAGGAATTCCTTGATGACAAAATAATTTTGACAGCTCTTTAAATGCCACACCCCCTTACAGCCTTAATTTTAAAACATTTTAAACATATTTTGTAATCAGAATTGAACTAAATCCATTTGGTGTATGAAAATATACATTCTAAAGAAGTGAAATACCCAATAAAAATATTTTGGAAAATTTTCTTTATTTTCAGTGGAGTCTCCCCTTAAGTAAAATTTAATATTAAACGACTGAAGTCAGGATAGGAGAAGAAATTTCAGAGGGAAGTGGAATAGGGGTGGAGTACGCTAAGGATGCCTTTCATCACCTACCCTGTTCAACTCTACTTGGAGGATTTAGTGACGAACTGTCTGCAGAACATGGGAGAGGTAATAGTAGGAGGAAGAAAAATAAAGTGCGTAAGATTTGCTGATACGGCGGTGTTAGCAGAAGAGGTATGATAGAGCTGAGATAAGATGTTATGGCACCAACATGCGCGAAGTTTTAAATTGCCGGCCAGCAGGGTAGAGGAGTGGGGGTTGTTAGGATTACGGTTCTCAAGCTCAGAGCGGCAGGCATATCCGTTTCATCTCTTTCCAAAAACATTCGTCTTACCTTAGTATCACCACTTTCCTACTCAAGAGTCCGAAGGTACCTAATGGAATTACGCCCGCTATTCCATCTTTATATTCTTATCCTCTGTCCGAATCAGACGACTGATCTGTGCTGGAATCAGATGTCCCTAAGTTTATGGAAATGTTCTAAAAAATACTGTCCATCGCGTGCTCAATTTCAATGTAATTATTCTCTACTTTCTTCACATAATCATACACTGATATCCATTCTTGGAAGAAGCGATTGCAGAGTCGGCCTCTGCTTATGAGTAGCGTAGAAATTATAGATGAGTCTTCTTATGACTTCCTCATCAAAACTGTCTACAGCTGCAACAATCTTCTTCTTCGGCTGTGATTTTTCCGGACTGGAGAAAGAATCTGCTGTTCCTGCCTCAATATTTTTCCCTTCTTTCCTGATTCTTGCCAAGGTTCGCTTTGAAATACCAGTGGCAGCCAGTACTCTTGCACACACGCTTTTCAATGGAATTGGTATTCCGTTTACAGCCTCTTCTGACATGAATTTCCATACATTGTATGCTATTTCATGTCCTTGACTATGAACTACTCTATGATTTCACACCTTAGACAATGCCATAATGAGGGCGCTCAGAAGGACAATGTTTTCAGTATTAGCAATAGCGGTAGTAGCAGAACGATCTGAACACTCGGAATGCTAGTAACCAACTAACCCAACACCCCTCCAGTTGAGTGTGAGGGCGAGTCCAAGCAAACGAACTAAAATGCGTCTCTCGCGCAGGTGCCATAACTTCTCGTCCGAGCTCTACTAAGAGATATGCTACTGAAGCTAAATGATGGCTGTGAGCAGTATGGAATGAAGATAAATGCAAATAAAACGAAGAGCATGGTTATCGGAAGAGAAGTAAAGAAGATAAACGTACGAATTCTAAATGAGACAGTAGAGCAAGTGGACAGATTCAAATACCTAGGGTATGCAGTAACATGAGCTGCTGCCAGGAAGTCAAAAGGAAGATTGCAATGGCAAAGGAAGCTTTCAATAGAAAAAGGAGCATCTTATGCGGACCTCTGGAAAAGTAACTAAGAAAGAGGTTAGGGAAGTATTTAGAGAAGGATAAAATTAGCGTGTTTAGTTACTTGTTTAAGAAAACTTGTTCATGTTAATAAAGTACGTCATTTTAACTACGTATCGTGATCGCAAATCAGCAATACCAGGTAATGCACCCCTATTAGACCCAACTGCATTACTTTCCCCTCTCTCATGACGTCTTGGCATTACACTGTACGCAACGAACTTCAGTTAGATGTATAGGTGACCCTGTCTGGGCTACAGTAATAAGAAATTAGACCTAACACAAAAAAGTAATATATTAAAAAGACTTTAAACTCGGAACCTTTCCACTCCAAGTCTCACGTCTGCGCTACAAGATGATGGAAGGGTAGAAGTTCGTTCCACACTTCTTTCTGCCGAATTTACATCGAAAACAGAAGGAGAGTCAATATTGTTTTTTTATCCCGTGCCATTTTTCAAGTTTGCGAGAGAAAGCAATATGGCGACTTGCGATGAAAAATTCTGAGGAACTGCTCCGCGAGAAAGGAAAATATATCATAGGATCTAACATCCTGCACCGAGCAGGGAATTAAGATTCCGAACAGATTGGCTGTCGGCTTTTTCCTTATTCTCATGTTGGAGGCGTGGAAACGTTTCTTTGACTATAGAGTATAAAATATCACTACTCACATGATTCATTAGAAATAAAAAGGCGCCATTTGACTCCAGACTTTGCGAAGATACTTGATGCTATACTGCAGCCGTGGCGATAATGTGACTCACGAGCACATTGTGGCTCGCAATGATAGCTGTGCATTTCCCTTGCTTCCTACGTCCCACAACCCCCACCCTCTCACTCACTGGAGTCAAACTCCGTTCCATTTTTATTTGTCTCTGACCTGCGAGTGGCGTATCGTCGCAATGTCTCTCTCAAAACCATGTACCTCTATAAAAACGAAAGTTTCAAGTAGGATGGGAGGACGCATTTTTTTGCTGACAATATGATGAGAATATTAAATGTATGATTTGTTCACAAGTATTACGGGGAAAACGGCATTATAAGCTACTACATGTTACTGACGAAACATTAAAACGTTAAGTGTTGTTGTTATTATTATTATTATTATTATTATTATTATTATCATCATCATCATCATCATCATCCATCCCTGTACGTCGATCCTCTGTACAAATAATGCGGTTAGCTCTTCAATTTGAACTCACCGATTTACTATGTGATGTCAAATGAAAGCTAGATGTAAGGACTTGACAAATGTTGAACTTTCAAACCTTTGTCAAAAAATAAATATCCGAAGCTTTGTTCTTTCGCTTGCTCTGTTGAAGCCATGTTCGCTACAACTTAGGCCTACGTTTGTAAAAACCAAATTCAGATTACGACTGACAGACAAATACCTTCGTGATCAACTACGACTGGCAGTAAGTGACATAATTCCTGATTTTGAAACTTTGTCGCAGAGATATTCTGAAGACAGTTAATTTTAGGTTGTGATATTGTTTATTTATTGTTCATTTCTTTGTTCGTTACACGTACTAAACATTAGTTTGTAGCCTTGTGCTGTATAAAATTATATTTAAGTGCTTGACGTAAGGAAAATGAAAATCCGTTAATAAGTCAGACAGTTGCTTCACTTCCCCTTCGGGTGTCCGCCTCCCTCCATAGGTGCTATGCACGTTGCAGGTTACACAATGGCTCGGCACACGATCGCATTTTCGCCATGGCTGCTATACTGGATCACAGTCAATCGCCATGAAGAGAATTCTTAAGATTATTTACAGTATGTACTTAAGACATGACATCGAGTTCAATGGGTAGCCTAGAACGATAATAAGTAGACTTCGAAGTTCGGGTCCCGATGGAGGAGACACCGGTTGACTGATAGCGGAGTGTTGGATGGAGGTTGGGGAACAGGCTAGGGCCTGTTTACTTTTTCCGGTCTGGTTAGAAATTTCGTACGTACTAGCGAACCAGGCTAATCTGCACAATGGAAAGAATGAATGAATGAATGAATGAATGAATGAATGAATGAATGAATGAATGAATGAATGATGTCCCATGTTGGGCACAGGCCTCCTGTGATGGAGTTAGAACCCCCTCGACAGGGATGGCTCAAGTGTACTCGCTTGGTGAGCCAAGCCAGGCGAGATTGTCGTGTACACTACTCTTGTGACATGGTTAATAACCCTGTTCAACTTTAACTAGTCTCAGCACTCTGTTCTTTGTTCATTTTTTTCCTTGCACTACACACATTATACTGACACTGGCACTTTGACAAACACTGATTGCTATTTACACTATTTACCTGGCACTTTCTCAACACTGACTTTACTATTTACAAAACTTATCTTACACTTTCGCTAATACTGACTTTACTATTTACAATATCTTAATACTGATTACTAGACTTCGTTGAATTGCCACATGCAGCATGCAATCAGGTTGCCAATGTACGGTAGTATAGATGAGGTGAGCAACCGCCCGGTCTCGTAGTTTAAGCAGTTCATGTTAAGAGTTGTGACCGGTCCAAATAGATAGGGCAGCTACAGATAATGTATACCTATGTAAGCACTTGTTTTTCCATTACTGTGGTTGGAATAGTCAAAGCTTAACATGTGTTCAGTGTAGACAAGAATTCAATCAAACATGCTACAATGAGTGTGTTGGTTCCTGAAATACCCCCGCAAGCAGTCTTGACCACGTTGAGAAACGTGGTTGGATGCTGTTAATTATTATGCAGAATATTACGGCAAAATAATGGAGGTAATTGATGAATTGGATAGCACAGACAGTTCCGCTGTTGCAGCTGTAAAATCATTGCCTTCTGAACAGCTATTGGAAGATATTCTGTTCATTGATTCTAATTTCAAAATCATGTCCGAAAGCATCACCTTGTTAGAATCGTCTAAACTACAACTCTCAGAAGCCCTTAATATAGCGGATAAAGTATCACAAACCGTTATCCAAAATAACAATTCATAAATTTCAGGAAAAGTGAAATGTAAGTTGAGAAAAATTCTGCCTATTCAGAATTTCGTATTATAAATTATGTACTATCAGGTCACGATAATGCGTCTGAAGTTGATGTACTAAAAAGTAGTGACTTTCCGTTCTTCAAATATGCACCTACTACATCGTGTGATGTCGAATGTACATTTTCCCAATATAAAAACTGTTTAAGTGACCATCGTAGGAGGTTCGCTTTGCAGTCGCTCAAAATGTACGTAACTCTTCACTGCAATGCACATATTCAAGGAAGATGTGAGTATCTTACATTAAATTTTAAGAGTTAATATATCTCACTACAAAATAATTGTGTATTTACATGTTTAGACATTTTCTACTTCAAAGATCATTCATTATATTTCTTGAATGCAGGATACAGGTTTTATTGTAACCGCAGTATACTGCTCAGTGTTTACATCAGGGGCATACTTCACCCGTTGCACAACCCCTTCTCATACAGTCTATACCGCGTGCGTAGTAAACCTTACGATTCTCGTGGCAATTCCACGAAGTCTACTGATTACGTTACCTATTTACAATGAGCTTCCCTAGTTCTTTCCACAAAACTCTGTTCTTTGCTGTCCTCGACCATTGTTTCCCCTCCTCTTTGGTACACATGTCAGACCATCTGAGCCGTGGTCTTCCCTGTCCTCTCTTTCCGACGTAGGGGTCCCATATCGTGACTGCATGGGTCCATTTTGCCTGATGTAGTCTCGCCACATGTCCCCCCAGGTCCACTTCGTTGCCGTGGCTCGTTCTGCTGCGTCAGTAGTGTTCGTCAGTCTTTGTAGTGTTTCGTTTGCATTCTGTCTCGTAGCGTGGTGCCCAGTATTTTTCTTTGCATCTTCCTCTGGCATGTTTGTATACTTGAGCGTTGTCTCTCGGACAAAGTCCAAGTTTGGCAGCCATATAACAAAACTGGGATTACACAGGTCTCTAGTGCCTCGAACTTAGTTGGCCAAAAAAATTCTTCCAAGAATATTTCTCCAGGAATATTAGCCCAAAGTGATTACACTCAACGATTTTCATTCTCACGAAAAGCAAAAGAACCACAAAAACGAAAATATAAAAGCTTAAATATGAAGAGTAATTCTAATTTAACCTAAACTAACTCACCCGAACCGAACATCCTTGATAGAGTACAGTAACGTCACCCTTAACGAACCTCACTGGGATGAACAGTAAATCTAACCTCTTGAGAGGGCACAGTAAAGCAAACCCAACCTAACCTAATCTAAACTAACCTCCTTAAGAGGGAAGAGTAAAGCGATCCTAAACTAACCTCATTGATAGGAACAGTAAAATTAATTTAAACTGACCTAATCCAACGGAACCAAACTTCCTTATGAGCGAAGAGTAAACCTAACCTAACCTCCTTGAGAGGGAACAGTAACGTTAACCCAATCTAACCTCCTGAGAGGGAACAGTAGAGTTAACCTAACCTAAACTAAGCTAACCTAACCTCCTTGAGAGGGAACAGTAAAGCAAGCAAAGTTAACCTAAACTAACCTTCTTCAAAGGGAACAGTAAAGCTAATATAACCTAACATAACCTTTTCAGCTAACCCAATCTAACCTCCTGAGAGTGAACAGTAGAGCTAAACTAACCTAACCTCCTTGAGCGGGAACAGTAAAGCAAGCCTAAGCTAACCTAAACTAACTTCCTTGAAAGGGAATAGTAAAGGTAATATAACCTAACATAACTGTTTCAGAGGGAACAGTAAAGCTAACCCAATCTAACCTCTTGAGAGGAAACAGTACAGCTAGCCTAACCGAACCGTCAATATAGTGTATCCACCAGCCACTGAACGAATATTGCACACTTTTATCATTACCAATATGGAGCTATAAACCAATTTTCAATACTTTATCACAATCACAACACATTTCAATTCTTATTGTACTATATACTGTATATAGAATTATTACTACATTAACACATTTAATATATCACAAGACATAGACTGAACGAATTAAATGTAATTATTTTGAAAGTCGCCATATTTTCTTCATGGAATTACGATCCACTTCCACTAGATGGCTACCGACACCAGCAGCAGGGCCGGCAATACATGCAAACCAAATTATACTAAACGTGAGGAATGTTACTACAGTGTGTAGTATTATGTGACAGGTTAATTTAGATTAGGTGTGTATTATATGACAGGTTAGGTTAGGTTTGATTAGGTGTGTAGTTCTTATGAGAGAGGTTAGGTTAGGTTAGGTAAGGTTAGATTAGGTAAGGTTAGGTTTTATTAGGTGTGTAGTATTATTACTATGTTGGCGACACTGAAACTCACTGTTACATTAACGAAATATGGTCGTATTCATTATTCACGCACGATAATTTTCGTATATAGGCTAAATAAGGTACATATTTAGGACGGGTTGAGTGTGCTTACAGCTCTCCAAGTGATCACCTCAATTTCTACTAATAAATACTACAAATCCAAGGCATTTTCAGGGTATTTTGTCAAGTTCCTATATTGTCTGGGACGTAAGTAATATTCGCCAAGAACAGTAAAGTTAACCCAATCTAACCTTCTTGAGAGGAAATAGTAAAACAATCCCAACTTAACCTAAACTAACCTCCTTGAAAGGGAACAGTAAAGCTAATATAAACCTAATATAACCTCTTGAGAAGTAATACGAATGTAAAGCTATGTTAAGCTAACCTAACCTCCTTGACAGGGAAGAATAAAATTAACCTAACCTCCTTGACAGGGAAGAATAAAATTAACCTAACCTCCTTGACAGGGAACAGTAAAATTAACATAACCTCCTTGAGAGGAAACAGTAAAATTAACCTAACCTCCTTGACAGGGAACAGCAAAATTATATAACCTCCTTGAGAGGGAACAGTAAAATTAATATAACCTCCTTGACAGGGAACAGTAAAATTAACCTAACCTCCTTGACAGGGAACAGTAAAATTAACCTAACATCCTTGACAGGGAACAGTAAAATTAACCTAACCTCCTTGATAGGGAACAGTAAAATTAACCTAACCTCCTTGAGAGGGAACAGTAAAATTAACATAACCTCCTTGACAGGGAACAGTAAAATTATTAACATAACCTCCTTGAGAAGGAACAGTAAAATTAACCTAACCTTCTTGACAGGGAACAGTAAAATTAACCTAACCTCCTTGACAGGGAACAGTAAAATTAACCTAACATCCTTGACAGGGAACAGTAAAATTAACCTAACCTCCTTGATAGGGAACAGTAAAATTAACCTAACCTCCTTGAGAGGGAACAGTAAAATTAACATAACCTCCTTGACAGGGAACAGTAAAATTATTAACATAACCTCCTTGAGAAGGAACAGTAAAATTAACCTAACCTCCTTGACAGGGAACAGTAAAATTAACATAACCTCCTTGACAGGGAACAGTAAAATTACTAACATAACCTCCTTGAGAAGGAACAGTAAAATTAACCTAACCTTCTTGACAGGGAACAGTAAAATTAACCTAACCTCCTTGACAGGGAACAGTAAAATTAACCTAACATTCTTGACAGGGAACAGTAAAATTAACCTACCCTTCTTGATAGAGAATAATAAATCTAAACTAACCTAACTAAACGAATCGTGATGAAACCAATCAGAGAAAATACGGTTACCGTGGTAAAAAGTGAAAATAGTGAGTAGCGACTCCACAGCAGTCAAGTTACAGGTACGAGGACTATGGGATGTCCAGAACACGTAATCTTCAACTCGCAGTATTTACGAAAATACACACCGCCTTAGAGTAAAACACAGTGGAAAACGATCCCCACCTCTAACATGTGCCAAATACGGATAACCTCCCGTGTTATCAAAGTTAACGATTACGAAATTAAATTATTCGTGTCACTATATAAACATTATAATTCTACTCTACAGCCATTTGACTTAATTACTAACCGCAAAAATGCAGCCATCAATGAATGTTGATGTCGATCAACACGGTTATAATAAATAATATTCTCTCCCATTTGAATTAAATAAGGAACTTTGTTTGCACATCCCCAAAACGAACGCTTCAAAAACAAAACAAACCTGCTGTTTTCTTCCATTGTACACATTAAAATTAGCTTAAATTGTTTATAAATCCGAGCATTTATAATGAAAGAGAAGAAATTCAAAGAACTTATAATGACACATTTGTAACTCTTAAAAATAAAATAGAAACTTATTACTTACACACAGCTATATCCACGATGATAAGTTGACTATTATCAGGAATAAGAACGTCTTCTCTGCATTTCAGTCTTTCGTTGGAATAGTCTTTCAAAACACAAAATATACACATTTTTTAACGAACACTCCATAAATGAAACTTGCAATATACGTCTTCTACCCACAGACTTATCACAACCGCAGTCCATCATTCCGTACCTGGAATACCTTGTTCATTTCCCAGTAACTCACATTTCCGGCTACAAAATCAGATGAACTTAGGTTCGCATTCAGGAGGTCTTTGCTTCAAATCCCGGGATCGGGCAAATATTATGGAGATTTGTAATATTTTATTCAACATAAATAACTAGGGACATATTTACTTCCCTATTCCACTATACTACGTATGTCCTACGGAGGTTGGGGTTTTTCATGCGCTAGCATCGCTCAAACAAATGACTATGGCTGTGCGAGAGTAGAATATTGCTAGAATTAGGTAAATATGTCTTTATTCCTGACCATTTCATTGCTTTTGATTGTTATATTGTTTTATTTGATTCGTGAAAACGTATAACTATCATCTTCTAGTAGTATATATTCATTATATTCTTAGAAAGTGTCATTAGAAATTTTACTGGGGTTAAGTTCACAAATATTTCAGAACAGATCCTGAAGCAATTGAGACAACTATAATGTATGTTTAGTCAGAATATGACCTTTCCCCTTTTTAAAAGATAGATGCAAACAAATTATGCCAACAGTGAAATGTAGTAATAGGTCTATAACCTATGACTTTCATTGCTGTAGCACAGTCTACTATATACAGTCACGAAGCTTGAGTTTTGAGGATGCTAGAAACAATAGACTGTGACGGTACTATTTTGCATTGCCTGTAATGAGGCGATATTAGCGATCCTAGTGGTGAGCAACTATCTAATGTTTGCATATTTACTACATATTGAGCTTCGCGATTGTATATACTAGACTGTGGCTGTAGTACGACAGTTTTCACGGTTTCCTCTTTTCAATATAGACATTTACCTACATTCTCCAATAACATGAATGTCAAATATTCTGTAAATTATTGCAGTTCAAAGACTAGGAAATTGGTTAAAAATGAAAATGTGATTGAAATACATATATTAAATAAACTGAATCTTTATGTTTATGTTCCATATTCAAGTATGGATTACGAAAGCTAGCATAAACAAGTAGCAGATATAGGGTAAAGGTTGGTAATACTGTGATACGAGTAATATTGTGATAGTTCTTTTTGAGAATTTATTACAATTTTACTGAGCGAGAGGAAGATCGGTTTTTTGCGTCAACGTGTTAAGGGAATGTTCGTGGGTAAGTAGCTGCACAAAACCAATCCTTCTATCGCTCAGTAAAATCGTAATAAATTCTTAAAAATAAATATCACAATTTACCAATCTTTACCCTATGTTAAGTAATATTAGTGATAGACCGCGATTGCCATTATAAGCACGCTATACACTGACGTTCAAAGATATATGACCCTACTAATCGATAGTGATCGATGATTTGTTGGTATAAGTGTGGATTCTTTAGTTATTTCTATGAATAGATGGCGAAGATAATAGTCACTCTTGCCAATCGTAGATAAATATACCCGCATTATGGAATGCAATTTTTCATACCACTCTACTGATTGTAAAACAACACTGCGTTTACTTGGACACCGCTAATATTGTCAATTATGAGAATAATTTATACTTAATCTACATAATAATTTTCCCTGGCACTTTTTAACGGCCCCCAATAATGGTGTCACCTATTGGGAACTAGCAGCTCTTTCAAAGTTTGTTCATTTTTATATCTTTGGTTCTGACTTATCTCGTGGTTGAAAGTTCGCTTACACGATCATAAAATCGTAGATCAGATAACAAATTGACAAACTTTGAAATAGTTCCGTTAGTTCTCAATAAGTGACCCTTATTTTGGAACGAGTAAGAACGTATTTGGAAAAATATTGGTGTAGATTAAGTATAAATTATTCTCATAATTGACAGTATCAGCGGTTTCCTGCTAAATCTAGTATTTTTACAATGATTAATTATAGAAACTAATTATGCGATGACATTTTTAATTGTATAATGCTGGTATATTTATGTACTATTGGCAATACTGACTGATATCTTTGCTATCTATTGATAGAAGTAATAACTAAAGGAGCCACACTTACACGAACAAATTATCGATTAGTAGAAATCAGGTATCTTTGAAAGCCAGTATACAGTTGGTTCTTTCTGGTCAACAGCTGCAGTTCACTTCCATGTTTCATTGTGTATTATTTGTTGCAACTTGATATAGGAATTTATTTGTTAAAAGTTATATCAGAATTTTTTTAACGTATCTAGTTCGTATTATCAGTGTTTGTATTCTATTATATGTAGGTGGCTTATTTCAAAATACAGAGTGTCCCAAAAGTCACCATACATAGGAAATGTCGGTTCAAAATAAAAATGTTACATAATATGCTCAATATAGCCAAGCCTCTCCTCAGATCTCACAGCCCTTGATTTTCACCTCTAGGGTAACCTTCAGTCGCAGGTCTACAAGAAGAAAATCTGGGACTCGCAACATTTGCAAGGTCCGCATTGTCGACGCACAAGTTGCAGCGTTTGCATCGGAACTAGTTGGAACGCATTCATTGACCTGTGCCTGACTCTGCCGATGTGAAATTTTCACTAACCTCGTGAGAATCACTATACGATTTAGCTTTTTACTAAAAAAAATTGTAAAATTGAGCTTTGCGGTCGCTTAGACATATCAAAGAGCTCGGAATGATAATGTGAAGTTTATATTAAAAATATGTACTAAGAGAAAGGTGAATACTTACTTACTCACTTACTTACTTACTTACTTACTTACTTACTTACTTACTTACTTACTTACTTACTTACTTACTTACTACTTACTTACTTACTTTACTTTACTTACTTACTTACTTACTTACTTACTTACTTACTTACTTACTTACTTACTTACTTACTTACTTACTTACTTACTTACTTACTTACTTACTTACTGGCTTTTAAGGAACCCGGAGGTTCATTGCCGCCCTCACATAAGTCCGCCATCGGCCCCTGTCGTGAGCAAGATTAATCCATTCTCTATCATCATATCCCACCTCCTCAAATCCATTTTAATATTATCTTCCCATATACGTCTCGACCTCCCTAAAGGTCTTTTTCCCTCCGGCCTCCCAACTAACACTCTATATGCATTTCTGGATTCGCCCATACGTGCTACATGCCCTGCCCATCTCAAACGTCTGGATTTAATGTTCCTAATTATGTCAGGTGAAGACTACAATGCGTGCAGTTCTTTCTTGTGTAACTTTCTCCATTCTCCTGTAACTTCATCCCTCTTAGCCCCAAATATTTTCCTAAGCATCTTATTCTCAAACACCCTTAACCTATGTTCCTCTCTCAAAGTGAGAGTCCAAGTTTCACAACCATACAGAACAACCGGTAATATAACTGTTTTATAAATTCTAACTTTCAGATTTTTCGACAGCAGACTAGATGATAAAAGTTTCTCAACCGAATAATAACACGCATTTCCCATATTTATTCTGCGTTTAATTTCCTCCCGAGTAACATTTATATTTGTTACTGTTGCTCCAAGATATTTGAACTTCTCTACCTCTTCAAAAGATAAATCTCCAATTTTTATATTTCCATTTCGTACAATATTCTCGTCACGAGACATAATCATATACTTTTTTTTTCGGGATTTACTTCCAAACCTATCTCTTTACTTGCTTCCAGTAAAATTCCCGTGTTTTCTCTATTCGTTTGTGGATTTTCTCCTAACATATTCACGTCATCCGCATAGACAAGCTGCTGATGTAACCCGTTCAATTCCAAACCCTCTCTGTTATCCTGCACTTTCCTAATGGCATACTCTAGAGCAAAGTTAAAAAGTAAAGGTGATAGTGCATCTCCTTGCTTTAGCCCACAGTGAATTGGAAACGCATCTGACAGAAACTGATCTATACGGACTCTGCTGTAAGTTTCACTGAGACACATTTTAATTAATCGAACTAGTTTCTTGGGAATACCAAATTCAATAAGAATATCATATAAAACTTCTCTCTTAACGGAGTCATATGCCTTTTTGAAATCTATAAATAAGTGATGCACTGTACCCTTATACTCCCATTTTTTCTCCATTATCTGTCGAATACAAAATATCTGGTCAATAGTTGATCTATTACGCCTGATGATCCCGAATAATTTCGTCTACATATGGAGTTAATCTTCTCAAAAGAATATTGGACAAAATTTTGTACGACGTCAACAAAAGTGATATTCCTCGAAAGTAACTACACTTAGTCTAACGAAAGGTGAATACCGCTCTTAAAATGAATTTAAAATCGACAGTGCGCAATATTTGACATCTGCACTGCGAAACTGTCAAAACAACTTTTTCCATATGTTTCACAAATTTCATATTGTGTCGGCTTCATTTTATTACAAGATCGGTATACTAGGCCCGTATTGTAGATTTACCTAAATGTTGTCCCTGAATGAGAGGATTCCATTACAATTTGCCGATTACACAGACAAGATTTAAATATTTGTTAATTGTTAACAAGCTTCTATGTAATGAAGGTTCAGCGCTGCGCTCACCCAATTTCACGAGAGTCCCATCATGTGCTCAACTCTTATCTACCTCAAATCAAATCTGGAAACCTCAATATTGCTAAGTGAAATAGTACAGACACGAAAAAGAAATGTAATGACCTGAAAAGCCTCTGTACAGTAGTTGCAAACAAAACCGGACTGACCCTTGTAGCTGATACAAAAGAATCCTGTGCTGTGTACTGTGTCAAACTGTGGTAATTTCAATATGGATAGTGAAGCCAGAGGTATGTACTGCTATTTAATGTAAAAATACGCAGTTATCTTTGCCGAATAGAGGTAGAAATGTAATATTGATGCCAGATGAAAATAAAACTCTCAAAGTTTTTTCGTCTGTAAGTTTGAGGCACTGAAGGAAACAAAAGACGGTAAGAATCGAACAAATGCAATAAATTTCATTGTTACAATTAATTATACAAGATGGATGTGTTTTGTGACTAGCAAAATTTGAATCTGTGACTCGGAAATCAGCTACAAGGGTCGGTCCGGTTTTTTTGCCACTACTGTACATTTCACTGAAGCACATCGATGGCAGAAAAGAAGAACGTTCATATTTTCTGAATAGACACTATAACGGTGGATTAAATTAAGCTAAAAATGCTGGCGTCGCCATTTATGTAACATCGTTCTATGGAAAATGTTTTAAAAATCTCTCAACGAGTTATAAATGCTTGAATATGAAGTGGCACTTACGAAGAATAATAATATCACGGAATATCTTTACAGTTTCAAATTGCTGTAATAAACAGGAGTCTACCGCAGACGACAAGAAGAATAGTGTCTAGGAGGAAGGAATTCATATGTTCAGTTGCTCTGGAGACGGGAGATGGAAAGAAAGAGGCGTGATAAAGCTGCAAACCATTACCACATTTCAGGGAAGAGGGCAATCTGAAGGCTGGAGATGGATGGAGTGGCCCTTATTGCATCCTCTCTGCAGATGGCGTCTGTATAAAAAACGCCTTGGAGTCAGTGGCGGTTCCTCGGGGGAGGGAAGGGAGGAACGTCCTCCTCACATTTTTCTTCTTTTGAAAGTAAATACCAAATAAAATACGTGCCTTCAAATTCAAGGAAGATTCGATAATTTTTAAGTTCACAGCTATAAGAAAAGCTCGGTTCATCGAGTTTTAAACGATGCGCGCTCATGTGCTGCTAGAAAACTGTGAGAAAGATGCGAGATTGTTTGTGTGGAGGAAAGTCAAGCCATTCCTCCTTTACTGCAGTTAGCACACATAGACAACAGCGCACTAGCGGCCAGAGAAAGAAGCAGAGTTTTAAAGCGAGTAAATGAATGGTGAGGGAGGAGATCCTCCTCTGAATCAGCGCATGGGCGGGAAGTAGAAACCGACTGGTCGTGCAGCAAGCTCGCTACCGCTGCCATCTAACGATCTTGCATTCAACCAGACTATAACACATCTAGGAGGAGGCACAATAAAGACGGTTTTAACGCAACGCTATGAAAGACACCATATAAACTTTTTTAAAATTATAAATCAAAAATATTATTCATTGCACTTTATATAGGCTACTATTCACGGTTTGAAACTTTCAAGGGTATTTGAAAGTTAAAATCGGGTTTATATAAAACAAAGAGGAAGTAATAGATCTTTTTGGCCCCTGAAATTCACTTCCATTCCTTGTGTACTAGACAGGGCAACAGCCAAGTTGTCAGTTTTGTAGAAATATATTTGAAATTGAAAGTAGTACTCCAAACTACATTATTTTTAACATAAAAAATTGGCCACCTGCAACTTTGAACAATAATGGTAGTATGACTTTACAAGAACTGATATTCTTCAAAAGCATGTGATACTGAACTTGTAAAATGTACATGTGGCAACACAGATCACGTGGGTGGGTGCAGTGTTCTCGCTTTCCTCAGATTATTTCCCATTTCCGCGGTTCCGATTACGTGTTAGTTGCTATAGTCTCTTCCAACACGTGTGATGCTGTAGTGTGCTCGAAAAATGCTGCGAGGTGAATTTCCTTGTAATTGTTAATTTGCGCAAATTAATGGAAGTGAAAACATTATATTTTATGGAAAATTTAGGAAACTCAGTTTACAAGAACAGATTATTGCTATACAGAAGGGAAGGCCAACCCCAACACTACCTGGTCTTAAATGTATGCATGTTGGCTAATTTGTAGCATGTTTCATTCAAGGAGGTGTCATTTCGTCCTGTTACCTTCTTTCCTCCTCTTAAGAAATACGCAGGAGCCGCCACTGCTTGGAGTAGTTGTTCATGGGGGCAATAAGTCTGAGTTCGCCAGAGCTTCAGTACAAGCTTAACGTTCCCGCGGGAAGGCCTGTCATGTTACGAGAGAAGTGAAGTGTTAACAGCCCAATTATATTAATACCTACAAGCAGCTACGGCCCCGCACCTGGCTTCCTTTCCTTTCCTTTCGCCTCACATACAGAGAGTTTCTAAATAACACAAACATTTTCTTTTAAATATTTCGGCACTTACAAATGGAACCCGGAAGTTCATTGCCGCCCTCACATAAGCCCACCATCGGTCCCTATCCTGTGCAAGATTAATCCAGTTCCTATCATCATATCCCACCTCCCTCAAATCCATTTATTATCCTCCCATCTACGTCTCGGCCTCCCGAAAGGTCTTTTTCCCTCCGGCCTCCCAACTAACACTCTATATGGATTTCTGGATTCGTCCATACGTGCTACATGTCCTGCCCATCTCAAACGTCTGGATTTAATGCTCCTAATTATGTCAGGTGAAGAATATAATGCGTGCAGTTCTGCGTTGTGTAACTTTCTCCATTCTCCTGTAACTTCATCCCTTTTAGCCCCAGATATTTTTCTAAGAACCTTATTCTGAAACACCCTTAATCTCTGTTCCTCTCTTCAAAGTGAGAGTCCAAGTTTCACAACCATACAGAACAACCGGTAATATAACTGTTTTATAAATTCTAACTTTCAGATTTTTTGACATCAGACTAGATGATAAAAGCTTCTCAGCCGAACAGTACAGGCATTTCCCTTATTTATTCTGCGTTTAATTTCCTCCCGAGTGTCATTTATATTTGTTACTGTTGCTCCCAGATATTTGAATTTTTCAACCTCTTCGAAGGATAAATCTCCAATTTTTATGTTTCCATTTCGTACAATATTCTGGTCACGAGACATAATCATATACTTTGTCTTTTCGGGATTTATTTCCAAACCTATCGCTTTACTTCCTTCAAGTAAAATTCCCGTGTTTTCCCTAATCGTTTGTGAATTTTTTCCTAACATATTCACGTCATCCGCATAGACAGCAGCTGATGTAATCCGTTCAATTCCAAACCATCTCTGTTATCCTGGACTTTCCTAATGGCATATTCTAGAGCAAAGTTAAAAAGTAGAGGTGATAGTGCATCTCCTTGCTTTAGCCCACAGTGAATTGGAAAAGCATCAGATAGAAATTGGCCTCACTACAAAGCATAAAATAGGTCCCAAGTTTTGTAACTTGCCGTGCAGCCACCGGCGTAGCTCAGGCGGTAGCGCGTTTGCCTGCTGATCCGGAGTTACGCTCGGGCGTGGGTTCGATTCTCGCTTGGATTTATTACGATTGATCAGTGGAGTGTCTTCTAAAACATGAGGTATGGTGTTTTCCAGGAAGTTTGTGTACGCCTGCCCCGTAAGTCTGTTTACAAGTACATGGGGTCCAACTAATCGATCACCAATGATACCGGCCCACATGTTGAGGGAGAACCGCACCTGGTGATGAGATGGAACAGTTGCACGTGGGTTTTCATACGCCCATACATGCTGATTGTGGAAATTTGTTATGCCATCTCGTGTGAACTGTGCTTCATCTGTAAATAATACTAAGGCAGGAAAGTTCGGATTTACACCACACTGCTGCAAGAACCACTGACAGAACCTAACTCGTGCAGGGTAATCTGCTGGTGACAGGGCCTGTACACGTTGCAAATGATAAGGATACAATTGATACTCTTTCAACAGTCTCCAGACAGTCGTATGAGGAACATTGACTTGCAACGCTACCCTTCGTGTGCTGATAGAAGGAGTCATGTTCACAGCCTCCAGATTCTCCTCCTGTACTTCTGGAGTTGTAGATCTTGGTCGTCCCCTTCCCAAACCAGGAGAGTTAAATTTTCCATACTCGCACAGACGGTAATGGAGACGTACAAATGTCTTCCGATCTGGACATTATCGCTGTGGGTACCTCTCCTGGTACAAACGACGAGCCAGCGCAGCATTGCCGTCCGCGTTATCGTACATGAAGTGTATCTGTGCCAGCTCTTGATTTGAATACATGTCGCACAGTCTAACGCCTACACAACACTGAATGTAACCTTCGCCTCGGAATGAACTGTCAGAGTGCCCTCTTAATGTCTCCTTTGACGGCAACGACCTGCGGAAAGAAAAACGTTCCGGTGAATTTCAATGTTGAGAAAGCCATAACTCGGAAATAAAGCATTTCCGGACACATGTTGTAATGAACTATTTTGATTGTCTACACGTGGGAAATACATACCTGAAATTATGCCCCGTATTTTTAAACACCCTGTGTATATATATGACTTTGTGGCCATATTCAACAACAGTTTGTAACAACTGCCGGGATCATGTCCCGGCATAGCTCAGTTGGAAAGAGCGCTCAGCGCGCAGAGCTGAGAGGTCCTGGGTTCGATTCCCGTTGCCGGTACGAATTTTTCTCGTATTAAATGGTAATAATACACATTGTCTACTTCATAGTAGACGTGTAATATTCAATGAGGTGGGCGAGACCTCATACATATGAATATTGATGTTTAAATATCAGTTCTATCAGTGTTTCTGATCCGATCAGAAACCGGGAAATCCCAATTAACCTTTGCTCTCCTTTGCCAGCGCCTATACAATAATGAAAGTTCTTTCATGTGTTTTTCTTTTCTCTTTTTTTCAGATCATAGACAGCGATGATCTGTAAGGATGGCTGGAGATAGCATCGTCCTCCTGATCTCAGGACTTGCTGTCGTCACATTGCTTGTCGTGGCGCTCTTGCTTGGCTATATATGCATCTTCAGGCAATTATGTTGTCCTACAGCTGATGATAAAAGAAAGAAGAGATGGGGAGCTTTCAACCACAAAAGTCGTGAAACAATTCAGATGGCAGATATCAGCAACACGACGCATATCGAAAGTCTCACAACAATCGAGTTGGATCGAGCATCCAGTGCTTCCTTCCACAAGAAACTGTCAACGTAGTGAATGAGCAAACGTGACAGTGTGGTTCGAGTGTCCAGGTGAAAATGTGTTAAGAGTTAATGTAGACACGAGCATCTCTCGACTGTGGCTGAATTACTACCGGTACTGATATATGAACAAAGTGAAACAATATGGATAATAAATATCGCGTAATTTGAACTAAGAAAGTAGGGCACACGTTTTTGTATTTACACTCAATGTGCTCTGTCCAAATACTTCATACTTGGTGTGAATATATGTGCTTATAAATGTAAATAAAATAAATATGATTTATACATATAATCCACATAATCATTGAGCTTAATTTTTATTTTTATAGGTCTATTATATCGACTATAGATGAAGACATTCAAATAAGATAGATAATCCCATGCAGTGTTGCCAACAGTTGTTCATATAATCCCGCTAGATGGCTTTCGAAAACCCGCGATTTTCTAACAAAAATCTCTAGATTTAATACATATATATTATTCAATTTTATAATAATAATAAAATAAGTGTTATAGCGCACAAGTTTAACTTTCGCAGATGTTGGTCAATGAAGCTTTCGTTTCGGCACAATGTAAGACATTCAATTTTATACGCATGCAATTAGTATTGATAAGGAACATGTAATTTAAAAATCACTCACTCAAATTAGCAGCTCCTCTGGATCATCTCCATCTGAACCTTCTAACGCAGGAATATAATACTGTGACTGTGAGGTCCCCGGGGTAGTAAGTTATTCCTAGCCTGTCCACTTTCATTTTTGTACGTAGTCAAGGTACCTATTTTCTCCAAAACTTCTGGTGGTACCTGATAATTCTTGCAACACTTGTTCACATGATCCAGACCTGCCCGTATTATCAGAATTGCATCCAATAATTCTGTCCCCATCCGTTTTCGTAGACTTCACGACATTCATCATACTAAAAAAAAATATTCTCTTCACTTGAGCATTAGACCAAGAAAACAATAAGATCAAGCAATTCTTGAAAAGGATTTATATTAGATGCGTCCCTGTAAATGGCTACTTCGCTCCAGAATTCAATTGTGTTTGTCTTTATGTTACACTTCACGTAGCCACTCTTTACGAAACCGTTGCTGATATCGAGGCCCCACATCTCAATTATTTACGGATAAATAGCACAGAGAAGGTTTAACGATATTGTACCGGTATATTTATAAAACGAGTAATAGTTAACACTGTCATGGTACACGACTTTCACAAATAATATTCTTTAAGCAATTGAATTTAGTCTGTATGTAATTTCTAATATGTTATATTATTAAAGTCTTTGTTGATCATGTGAAGTACTAGTGCACGGCGACAGCAGATGTTCGATGTTTAATGCTTAATTAGAATGCCACCACACTTACATTTTTTTACTGTCCGATTGTTTTAGAATCGACCGGTATTAAACTTGCAAAAACAACAATAACGCTAATATGAATATTTTCTTTTCAGAAACTTCAAAGATTAAAAACCGCTAGTATTCCCGCTAAGCGGGATAATATAATTTTATCCGCAAGACGGTTATCCAAAAAAGCTAGATTTCGCGGGGAAAACCGCTGAATTGGCAACACTGATCCCATGCGAAAGTTTCTCAGCCAATGTATGAGCCAAGAGGAGTAGACTACTCCTCTTGGTATGAGCTCATTGACGCTAGATTGACCAATGAGAATCGAATTACACTGATAGTTTAAAGCATGGTGCTCAAAATTAATATATGCTATTTTTTTCCTTTTCAGTTCATTTGTTTTATTTGTATCGACTATCGTCTCTGTTTCCAGTAACAGCAATCAAACAATTACGTAGACTCGCAATCTCAACATGCAACAATAATTGCACAATTAATTACTAAAAGTAAAAATGTTTACAATAAAATTAAACATGTTGAAAATTATAGATAAACAATGATAAAAGAGGTCAAAATAAAGTGTTGTTATAACCTCAAATGTTCAGTTGTTTTTTTTTTCTAAGGAGTCTTTTATTCTTATTATCTCTGCTTCGATTCGACTGTTTTTCTGGATCTTATTATTATAACCTCGAATGTTTAGTTGTTCAGAATTACAGTTGTTTGCATTGGAATTATCTTGTCGAAAGCAATTCCTGATAATAGTTATCTTCAGGTAATTTAATTTCGCTTTTAAACTCATGTTTGCTGTCATTAGATAATTATTTCGAGACCATAGGTTGAGAAATGATTATCATGACAGCAAACATTCGTTAAACTCAATTAAATTATCGGAAAACTATCAGCACTCGTTGGATTATAGAAAATAATTATCACAAGAGTTCTCACCTTATCGATAATTGACAAGCATGTACCAAGAATGAATATTCAAAGCATAGGTGCCGACTTTGGGGGGGAGAGGAAGACACTTTCTACCCTCTCAACTTATAGTCAGGTATGTCGCATTCCCCCAGTAAAATTAATGTTCCCTCTCTTTCTTTCCTCCTACATTTGATATCATGTTGAAGATACCTTGGTATAGAATTATATAGAGTGACATTACCATCCTGAAACTGAAGTGTAAGATGAACTTTTTATTTTATTGAGTTATTTTACGACGCTATATCATCATCTCAGGTTATTTAGCGTCTGGATGAAATGAAGGTGATAATGCTGGTGAAATTAATCCGGAGTTCAGCACCGAAAGTTACCCAGCATTTGCTCATATTGGGTTGGGGGAAAACCTCAGAAAAAACCTCAACCAGGATTCGAACCCGGGCCACTTGGTTTCGCGGCGAGACGCGCTGACGGAACAGATGTATTATAGGATCCACCCCGAGTATTCCGTAGTATCGATTATATATTGTATATTTTCGATTATTATATCAAGTATGCCATCTTAACAATACAAAATACATAGTACTATAAACATGTATAATTTAATAAAACCAACACTAATGATATTAAGCTCATACTAGTCACCTTTGTTATACAATATATTAAATTTTATTCAAAATAAAGTTAAAGAAACAAACCAAAGCTAAACTTTAAACACAGTAACATTAAAATTTCAAACAATACAACATTGGTATTAATACAACAATAAAATTAAGTTCATATTAGTCATCTTTATAATATATTATAAAATACTAATTCTACTCAATTTATACTGCATTTTTGGTCCAGGAAAAATACTAGTCTTTCACAAAAATACATTTTTACTAGTATTTTCCCTGGACCAAAGAATTAAAAACAAAATTGGTGTAAAATTAGCATTTTACAATGGACCTCACTGGAGATGTTCCGTTTCATCTTCTCCGTTATCCCAGTGATTTCACAAAGTGCTGCGATACGGCGTTCCTGTGTCTATCATTTAATACCTTGTAATTTCCAATGACATCTCCACAGGAGTTCATCTCGTTTACTTTTAAATTTCTTCAGTCTCATCCCAGGATTGCATGTTTCGCAAAACATTTCCCTCCTAAGTAAACCACATTCGCATAAAAAACCATAAACATAGCCTACATGTCTTTATTCATGGATAAAGCTACTAAAAAGTTTACAACTTATTTATAATTCCATAATTTCCATTTCGAGGCCTACATTTTAAATAAAGAGGGAGAATTTGATCCACTTCTTTTTTATATTTAACTATAGCACTCGAAATTGCCGCCATGATTATGATCAAACTATATACAACAATATTGATTGGTTGGCAACATAATGAAAACAATATATATCGATCATTTAATTGATCGAAACGCAACTTCCGTTGACCTTTTTTTGTGGCTTAGCATATTTTTATATTTAGGGTGGGTCCTATAATGCATCTGTTTCGCGCTGACTGTTACTCCACAGGTGTGGACAAGATGAACTTCGTTCCTCATGATTTACCATAAGGTGCATCTTGTTCCCATCTCCAGATGGTAATGTCATTAATTTCAAGGGGTTATTCTTTGAGATATTTCGAACCAAAAAAGTTTAATACAAATTTGCTCGTTTTTGCTTCCTTTTCGAGATAAAAATTGTTTTATATGAAACATTTCATAGCGTGTTTTGGGAAAGCCATAGATTTAATTCCCAATATGCCCAGTCAATTTATGAGAACAGTCTGTTATCTGGAGAAAGGATTACTGCTTGAAACTTAAAAGAAAAATTCCCACTGCTATTCTCGCACTGTCATTTCTACATTTTTACTACCTACATCATTATTATTATTATTATTATTATTATTATTATTATTATTATTAATTCTAAGTATCCTTGTCAAATAAAGAACAGACTAACCATCATGCAGTGGCGTAACAAAAAATTATTACTGGATGCTACCAACCAACCTAATCCAACCCAATCCTAATTAACCTATATCTCAAACTGCCTGAACTTGATCCTTGATATACGGGTACTTGTACAGAGTTCCTCCAGACAACAAACACCAGGATGAAACAAATGCAGCGCTAAAGCAGAAGTCTTTAATTTAACATCAAATAGAGGTAAGTGCTTAACATATCATTTTTATCATTTTAATAAAACTTATGGTGTGCAGGTACTCTTATTCACATAATGATACATATGCCATTCTAGAAGCAGGAAATTTCTGTAGTGATTGTGTAATAAGACAAAAGATATTCCTACCAGTGGCGTAGCGTCAATGTAAGCTAAAAAGCTCAGCTTCCCCAGTTAATAATAATTTCATAATAAACCTGCAGTCTATGGACAAAATTATTTATTAATTTTAATAGAATTTATGATTTCGCGTTAAATATTGTGATGCGGCAGCTCAGGATGATTTGTGATGCAGGAGTAAACAAGAAGCCTGCACACACCAGCTTGCAAGCAGACTGGTTTCTCACACTCATTCTTCTGTGTAACCCATCCCGCAGATTTTCCATCCCTTTCTAAGTAAACTATCCTGGTCGCAAAGCTATCAAGAAGCTAGCTTTAACATTGAAGTTTCCGAGTTATCCCTTTTCGTCAGTTGTGTTCAGTTGAAGTGTTAGTGTGCATTGTGGCTGATATAATAACTAATGAGTGAAACAACAGTTCCTGACACCAATTTACTTGAATTTTTAGGACAATTCTATTATCAAGACTGACTTACGAACAAAAGTGTGATCTAAAAAACAAATGACCGACTCCTTGCTGTCAATGAAGGATACAACCAAAAGACAGATGCATACATACGTAATGATACTAATTGACCGTTAATATTGTGATTCCTCTATGACAGGGAGTGAGCTAATGTTATACGTATACGTGTCTATTTGTTAGAGATATGTGTAAATCGTGAAATCATACTATATTTTACTACGTACCATTTGAGGTCATGCCTTATTGGTGTTACTTACGAGGTTCCAACCAATCTTCGACTGCTGACTTGACATTGACTACTATTTATTTTAAGACTATATTTTTGTAATACGTTTTCTCATATTGCATGAAAGACAACTTGAATTAGCTTCCCCTGCTCAAAATTTCATGCTACGCCCTGATTCCTACTGCTACATAATTAGTACATTATGCAACGAGCCTATAATGGTAGTAATTAAGACGCGAGTATGTTTATGAAACGAGAGCAAGCGAGTTTCATAATTTTCATACAAGCGTCTTAATTACCATTATCGATTATAGTCAAGTTTCATACGACTTTTTATGCTCGACCATATTGATTTTTTCCGGCAATTGGTGAAATGAATTTGCGGGAATGTGCTTTGTGAAAGGCTGGAAGATGACAGTGAATTGATGTTAATTTGTGTGTTGTTTTTTTCGACTGAGTTTAATATTGTCTAATCTCGCGCTAGTTGTCTTTCGATTGCATATCCGAGAATAATCGATACTTGCGCTTTCATATTGCTACAATGGTATTTTCTGATTGGTGGAACACCTGAACTTTAATGAATAGGTGTACTTTAATGAGGTCCATTAAAGGGCTGCTACCAGGTGTATAATTACTACATTTCGGCATGGTCGAGCATAAAAATTTATTGTAAACATACAATAACAACTCCCAGCTATAGTAGGATGCCGACAATGGACAGAGCAGATTCTAAAGTACAGAAGTTACAAATTATTTTAAAATAATTAACTTTATCAGAGTGATTGATTTAGAGTTTTGTAGATTAAGTGAAATAGGAGACAAACAAGGAATACTGAACAGATGGACGAAATATGTGGAAGAGTTATATGAGACAGGGTATCATCCAGATGTTTTAGCTATAAAAGACAAAGCAACATTATCAGAAGATTAAAAAGGGTTTTCAATTTTAAGGGAAGAATTGAACTAGCGCTTAGGGAAATTGAGAATGGGAAAGCAACAGGAGTGGATTTTTTTTTTTTAACAATTTATTGATCGATCAGCGCATTTAGCAGTATACAGATCATTTCTAAAAATTATAAATACAATATATGACACTGAATTGACGGCAGCCTAGATTGGGCTCCTCAATGAACAAAAATAATTGTTAATAAGTAATTATTTACATAGGTTGGTGTGATGATGAATTCTGATTATAATATGTGGTCCATTGGAAGTCGGCTCTTGATTCTGGTGGGAAATGTGGACTTCTTTCCGAGAGAGTAATGGACGGCACCTGGAACATTTTCTAGGTTGTCATAGAACTTCTTAGCTTGTGAATGAATAAACTGTTTGATTGTGTCAATATCAGTTTCTCTGTGTAGTTGGCTGTTACGGACAAACCAAGGAGAATTGGGTGAAATTCGTAGGACTTTATTTTGAAATGACTGGATGTGTTTAATTTCACTTATTGCAGCTCCTCCCCAGACAGGACAGGCATAAAGCAGTAGAGGTCGTAATAGAGATGTGTAAAGTAGCATGCAATTTTGTAGCTTTAGAGATGATTTGTTGAGGAGCGGATATAATTTAGCGAGTCTTGAGTAGGCCAATTTAAGTTTGTTGTTGATGTGATGTTTCCATGACAGACGGCGATCTAAGTGCACTCCAAGATATTTTACAGCTTCATCCTGGAGTGGAATTGAATTAGTGAAAAGCCTGGGCGAAGACAGGAAGGAAATTCTATCATTATGCAACGAAATATATGGGAAAGACAAATGGCCTGAAGATTTTACGGAGACAGTGTTGCTACCAATGCCAAGAAATGTAACAAGTTCAGGACTATCAGCCTAATACTGCACTCTACAAAGATTCTCCTGCGAATTTGAATCGGCATTTATATTCTAAGATGGAAGGACAGTTGGAAGAAGAGCAGTTTGGCTTCAGGAGGAGAAAAGATATGAGGGATGCAATTGGACTACTATAAACAATCGGCAAAAGATACATAGAGAAGATATAAAGAAGTGTATATAGTATCTGAGGACGTATGAAAAAGGCTTTTGACAGTGTGTACTGGAATAAACTGATGGGAATCCTAAAGAAAATTGGTATGCATTGGAAAGAGAGAAGACTGTTCAGTAACCTTCATATGAAACGTGTCAAAGTCAGGATAGGAGAAGAAATGTCCGAAGGAATAGAAATAGAGATAGTAGTACGACAAGGATGTCCTTTAACAAACGACAATAAAATAAACAAGGCTCAGGCCCGGTTTCTTCAACCTTTGTTAAATTATAACAGTGTGTTATTCCATTTTAACTGTAAACTTAACAGTTGAAGCATTTCTTCAACTACTGTTAGTACTATAGGCTGTTAAAACCTATGTTAATTTAACTACCCAATTTCATGCAGTTAAATCATTTAACTCTCTGTTAGCATAGAAGTATCCAATATGGCTGGTGCGTTAGATGCTGAACTTATATATCTGGATTATTTAGAAAATGATATCCATAAATATATAAACAGAGGGGATGATTTCTGTGATTTGACAGAACAGAAGTTCATACAAAGGTATAGGCTATTTTCTGCCAAGCCTTACTTTTCGCTTTCAAAATAGATCCGTTTGTTTGGTTATTCTCATTAATTGGTTTATACTGCGAAATAATTTCCAGCAGAAGGTTTCTTTTTAACGAAGAGAAATTAGTCTCACGATTTTTTTGTTCCAGTGTTTTCCATTTCATAACAGCAATACCAATACGCCGCTCCACGCTATTGTGATACAGACGAGGAAAGAAGCAGAAATCAAACCTGAGAGAATAGAAAGACTTCTATCCTCTCTGAATCAAACAATGGAAACATGCGAAAATCGCAATTGTTAGAGTTCAGAAAACAGAAGTGAGCCTATACTTGGTTATAGGTTATGGTTAAACTCTAGAATCTCTGGTCCTAACAGAAAGTTAACAAACAGAATGTTAAATTTGAAATGTAAAGTTGAAGAAACGCAATATTTTTAACAGCAATTACTTACAGTTAATTAACGCTATGTTAGGTGCATTTTAACAAAGATTGAAGAAACTGGGCCTCAAACTCACAACCTTCGAATCATTAAGTGAACACTATATCACTGCTCTATGAGACGCAGATGTCGAATGACTCCTGCTTAAACATCATAGTTCCGAAATTGTTTCTATAAGCGCATGTATCGTGTAACATCATCATAATCCGAAGTGGACTTAAAAAATATTTGCTGTTCACAAGTACAGCCATTTTTTTTTGACAGCTGTACATTTCTGTAAAAATCTCTAAGTAGCAATAAATACAGAAACAAAGTGCTGAGATGACTCACCAACAATGATGATGATATAAATGGATCCCTGCAGCATCAATACATAGCTGTGCACATCTAATGATGTTGAGGTGCATCCATCATAAATCATCGATGGCGGCAATTGCATGGCTGATATTCTTCAGTTCCTGTATTGTATGTGGGTTTGTTTTGTAGAGTGTCCCCACAGATAACAATCACATATTCAAAGGTCTGGAGAACGTGGTGGCCACAAATCTTTGCTGACCGTTCTTCATACAAGACATCATGGACCAGAATATTTCGCATTAGGCAGTGCCTTCAATTATGTTCTGCGCCCAGAAGACTGCACTGAAGAATAACGTCCAAGTAATACTCTCAGAAAATTGACAATCTACAATAAAGTGATGCATTAATAGAAAAACAAAAACCTTTTTGTTAAACTTACCTTTCCAGCCATTCTGCATCAAAAATAAGGTTTTATATAGCTCATACGTTGAACTCTTGCATATAGTCAATAGAAATTGTACCTGCTGCTTTCAAGGGTCACGCAACTGTATATACAAATGAACATTAAATTGGAAGTGTCATTTATACCAAAAGGATGCTTTTATTGGAAATTACGCATGTTTATACTTGATATTTCTAACATTATAGCTACATTTAAAGTGTTCTGGGCAAATTGGACTAAGAAGAGAAATTAAAATGATATTGTGGACTGGCGGGGTCTGTATGTAAAAACCACAAACTAACTAGATACTACTATTAGTAGGACTCGAATTTATTTTAGGTGCTAAAAATCAGGAAAATATGTAACGAAAAATATTTAATTATGTTTCAATTATTTCATGTGAATATAAACAATATGCAGTACTCACCAGTATAAATTATGCTGTCTCGCCAACTGCTGAAGAATTACAGTACACAATGAGATTCATCCTCGAGTTGTCCATCACAAATGACTGATGATTATCATGGAACACTGCCTTGTACTGGGAAAAAAAGCGCTCTGGCCATTGAGAAACAACATTCACTCCCTAGAGATATGTTTATGATTTGAAACAAAAACAGAGAAATTTTAATTGTTTCCTGAATCAGCATTATGATAATTTACAAGATACTCCTAAATGACACATCAATGTTTGTGTGTGTTAGTTACAGTACTACTTTTTAGTAGTGACAGCGCTTATTGCTTCTAGTAAGAGAGCAGACTGTAGTTCCACAGGTTCACAGATAGGCAATTTCGAGAAACAGTTGCCAGCTGTCACATCTAAGCAACTGCACTGAACATTTGGATGATGATTAATCTGAAATGGGGGTTTTTGTCGAAAATTATTTGATGAAATCTTACATTTTTATGTGAATATTTGAAAATATGTATTTACATTTTCAAAAATTCAAAATATGTGTTTTTACGAGAAATAACATTTAAAATATATGCTCAGATGACCTTGTCCGAAACTTAAAACATAATTATGAGTTTCTATTACATTGCAAATAATATATTTATTTACCTAAGAATCCTAGCCCTATTTATTAGCTCGTATTCTTACCATGTAAAAACAGCGGAAATGTAAATAAATTGCCTCCTAAAAATAACAGTAAGTTAACATAAGCTCATCTCAATACACCTTGATTCTCAAGACATCCAGTTAATGCAAAATAGTGACCTTATGTTTTAAATACTGTCAACACAGGCATTTCAATTCTTTCAATATGTATTCAGCTCAAACAATAGTTAGATGTAAGGCCTCTACTGTGCTGTGTACTAAAAGTTTTCATTGACGTAATGAGTAATGAAATTAGTCCAATAACCCTTTCACGAAATAAGAGTTCAAGGTTCACTCCTCCTCCCCTTCATTCTAATTGGTATATTGAGCTGCAAAAGAAATGCAGAGTCGAAGTTGCTATCGATTTGAAATATCATGTTACGAAGACTTCGCTTAATACAAGAATAATTATTATACAAACACATCGTGTCCACACCTGTGGAGTAACAACTAGCGCGTCTGGCCGTGAAACCAGGTGGCCCGGATTTGATTTCCGGTTGAGGTAAGTTACCTGGTTGAGGTTTTGTCCGGAGATTTCCCTCAACCCAATATGAGCAAATGCTAGATAACTTTCGGTGCTGGACCCGGACTCATTTCACCGGCATTATCACCTTCATCTCATTCAGACACTAAATAACCTAAGATGTTGATAAAGCGTCGTAAAATAACCTAATAAAAAATACTAACACATCTGAAATGCAAAGGAGAAATATGTAGTTAAATGTTTCAAGTTTCAGTTAGGTATCTATATTTATAATAAAATTAATACATTTTTTGTTAATACGATATGAAACATAACTGGATATATATCGATTGTAATAATGACAGCATCCATGGATAATAAGGAAGGCTGTGGAATACCACATAAACTGTAGTTTCACTATTTTCGTGTGGTATTCTAATTAATGTTGTAAAATAAAAGTATATACATAATTTAAAATCAATTCATACTAAATAATAACATGAACATAACTCAAAATTTTCTCGGGCTTCCAGCCAGGTCACAAGTTGGTGATCCACCGACGTTTCGAGGATGTTCATCTTCCTCATCTTCAGGGTTAAATGATATCTAAGGGTACCCAGCTCCTTAATTTATAGTGCCAGAGGGAGTAGTCACCCGAGGAGCTGTGCGCTGATTGGCTCTTATTAGTGCGGAATGTGGCGTGAACGTGGCCGACATGTCGTTTTGTGCTGTTCGGCTGATTGACCACAGGTCTCACGATGGGCTTGGCAGACGAGTTCTTATGTGTCCTCCGCTGATGACGGCCCATCATCTGGGCGCTGAGAAATTTAATAGCTGATGCCCATGCCGCGCTTAGTTGGAGACCCGAGTCTCAATTCAGGTTACCGCGTTCCGCCACTATGCCCAGGGTTTCCTTTACTCTTCTATCCCAGTAGCCCGAACACTTCGCCAGGACCTCGGTGTTATTAAAATTAGCCCTACGGCTTTTTTCAATACAGTGTTCAGCCAATCCGGATTTTTCGGGCTGCATTAATCTGATGCTTCTTTGATGTTCTGAAACATCGGTGGATCACCAACTTATGACCTGGCTGGAAGCCCGAGAAAATTTTGAGTTATCACGTCGCCAGGAAAGCTTCAGTAGTTAATGTGAACATGTTATAAAAGTCATATTTATATGTTTTTAAAAAACTAATTTCAGAAAAACATCTTTCCACCTTGCCATGTTTGCTGAAGTCTTCGGAAAATATATAATTTCATATCATCATTTCTTTTACAGCTCAGTGTACTAGGTACTCGATTATTTGACCATATGCATCTCCTACCAAGAATAATATACTCAAACTGTAAATCACATTATCATCTTCAATGTTGAATTTGGATAATGGACAATATTGACAGCAAAAAAACTGACAAGACAATCTGGGCTACTTCATGAAAATCTGTTCCAAACACAGTCTCTGTCCATCACAAATATCACTTGAATCTGGGTCTCTGGCAGTGTATAGTCTACACCTTTTATAGAAAATATTTTAGTCAATAATGCAATAAACATTCATCAAGAGAAGATGAAAATGTGACAATTTTCAGTAATAGAGAGTCCATTTCAACATGAGTTGCTTTAATTTATGTAACAAGACAAAATGTACAATGTTTTCACAAATACACTATATAAACATTGATTGCTATTTATAATATAATACTAAATTAAATATATTGTACAAGACCACTATTACATTATCCTTTAAAGTAGCACCACATTTATTTCTCCATCTTCGCAACTTATTTCATTATTATTTCCACTGCAGGTAACAGTTACAGAAAAAAATATTTCCTTGTGTTCACTGCTAGTATAAAAATAAATGGCAGTGCTTTCGCAGTAGGATGCTCAAGATTTTGTTCATTTCATAGCAAATAAGTGTGGTGTTCCATCAAAGGTAAAATAATTAGAAATACACCACTTAGGAGATTGCAAGAAATTCACCTACGAAAATGAATGTAGAATTTTGAATGACTAGAGTTGAAAAAGAAAGAAAAGGCCTAGAAAATTCACCCCAAAAGAGGCAGATGTAACAAATAGATAGGAACAAGGAAATGATTTCTCATTTGCCGTTAATACTTATTCCATGTTCTTCCCAGCAGAACATGTAGGATGTTAACGGCACATGAAAATAAATAAACAGCAGGATCAGTTTATGTAACCAATTTTCAGGATCCCATATTCACATGAAAAGTTTTCAGTTTTATAGGTTTTTACAGCTTATGATGGAAAACTGGTTAAATGCTAAATATTTTAAAATGACATTTATACTTTATTAAATATCGGATTAGGATAAACATCATGGAATCCAGCTTCATTATAATGGCAACCATACCTTCTTTCAATTTTTTCAACATTAGAACACGAATGTAAGTTGGAAGCTAATTTCATAAAGACATTTTCTTTGTAAAATTTCTAATTCTACAATTCTTCACTTTGAAACAACACGAAACCAATTTTTCAAGCCCCACAAATTCCTGAATCGCCATTTTCTTTTGGACCAATAGAGCTCCTCTTATTTTTCAATCCTTTTGATTCTTTGGCTCTCTTCACAGCCAACTGGGCAGCAAGATCATAATCCATTTCAAGCTCCAATGTTGGAAAGTTGGCACTATTCATTATCTCTTCTGCTTTGTGTGCCATACTTCCCTGTAGGAAAACAAAACATAAAGGAACAAAACCATGCAAATTAAGTAACCCATGCCACAATATATTATGCATGCAACTTTCATTATGTCCAGCTTGTGAAGGACATTTCTAAGTAATGTTTGTCACCTCTCATGTCTGTAACTTTTACGAGTGTCACAAAAGATATTAAGTATGTGCTTTTTTATATAGTATTCAAGAAAAGATGGCAGAATTTTGAAGTAACAATTTTACAAGCCAATAAATATTGTATTCAGTCTATCGTCATTTTGTATGCAGTCTTTATTTATAAAACCATACTAAATATTCTGTCACTTATTCTGCAGATTTCACTAGTATCATACATTTTGCAACAATATAGTTAAAAATCATGACCAAAAAGGAAAAACTTATACTATATATTACATTGTATATTCTGCGAATATACTGTTATTTCTTAAAAATTGATTTATTCTAAGATTACGGATATTCAATTTCTATAAAAATTTTAGTGAAGGTATAAAAAAAAACTTATACACATTCATCCCTTAATTCTTGTACAGTGAAACCTCTTCTTACGGACACTCCCAAGATACTGACACTCCTCATATACAGACAGATTTTTATGTGCCAACTGAAATACTATAGAAATAATGATAAATTTAACTCTCGTTTACGGACACTCTCAGACATGGACACAGACAGCTGTTTCACAGTCCTAAAACTTGCTTTACCTCCTGACCGCGGACAGAACTTGGATTCCAAGTCCTGATGTGTTACAAAAATAGAAAATTTAGTTTTGAGAACTGTACAGAAATTCCTTAACATGAAAGAAGACAATACGCGTCTCGTAGCTCCCACTAGCCCAGCTGACTACCCCGTGTTAGCTGGAAGAGGGTGGATAAACGAAGTAAAAAAATTTAACCTGTCTGATGGGTCCAAGGTTTCCGCGACCGTGAAATTGTATTCGACACATGATAGGGCTAGTAGGATTATTCTCTTCACTTCAATCAGTTGTTCTGTATGGAGAGACATGGCACCTGAACGTAAAGGTTAAGTTGGAAACTGTAAATTACAGTACTGCATAACTGTAGACCTAGAATAAAATTGCATGGCACAGTACTGTATTTTCCTTTTTCGGTCTTATCTACTGTAGTTCAAAATTGCAAAGAATTTACTGTAGTAGACTGTATTTAGAATTAAACTACAGTCATGCATTTCATTTAAGCGTGAAGGGATACATAATGCATATTATAAATTTACTGTTCAATTGGGAAGCCTCTCTCCCAATAAAGGACACCTCCCAGATGCGGACAGATTGTTATGTCCCTTCGATGTCCGTAAATGAGAGGTTTCATTGTACTAGTATTACAAGATATCGAAAGAAAATATTATAGAATGTTATCTTTTTGCCAAATAAAAAGAACTCTTTAAGTGAAATTGAGTAATGTTACCCACTATATAAATAACTCAATAACGTAAATAGTATAACTTATACTTTACTACAATATTGAACCTACATATTTTATGTACCGTTTTGCATATATGCGAGTAGTTAATTAGGATGTTAAGACCTATCATCAGACATTACATACTAAGTTATATTAATTGATCTCAAAATATTGACCTATTTTTATGATTTTTCTACACTTCTACATATGTATCAAAATACATTACTGAATATCTATTCTGATTTAATAACAGATAACATATATAATGATTACAATCTTTTGATACAGGGTACACGAATTAATATCCAAAGTTGCAAAATTACATCCATCTAGATTTATCTGTAAACATTTACTAATTTCTGTA
The DNA here is from genome assembly GCA_025594305.2 of Periplaneta americana. Taxonomy (NCBI): domain Eukaryota; kingdom Metazoa; phylum Arthropoda; class Insecta; order Blattodea; family Blattidae; genus Periplaneta; species Periplaneta americana. The sequence continues at coordinate 26,932,555 of JAJSOF020000037.1, forward strand.
GCAGTTGAGAAGGGGTGAAATATACTACTGAAGCAGTTATAACTTGGAGACATTTTGGGAATTGTTGAAAATTAAGGATGTAATTTTTAGAAAAAAGTTTTGTTGGCCACTTTATTGTGGATTAAGACGAATTTTCAAAATTTAGTGAGAACAACAGTTTTCAAGATGTCGCACGTTTGCTTATTGTTTAAGAAAGTAATATCAATGTTGAAACCAAAAATTACAACTATAGCTCATGAAAATTTAAAGACTAACTATTTAGAAAAAAAAAAAGAATAAACCTGCCATTGTAATATTCTTTATATTGTCAAAAACATTTCAGTGATTCTTAAATTCTTTTCCATTATTGAAAACGATCTGCTCCAATTAAATTAATAACGAACTTTATGAATAATTTCAAGGGAAAAATTGTTGCGGGGCTGGGTACCAAACCAGGGACCTTTGGCTGAACACGCCAATGCTCTACCAACTGAGCTACCCAGGAACTATATCAGACACTGGCTCAATTTCTTTTTTTTTATATCCATATACCTCAAGTGGGCTGACAAGATGTCAAAGATCCAACACTGAGTGCACACAAATTGTGTGTGAACTGTGGTTTTCTGTTAATGAACAGTAATGTATTGAAATTATTCTAGTCAGCTTCACAGGAAGCTATAGCCAGATTTGAGCAAATTTTTATATTTTTCCGAATTGTCAGTCTTAAAAAAATGGTAAAGGGAAACTGGCAAACATTCTACGAACAGTGCTTTACATTAGACTAAAAACACTTGGCAACAAAAAGCAGGATATGTACTTGAAATTATAACTGCAAGCTGTCCATCAAGCAAGCTTGAGTCTACATTAATTGTATATAGTATAATTTCTCTTTGTCAATTGTATATTCAAGGCCTTAATATTTTCTGGACGAAACATTTTAAATATACAAGGTGGCACACGAAATGTCATACCATTTAATTATCGCATTAAAATTTTAATATTATAGTTTCGATGTTTCTACCTGCGCTAGTGGATGCCGAAATTCATGGAAAATCCGATAGGTAGCATCACAATTCGGATGTAACCATAGCTACGAGCACAAACATCAATTTGTGAACTGGTGGACAACTGGCTGTTGAACACAAAGTGAAAGTTGTTCTGGTTTTCGCCGAAACAAAGAGTGTTGTGAGGAATCAGAGACGTTTCCGTACTCACTTTAATACAAGATGGATTCCTAGCAAGCAGACAATTTACAGATTGTCCCAACAGGTTGAAACTAACGGTTCTGTGTTGGAAAAAATGCGGCCTACAGACAAGGCCTACTTTCATGTGAACGGTGTTGTGAATAAACAAAACGTTCGATTCTGGGCGAGGGAACCTCCTCGCATATTGCATGAAAAAGAAATGTTTGGGGCAATTTCGAGCCATGGAATCATCAGTCCAATTTTCTTCGATGAAGCTGTCAACCAAGTGCGATACAAAACCATGTTGGAAAGCAGTTTTATCGCCCATCTCATGGCAAAAGATCTCCCTATGGAAACACAATGGTTCATGCAGGATGGAGCCCATCCACACACTACAAACACCGTTCTGGATTACCTGCACGAGATGTTTGATCTTCGTGTGATGTCACATCGGTTTCCTGAACGCCATGGCTGCGGCAAAATGTGGCCACCTCGTAGCCCGGACATTAATCCGTGCGATTTCTTTTTATGGGGATTCTTAAAAGTCTACCACAGGAGGCCAGAAAATGTGGTGCAACTCAGAGCCCTTCTAGTGGAGTTGTCCCATGCGCTATCTGAAGACTTGTGTCGAAAAGTGGTGACGAATGTAAGGATTTGTTTGCAAGAGGTTGTGAGGTAAAATGGCGGTCACGTGGAACATGTTCTGCATTAGAGATAAAATTCCAAATCCTATTAATTCTGTATAATTTTGTAAAGCCTTAATACAAATCAGTACATGTTATGTGTAAAATAAATGGTATGACATTTCGTGTGCCACCCTGTATAAATTACTTCTATTACTTGATCACTGAACATACACCAACATATTGTATTACTATGTCAGTGAGTTTGTCTGAAAGTATTTATATTTGATAATATATCTTACACAAATTACGAATAAAATTAAATTTAAGGGGACACTCAACTATATTTTGGAACTTTTTTCCTATTTGACCAATCTTTTTCAAATTTGAAGGAAAAGTTTAATATACACATGGAAAGTAACATGCAAAATCTCAGCTCATTAGATCCAATACTTTTCAAAGCAAAAAATATTTCAATTTTTAATCAATCATTAATTTAAATATCACTTTTAATTATCATTTTTTATTTTTTGGCTTAGTGCATTTGACTGTTACTTCTCAATGAATAGGGGAAGAATTCTGCGTATTGATTTAGTTCTGTCACGTAAATTTGTGTAGAAATTTAATTTTTCATTTCTATGACACTTTTTCTCCAATTTTTAAGTTGAGTGTCCCCTTAACATATGGCCAATGAAGACTGACATACGAAACTGTATAATATATTCCTGATTTTTATAATGAATTTTGGAAGGTCGAAGAGGGCAGAGTTTCAATTTTCATAAATCAACCATAATGAATCCAAATTAATCAGGAAATCAAGCACTGCACGTGCTTAAATAAGATGATTTCAGTGTGCTACATATATCTTACCAATTATTTATTCAAATGTATACCGTATTTTGTTTTAAAAACAAAGTACGCATGGATATTAGATTAAATATACCTTACCTTCAAGATGAAGAAACAGTTACCAAATGATAAAGCATTTGGATCTGAAGAAATACTTATGCTACCTGTGCATCAGAAGAATCTGAATTCAATTTAGCCAGAGGCAAAAAATTAATGCTAATAACTAAAGCATCAGATATGAAATTAGGTGGTGATAAAACAGTGCTGAAACTGGATACATAATATTAAACAGGGGAAACTTACTCTGGAGCAAAAGAAATACTTCATGTGAAGTGGTTTATACCTTTCTCCCAAGTTCAACTTGACAAGAAAGGAAAAACTCCATTAATCCATTGTGGATTTGAATTAACTCTTCAGCTACTTTGCAAGCTTTCAAAACACAACCTACAATAAATATCAATCAATTACTCGTGCAGTATGGTGCAAACATGCTATAACCAAGTGCAAGCAGGCAAGCAAGCACAATTCTATTCTCCATACTACGATACTATTTGGTGCAATACAATACTTCCGTCCTTTTCATCATGTCAAACCGCACACGCAACCCATATCTTAAAAGACTCTAAACTGGGGACAAAATCTAATGTAGTAGACATGAGGAAGAGGTTTCGCCTGTAGTGTCTTAAGTTTTTGTCAGAGGATTAATCGAAGTATCTTATCTACTTTACCACATTCAAAATAAGATATTCTTCAAAAGTAATGATATCCAATATCTGTAGAAAATGATTTATAATTATAATTATGATGACCATTTCAAAAAAGAAAATGACATTTCACGACGAGAAAAACTTATTGCAACAGTTTTAATTAAGTTGTCCCCTTACTTCATGAAGTCAACCAAACCCTGAAAACATTAATAAATCAAAAGAATCAAATTGGTTTCTTTTTAGTAAATGCAGAACATCGATACGCATCTTAATGACTAATTCTAGATATCAGATGAGATATTTTGGTTGATTTTACCAAAGTAACAGAAACAGTCACAAGGAAATATCTTTCCAACGAATAGCACTACTATGAAACCATGTATGCTTTCATTATGTTAAGATTACCTCCTCCAAACCACATTATTATTTTCTATCCGTATGAAAAATTTGTTCAAAATTCTAATTCAATCCCTATTACCATCTTTACAGTTCGAAAAAAATTTAATTTTCTTAATTTCTACACCTATTTTATGAAGAGTACTGGGTAGAGCTGGTAACACTATTTTCGCATGCAAATATAAATATATAAATTATTTTTTTCCTCTATGTCCTTTGCATGGTGTGATAAACAAATGTTGGTGACTTGTGACCAGGGGCCTGTTTCTCAAAAATACTAGTTTAGTAGTTCACCAGTTACTAGTTACTAGAGTATATTTCACCAGCTCTAGTAGATTCTGTTTCTCAAACTATTTTACCAGTCTAGTAACTTGCGACAATTTTTCACTAGTCACATGATCTGTTTCACTAGTCAGCTGATTGAGTTCATTTGTTTATAGCCATTGGTAGGTATTGTTATTTGATATTAGAAGGCTAAGTTGTTTGTGTTTTGGTTTTGATTTCTCTTTTCGGTTGAAATTCCATCAGTTGAAAGCAAATTAACTATACTCAATATGATTAATGAATCGAAGGATTATTATTTGGTGCTTTTTCAAGCATGTTAACAAAAAATGATGAAGTAAACGAATGGACAAAAAGTGTTGTAATGTGTGGGGCTATGGAACTGATACCTCAGAACAAAGATTATGCATACGTTAGGGACACTTACTGGCCCAACATTAAGAAAGTAATTTTGATAAGTACCAATTCAAGTTCACAGTATCGTAATATGAACATATGATGTAGCTAGTGGGTCTACTGCCAACATGAATGCCACTTATGACTTGATGAAAAATTCGCTAATTTTTTTTTTTTCAGTTTTATATTTGATCTATTCATAAATTATTGTCGTTTTATATTTAATTTGTAGGCTAAAGTTGACAATGCCAGAAGAACTGGCAGTGGAGGAGGAAAGCCAGTAAAAATTACTGCAGTTGATGAATTGGTATTATATTATTAGGAAAAAATTCTGCAAGTGTTGCTGGTCTAGGACAGAAAGACTAGACGGCATTGGAAAATAATCAACATCCCGATTTGTAAAGCAATTTGTATTTGAAGCTTTGCTGAAAATGTAAGACTTCTATTTTTTTTGTCTTGTTATGGCAGGTCCCACTATATTTAACAACTTTTCAAGCTTTTCAGTACTTTACCTAAACCGTTCATTATATTTAAACAATGCTCCCGTAAAGGAATAATAATTGTTCTTTCTCGATATAGTTTTAGCTCTTCTCACAACTTCTTCATCACTTCATTTGGAATCACCAAACCAGATATTAAAAGAAAATAACTACAATATTTTGTTTTATCTGAGAAAGGTTGTCACTGGTAAATGATAACGTAGAAATCATCAGTCTTTAGAGTCTTGTAGGAATATTCCTGTTGAATACTAGTGTAATCAACTAGATTAGCATTTTGAGAAACAGAATCACTTATGAACTGGTGAAATCGACCAATATTACTAGTCTGTGAACTGGTAACTACTACTTTACCCTTGTAGTTTCTAGAAACACAGACTTGTACAATAAACTAATATTACTAGTGTACAGACTAGTATTACTAGTCCATGAGTTTTGAGAAACAGGCCCCTGGCAACAGAAAGAAATTATGTTTCATTGTTTTAATATAGGCATGGACAAAGAAAAGTCTAATGAATGTATGATTTGAGGCTTACTCGGCGTTGGTTTGCTAATATGTTTTCGCGGGATATCAGCCGAGTTAAAATTTTGGAATGTCCCATGCTTTCAACTGCTATCTCTGCAGCCATCTTCAGGGAAGACAAAATCAAAGAGCATAAGAGGAACCTGAGGCTCTATTACCTGGAAAAATCTGCAGTGGCGCAACACAGCATAGAAAAGGAGCATAAAATACTGTTTGACCACACCAAGGTCATTAACAAATCAAGTCACTACTGGGATCGTACAATCAAGGAGGCCATAGAGATTAAGCTGGAGAAAAACAACTTTAACAGAGACGGTGGACTGCAGCTCAGTCAGGCATGGACACCGGCCTTGGACCAGCTTAGGCCCTCTTACAATCAAGGTCACGAAGATCACGGACCGAGGACGGCAACCAATTCCAACCGGCGGAACAGGACTCGTCGCCCGCCAAACTTCACACAAGAATCCCGGGAGGGGCAGAGCTTACGAGGAATGATAATTCCCGGCCCTGAATTGGCCGATCTGCCAACCAATCCCGTATCACCTGAGACAGCCTAACATCTATATAACCCACGACTTTCTGTCCAGACACAACTTCCCTGAAGATGGCTGCAGAGATAGCAGTTGAAAGCTTGGAACATTCCAAAATTTTAACTCGGCTGATATCCCGCGAAAACATATTAGCAAAAAGTCTATTGAATTTACGATTATCAACAGTTAGGAACACCTATTATAAAAAGTTCTAATCTCACACATTTCAAACTTTTCTCCATATCAAAAATATATTATTTGGGAAAATGAGTGGAATAAAAATAGTACTTTTTCAATGTGACAAATCCCCATACGTTCATTTTTCCGTAAAAAAAATATGACTTGTCTCTCCGCAAAAAAACTTTGAATAGTACATATTACATGGATAATTTGTTATGAATATAAATCCAATGCAAGAACGAGAAAAATAATAAATTACAGTGAAATGTCTTATCTGAGGTGATTTCTTAACAATGCAATCGAACCTTTCAACACAAGTAAACAAACATTGGTAATTATAGATGATGGAAAATGAAAAGCCTTACAAAAATAAAAAAACTACTTCGGGATGGATCCTCTTGCTCCGATCATCAAGCCTATTACTTCTATCTGTTGTAATTGATACTTGTCTTGATAATACGGGATTGTTGGTTCATAGATGAATTGTTTTTTCTTATGGACATCTTGCAGTTGGCTCTTGCAAGTCTCGAAATGAACTGTAGGGTCAATTATAAAATCTCTACGATGGTCCTGGAAAGCGATCATATCTATCCTGAGTGCTGCCGGTGGTTGACAGACCATGAACCTCTTCAAAAACAGTAAACTCAGTATTACACAGTGCTTGAGCAATGGTGCTTCTTACTTTGTGGTGTCTGGTATTGCACAAAGCCTCACCATGAGGGCAAGAACCGAGGACGTGTGGGAGAGTTTCTATCTTGCTGCTGCAATGACGGCAGCAGTTGTTGTCCATGGTCCATTCATTTTGAAGAACTATATAGTTCACGTTAGCATACAACCCTTTATTTTAAGTAGTTTCTGAGTAAATGGTTCCTGAATTTAGACTAACATATTTTTTTCAATACCCTTTTTTCTGTCATTCCTGTATTAAAACAATGAAAAATAATTTGTTTCTGTGGCCAGCTCACAACTCACAAACATTTGTTTATCACACGGTGCAAAGGACATTAGTCTGTGTTTGATAGAAACATAGAAAAAAATAATTTATATATTCATATTTATATGCGAAAATACTGTTACCAGCTATACCCAGTACCCTTAAATCTACTTAAACTTCTAATTTTAAATTCATACAATATTTATTTTCAAAGAAATGCCAGTTAACACGTAACAAAACCAAACTAATGTAATTTGATAGACTGCAATACTATGCTTTTCAAGGTAGGACAGAATTGAAAACTATGTTCGAACTAATTCCATGAGAACTGAATGTTATCTATATATAATATACTACAGATATAAATACTTCATTTCCAATCAAAGAGGCTGTCTTGCTTTTTTCAATCAGAAGTGTAAAGTTCATCCTGTCACATGGTGTTTGTCCCACTTACGGGGAAATTTATACAAGACACATTTCTCAATTCAAAATGGAACGTTTTTAGAATGTGGTAACTAAATTTAGTTGCTGTGAGCATGTGGCAAAAATAAGAAAAATAATAAATTATGAAGGTTAAAGAATGTGCACAAAGCTAAATTTAAAAATAAAGTGCAAGTAAAAGTGTATATTAAGAAACAAATAAATCAAGTGTTATAACCAAAATAAACCTGAAAAATCACAATCTTAAATGATCTCATGCACAGTAATCAAGGATAGGAGTGTTAAAGGATTGAAAATATTAGGATTTCGATATTAGTGACACATCAATAAGACCTTCCAAACTTTCAATTTTCCCAGTGGTCAATGTGGAGCAATTATATTCCCATCATGTTGTAAAGGGTAAAAAGATTTAGCGTAACAAACTGGTTCCATCTTCAGGAACTTCCATTCTTCTTCATGTACAGGAGAATGCAAGAAGTGAGAGTCTCAAAGCGAAGAAATTTTATAGAATATGATATAACTGATTTAAATGCAAGAAGATGATCTAAAATTCGCACATAAATGCTATTAGTGCACAATTTATACCATCAGTTTACATACATGGTTTAATTTTCACTTCAGAGCTGTTCAAGCAGTTATTACACTGTAAACAAATTCTGTTCGTTTACATAAATTCCATCCTTACAATAAATATTTAACAGGGCTTCCAAAATGGCTTCTCTCTCACATCCAGTAGAAATAAATATACATGCACAACCACACTCCAAACCAATATTAATTTGCTGAACTCTTTATGCGCCAATCTCGGATTCTTGTTAGCAATTATAGCATGGTTATTTGCATACCAATCACATCACCATTTCATTAATTCTGAAAGTAAGACAGCATTTAATTGAGGCCTTCAACATTTCAGCACCAGTTTCACCAATTCTGTTATCTTTTCAAAAGTTACTGACAACTTCTTTCACAGACAGAAAGCTATTATAACAGTTACTGCTCCAGACTTTGATTCTTGTGTTTTTTTTCTTTTTCTCTCTCTTTTCCTCTATCAGAAACTGCACTAAGTTGAAATCACAACCTCCGTGAATTAGATTTTATAATTTTTCAGTTTTTAATATATCACTGAATATGCAATCATTATTTCTCGAAACTCTATTTGTAAATTTTAAGTGTTACTAGCATTATATGTTACTAATATTTATTGTACTTATCTGATGCATGTAACCTATAAGATAAAACATTGTAATAAATATATATAGATCATTTTTTTAATTAATAACAGTGTATATCTCCAATAAATGATTTCTTAGCATCGCCACAGATACACTTGCTTGTACTTGTCACTATCTCTGTCACTAGAGAGTTATTGAAATTTATATTTTCCCCGCCATTCATAAAATATTTTGATATGATACCTCTTGCACAAAAGGGGAGATCTATAACTGAAACTTGATTAATATATTTCAGTATTATTTGTATTTATCCTGGTAATAATGAACAGTTTGACTCGTAGACATTTTGTTTTTCAGCATTAACTTCCCATGATTGTATGAGAAGATTCGAAGAGAACGGCAGTTACGTAGACCTTCGGCTCCCCCCTCCTGCCATTAATGCACAACACAATGTCAATACGGCGGTTGCTGTCGTCTGTGAAACATCAAACTTTTCTGTTGATTTTCGAGTTCGTCATTTTTTTTTCTGTTTATTATATGCTTATTTAAGTTGTGTTAACTCTCGCTAAGTGGTTTTATATTTTAGTTTATCCGTCTTAGTATTTATTTTATTATTTGTAAATATTTTTGTTTTATTATTATTATTATTATTATTATTATTATTATTATTATTATTATTATTATATCAAAATGGATTTGAGGGAGGTGGGATATGATGGTAGAGACTGGATTAATCTTGCACAGGATAGGGACCGATGGCGGGCTTATGTGAGGGCGGCAATGAACCTACGGGTTCCTTAAAAGCCAGTAAGTAACTATTATTATTATTATTATTATTATTATTATTATTATTATTATTATTATTATTATTATTATTTTAATTATCTCACTGAACTAATTTTAATCATTATTATTTGTGCTATTTATTTTGTTGCATTTGGTCAATTGATTAATGTAGACTATTATATTGATTGTATTTTATCTCACCGCCATTTCTATCATTCATTCTCATCATCATTTGTTGTTTTGTTTGTATCTTGTGCTAAATTGTAATTGGCCTTGTGCTGTTGTTTCGCACATTAATAGTATAAATAAATAAATAAATTATTATTATTATTATTAATGAATTAATTTGTATTACTATCTTTGTATCATCTCCGTCACGGATATTCTATTATTATTATTATTATTATTATTATTATTATTATTATTATTATTATTATTATTATTATTATTTCTAACATCAAGATTATTATTGATCTCTGTAAAATTTATGTAGACTACTGGACTGTACCCGAGCATGAGCATATGCTCATTTCGGGTATATATTCATATGTATCATTCAAAATGTAAATTGTGAATAAATTTAAATTTGAATTTGAAATCATATTTATGAAAATTGCCCACCCTTTGACAATACGATATCATCCATACATAAATTATCCTTCATTTGAAAAACATGTTATAATAAATAAAGTCCATGTATTCGTAATAGCACGGACAATTAGATTCTAAAATGAACCAATTCTGGTTCTTCGAGACTTTTATTTTACATATGGCAGGGCTTGTAAATGGCAAATGTGGCTAGGTAAAGATCACTGTTCTGTTATAAAGGTACCACTTTTCTAGCCAATGTCTGTGTATTTTCTATTACGGCACTGGAGTCAATACTTCTGGGCCAGTTGTGTGAAATAATTTTGTGTAATCTCATTCAAATACCAGAATGTGGTCAGACTGGTCCTGTCTGAAGTATTATTTTATGTCTGTTGCTCACCAGTTGCTTCCATGCAACTTTTGTAGTCCTTGAAATCACTCACATACAAACACACACTCATTGCCAAAGTAACTTACTACAAAGAACATATTTCTGAAGCCCTGAATGTTGAGAGATATCAAGCTGTAGGAGATGTTTCTGATTCTTCAAACCATCAGGCTTCTGTAACCAAAAACTGTGACTGGGACCCTGTAAAGGATTATACACGTAATGCATGTTGGAAGAATTAGAACATATACCACACATAATGTGTGAACATATAATTATATCATTTAGAAAGTCAGATAAATAACTTTCAAGATATTTACACAATTTCATTCAGCTTCAAGTTAGTAAGTACAACGTTTAAAAATATAAACTAAGTACATGTGCTCTGGAGCAGGATAAAGATTCGATTACACCGGAGCTCCAAAACGTATTTCACTACAAAACACAAAAGGTGCTCTTAAATTTTGTAAGATATGCTGGACACTGATTATTTTTTACTACAAAAGCTTATTAAATGAACTAGAATACACATTATTTCACTCAAAAATGATTGCAAAAGCATTGTATCACTTTGTGAATGTAATACACATTCATTTTAATTCAACATAGAAATAATACTATTAAACGACTTCCAACATGAAGTACAGTATATAAATTTCATGAATGATAGTAAAATGAGAGGAGTTTGTATGGATGTACAGAGGGAATCGGCAGTCTATCTTCATCTCCTAGAGGGGGATCTCAAAGTTGACATCTAGTTTGGCAGATCTTGCCAAGCTGACGATATTTGACAGCTTGACAGACAAACGTGCTGCTTCGTCCAAGTTGTCGCAGGCCAGAATCTTGAGTCCCGAAGCTGCGATCAGAACCTTAGCGTCATCCACATTTGTACCCTGTGAATTACGGGAAAGAAACACCAAACATTTCTGTATCAAATGGATCACTTCGCAATCTGTAAATCTAAAACAAAATTAATTGCAATATTATTGTAAAATGTTAGTAAAACAATAATGCTCGCATATTTGGTTAGATGTAACTAAGTTAAATACATTCACCACAATACTTGCAGCTGGTACCCACACAATAAATGGTATTTTTAATAGCATGTGTATTTACTGAAGAAAAGGAACCATTTGAAATGAAGTCGCAAGGCTAGGGAAGAAGCACAATGGTTACACACCCACACCTGGAAGAAACACAAGAGGGTTTCACAAAAATTAGATATGCCACAAAGGTTGAAAAGCAGGTTTACACGGCAGCTGGTTAGTAATGAAGAAAGGTTGAGTTAAGTTTTTGAAAGGAATTTAACAGTAGGACAGGAAGAAAAATCAAATAATAAATATATTAATACAAAGAGACAATAAAATTAACACAAAGGTCCAAGGAAAAACACGTTTAACTTCATGCATTATTTATATTATATTGTATTCATTAATATTTTCTAGCTTCTAAAACGATATGGAATTACTACAGGTAACCAAGAAGTGTAAATCCACTATGAAATACAGCAGCATACATTTCTTTCTGTATCTCATGAACTATCAAAGCAATCTATTTGAAATTTTTAAGACAGATAAAGAAAACTGATGAACATTCCCTATAAGTTTCAACATTTTAGTAAACATATACAAATTTCAATAAAATATTTTAAAAATAAACATTGCAGAAAAGAAACTGAAAAGAATTTTTTTCACAAACTAGTGGAGTAACTAATATGACTTTTTTTTTTGACATAGAATAAAATTTTGGAAACTACAATCATTTTTCTATGTTCGTTTGGAAATTATATGTGATTTTTTAGGAAATTTGAAAAATTAATATAATTTTCTTCATATTTTACAGTGATTATTGGTATGAACTTCTATGAAATAATTAAAATATTTGAATAATTTTAGTTCACATCAGACGTGAATGAATAAATGTGCATGCAAAGTTTCATGCAGATTGGTCAACCAATCCTGAGAAAAATTGGAATTTAGTTTGAAAAATTAAGTTTACGGGAAATTAAGAAACATGACATTGTCCACTTTTGAAACTAAGATTGACTTTTGTCCATTTTTGAAACAGAGATGGATGTGTCAATTTTTTTAACAAAACCCAGAATCTCGACAATGATGAGAAAATCCTATTCTAAAACTATTTCAGGGTTGAAAAAAAAAAGTATAAAAGGGGGCATGGCATTTAAATGTACATGTCTCACACCAATAAAACTCTCTTAGAAGTTTCGAATATAATTTTTTTGCAATAAATCACACATCAAATTAATCCTAGAGAAATGTAGATATTTTAGGCCTGAAAACAAAAAAATGTAATTTTTGACCATTTTACACTTCATGGTTACCTTAAGGGAAGATGGCTGTTATAAAATCAGAAAAAAATAGCCTGAAATCAGACTGCCAGAGATTTGGTTCTAATGATCGTAGCGTTTTGAAATTTTTTGTGCTGAATAAGGGAACTTTTGTCTACTGAATTAACACAATGGTTTTTACGTAGTGCATTGTAAACTAGAAATTAATTTTGATTTCTTGCTACCCGAAAAGTACATTTTTCATTCTATTGGTACATCTTTTTTGGAAACTATTCAACTTAGAGTTATGAAATGTTCAGGGCAAGTTACTACACGTACAAAATGGAAGTGAAATAATCCTGCAGATTGAAAGGCACAATAGGGCAGACTTAAATGAAAAGAAAACCTATATTACATTTTGTGATTAAATGCATGGTTAATTAGAAAATTAAGTTTGAAGTTTCAGCAGTCCGGCAACATCGTCGCTAACACACTGCTCTTTCTTCTCATAATAACAGATGTGAAAGGTCTGTCTGCCTTAGTGAACTACCTCCCATCTCCCTTTCTGGCTACAATGTTGCAAGCTGGTTGCATCGGTCAATGGCTTAAAATTAGTGGTGGTGTTTTAATTAAATTTACATGAATTATGACAAAGGGATAAATGATTCTTTATTAGATTTTCAATCGATATGGACAAAAATCACGATCCTACTCGCAATAGTTACCGAATAAGAGGGTGTTAAACATTTGGGGGGAAAATTTTTTTCTGAGAAAACTATGGACTTTCCACCAATATGGTATCACACTTTCTTGTTACATACAACATGAGCTATTCACACTGAAAAACTACAGGGTTATTTCACTTCCACCCTAAATTATAGTCTTAGTAATACAGTTATTTTAAAATATCTCAACAAATTTCTGATTTGTGTTCATTTTTTTAGACGGAAAATTTTAATTTTTTTATAATGACGAATATTCATTTAAGCTCTAGTACAAAAATAGTGGACATATTAAAAGGTATTGTACGGTTTTACTTTAGCATCCTCGACAATAAGTGGTTGAAATTTCATTACAATCAGAACTATAGGAAATGACTAAAGTGTACCAATGTATAGAGATATAATAATTAAATACCTTTAACCCTTTGTTGCCGGACATAAGAAAAAATTAAAATAAATCCGTTTTCTTTAGTGAATGTTGTTAGAATATGAATTCAAAACATACAGTAATTTTTTCAGAAATTTTTTATTTTTTTATTTTAAAAAAGGTCGTATTTCTATGTACAGTACTGTCAGTATCCTTGATTGATTTTATTTATCAGGTTGCACGTAATTTCTGGTGGTTTATTATTCTTCCAGGTCTTCCAGTATGCAAAATAAATCACGGTACTTCTAAGTACCGTCAGGCAACTAAGGGTTAAAATGTAAAAATTAATTTCTAGCTTACAATGCATTAGATAACAGCCATTCTAGATTAATTCAATAGTCAAAAGTTCTCTTATTCAGCACAAAAGATTTCAAAAAGCAACGATTATTAGGACCAAATTTATGGCAATCTGATTTCTGGCAGTTCTTTCACGTGTTTCATACAACATAACAACTATCTTGCCTTAAAGAAATCAATTTATTTTTCTAATTAGTTCACTATATGAACAAAACATTTAAAGCAACAGCTTCAAGATACTTGAACTTCATTAGCATATGCAATACCCACACCAGAAAAGAGCAAGAAACAAAGTAGTAACTTTAAATAGAGCTTCTATAAATTTAAAGCATTATGGACTGTATATCTTTAATCAGCACATTTCTCTTCTACCAAAACAAATTAAGTACACACTGTCAGAAGTTAATTTAGGGCATCTTTATTGTCTCGAACTAGAGAATCAAATGCAAAAGCAGTTCTATAATGAAGGAATCATAACTAATGCAATAACCATTATTACTAAGTCATGGTAAAGAAATTTAGTGAACTAAAAGTTTGCTACAATGCAAATTTAAAGGAAAACAAAAAATACGTTGTCCAGATAATAAGATTAGATAAATAATGGTTTAAGTAACAATCATCACCATTATTTCCCCTTTTAGGCCTCGTGGCCTATTACAGTTTCAGTCAGTTGTTTCTTCAACCGTTCCAAACTTCTTTGCTCTTTAGGTTGGTAGGGTAGGAGTTGTTTGGTATCCATCCATTATCCATTATCTTTGTGTGCTGTATTTAATTCGTTTGTAGTTCTGAATAAATTCCAAAACTGACTGCATACATAATTCTTTGAAAGCCTCTAAGATCATTTTATGATCCAAAAGTGAATACCCAGCTGGTTTTCTTATATATCGCATCTCTGGTGTTGTTAGTCGATGCCGATTCGATTTCTTTATAGTTCAAGCTTCACTTACATAAATGGTTTTGCCAAAGTTTTATGAATTTTGAACCGAATGTTTTTTCGCACTAGAGAACATTTAAACATTGGATTTGATTCCCATAACCTTCATAAATTGTTACACTTTCAAAAACATACCTTTTTCTTTAATGTACGACATTCCACAGTCTAATAATTAAAATAATTAACTTGTTGAAAATATTGACATAATTTAAGAATGCAGTTATACTGTCAGACTCCAAAGCAGCTATTCTATCAATAGTCTCTAAACACACACACCTTCATCTCAAACAGCAGAAATAACTAAAATGCTCTCTCAATTAATATCACTCAATAAAAGAATTGTACTCCAATGGATACCATCCCATTGTGGAATCTGGGAAACGAGAATGTGGATGCTTTAGCAAAGAAGGGCAGCACTGCTACTTACAGACCTGTTACTAAATCTACGTATTACTCTGTGAAAAGATTTATTAAATCTACATACTTAGATTTCAACAAACAAAATTTTATAACACAATCTCAAGGGAAAAAATGGAACTCTCTGCATCATAGTCCACAGTTAATTCCCGATTTACCACGAAAATCGTCTGTAGCTGCATTTAGATTGGCAACAGGCCATGATTGTTTGGCCAAGCACCTGCATAGAATTGGAATATATCAGTCCCCTAACTGCCCATTGTGCAACTCAAACCAAGAAATGGATTCGGAACACCACAAAATCTGTGCTTCAGTGGCTGACCATGATAATATCTTCGAAAAATATTGGAGTACAAGAGGTCAAATGACTTTATTGTCAAACGCCTGGCATTAGAAAACAACAACAACAGATACTGACATAAATTTTACTTCTGACATACCGTACTCTTAGCCAGAGAAAACCATAATTTGGGTTTTTTCTTAAATATGCAATATTCTAGCTATTATTTAAACATTACTAGAGGTAACACAGGAAGAGCTTGCCACGGAAAGCTGCACGAACTTTCGGAAACGTTCGGGTGCACTCGACCTCGCTTCGATTCGATTGGCAGTTCTCAGTCGTCTGCTGGCTTGATGTTTCGAGTGAGATTTATCACAGAGCGTGTAACGTAACGTAAACCTTATTGCAGAGTATCTAGTAACATAACATTGTTGAAAATACAGAAGCACGAATTCTTTTACATATAAAATCACTGAATGAAATGACAAAGAGTTATAAGAAATATGTGAACGTGTAATAATTGATATTTGACATTGTAATAAAACACTAATACTATGTGATGTTCCGATAACTAGGGTACTATGGTCGGTTTATTTTAATCTGTATATACTCCTTATGTTACGAGTGGAGCCTGTTTCGTTTTTCATAAATTTATGAATGTTATAAATAATTCCCTAGTTTGACTATGTAACGTTTTATTAGCACTTCCTAATTTAGAGCGAAACAGGGGCATTGTTAAGTACATAGAATGTTACACAGACCTCTGTTATTTCACAAACACACTTTGAACTACATAAAACTACTAATATCAGGGACAAAAGGCAGAATATGTAACGCACACGCTGGCTTCTACCTGCTCTGCACAATACACTCAACGATACGAACAGTTCAAGACCGCGCTTTCGAATGCGCCCTGTAATCAGCATTACGTGATTCTTAGCAGTCCTGTAATGAGCATGACGGCACGAGGACCGAATATCGTTCTCTGCGCATCAGTCAAATGGGCAAGCTTTCTTTGCGCTTCCTCTACTGCCCAATGTGTTCAGTAAGTTCAACATATTTTATTTATTATATTACAACTGAAAATTCAATGAAATTATTCCGGTAAAATTCTACAAGAAATTTAGAATTTTTATGCAAGAAAGATAACTATGATAACACAGTAATACCATTCTGCTTGAGAATAACATATTTTATTTGTTTTATATATATTGTGCTAAGTTAAGGCCCAATTGTATAAAACTCCCTGACTAAAGATCAACTTTGATCGAAGATCGAAAAGTGAACTGAGTTCAGACACTTCTTCTATTGTATAAAACTTTTCTGCGATCAAATTACCTTGGTTCAAATGCAATCTAAGTTCACGTGAAAAGGATTTGGCAACATCGCATAAACAGGTGAAATACGTGATGCGCGGACCATGTTATGCAGGTTTGTTCAGTGTTGCCAATCTAGCGATTTTAACTCTTTTTCAACAACAATTTCTTTTAACTTTTATATTGCTTAAATAGGGATTTAGTGACCTTTTCAGCACACCATAGTGACAAAATTTAATCTTTCTTTGTTGATAATGAGAAATCTAGCGACTTTACAACTACTTTTTCGCGACTTTCCGTATTACACTCTGTTGGAGACACTGTTTTTTTTTTTTTGCAATGTAAATAATGGCGGACAATAAGAAGAAGGTTGACTGTTCTCCAAGTTGTTATCATGTTATGGTGTTTGTTACTGCTAAACATAATAAAGCTTTATAAAACGACAATTTTCATTTAGTAATACAGTTAATTGAATATTTATGAATGTACCTATCATATCCATTAATGATTAATGGTTGTTATAAACATAATATAATTAGGCCTATAGGTTATGTTATTTGATACTGCTGAACAGATAGAGTCTTATAAAATATAAGATTGTTTGTGTATTAAGGCAAGAAATTGAAAGAAATATATGTAAATTTACCTAACATATCTATTAATATTAATAATAATGGATATTTTATTTGCACAATCTGTCACTCGTATATTTCAAACAGAAAAGAAATAACTGAACTTGGATCATCTAACTTAATCGGAG
This sequence comes from Periplaneta americana, assembly GCA_025594305.2. Classification (NCBI taxonomy): domain Eukaryota; kingdom Metazoa; phylum Arthropoda; class Insecta; order Blattodea; family Blattidae; genus Periplaneta; species Periplaneta americana. The sequence goes on from JAJSOF020000037.1 coordinate 26,950,450, forward strand.
AAATTTCTTCAGTCAAAGTTGACTTTAGTTTGAGACAAATTAATCTCAGATTAGACTTTATACAACACAAAATTCCAAGTTCAGCTAGAACGAGGATCAATTTAACCTCTGATCCAAGATTAAATGGTTTATACAATCGGGCCTAAATCTTCTACTTTAAGCCTAAATACCATGACTGAGATACCTGTACATTTTGGAATAATAAGTTAATACCCATGACTAGCCTACATAAGGCACTAATTTTAAATGGGAATTAAAGTTTTATTTTAGGAAGTGGAAAATACCTCAGATTCTCGAATGTACAGTTTTATGTAATGAAGAAACAAATTAAATAACTGTTACAAACTTCTATTAAGAGAAAAGAATACAAATACATTATCCAGGCACTATACAGTAGAACTTGGTTATAGCGACCTCGTTTTGTGCGACACCTCGTCTATAACGTCAAATATTCTGTGGTCCCAACTAATTCCCCATAAGACATATGCTTTCCTACCTTGCTTAATACGACAAACGCATATGCGTCTACCTCGCATATAACGTCATTTTCAACCTCAGTTTGGAATAAGATTTTCTAAGAACCAAAGTATTTTAAGAAATATTGTGTTGAAATCTGACTCTGACAAATTCTTTACAGTCTCCTTCTGTCATAGACCTCTGGAATGCAGGCGGATTCCCCACCCCATTGTAACCTACCCGAATTCATGCGGTATTAGATCAGTTTCGACAAGAAGTTTTCACTAAGTGCACGCATTTTAACGCAGTATGGCCAATAAAAGAAGTGAGTGACACTTTAGAAGTCTTTAGGATTATGAACATGTTCTATGAAGCTAGGGAAGGGAGCAGTGAAATTGCAACTGAAATTATGAACATAGAACGTAATTTAGCCCTAGAAAGTGTGTATTTGGCAAGTAGAAGACAACAGAGTAAAATGACTGATTACTTCACTTCTAAGTAAAGTAGTTTGGTGAGTACTGAACAAACTGTTTTAATACAGAATACTGTATTTATAATGTATTTTATTACGTTCATTGTAGGCTTAAAAGTCAATACATAAATCTAAAATAAGTCTAATTAAATTTGTTATTTTTCATTTTCCACCTCAATAGATTGATAATGTGAATCTCGGTTACTACGACATTCGTTTATAACAACATAATGTTTAAGTCCCTTGGATGTCGTTATAACCAAGTTCTACTATATTTATATATGAAGACATACAGACAACATTCTTAAAACTCTATACGATGCAAGAAAAAAATTCTCCTGCACTATCTACAAGAACAAATTACACTAACATAAGGACTGCATCTACAACAATTCCCGACCTTCTTTGTAAGGACAATTTTAGGAAACATTTATGGGTTTCAGCTAATTCAAATTTATATTTTCAGAGTACTGTGTAGAAATTACTTTCAGTTCATAAGAACTCAATACGATCTGCTACAAAAGTGGGCAAAAATATCGTCTGACCTTGAGTAAAATTTCTTGTTTTATCCACCTCTGTAACAGGATATAACAGACACAATAGATTACAAAAAATTAAACAAGAAGATATATACACCAAACACATATATCTACTCTATTTCCTTTACAGCACACAAAACAATAACGAAACATGCATGCAAGATATTTTACATACCCACACTTAAGGAAACATTAAGCAAGAGGAATAAAAAGCAGCAACACAAATGCTACATTCTTCATATATACCACATCAATATAAACTGCTTGCTGACAAGCAGAAAAATACAACTTCTAAAATTTTATTAAAATGAATTGTGGGTCATACGTAAGTGGGGAGGGGCATGAGGAGTTTCTAACCTTTATAATCCTTTCCCAGTCTCGATTGTATTCGCTGCCAGCAACATTCATAGAATATTTTATTAAGGTACTTACATGATCCAGTGCAAACTATGGTAAGAGTAACGGCAGATATTGCATCAGCAGCCAAATCCCCAGAAAGCCAAACCTAAATGGATTCTAATTTGAATGCTTTGAAGCCGTGAGCCAGTTTTTAGTGCTTTGACTGAGAAAGAATTAAAGTTACAATAATGAATAATACATAACTGTATAAGTTGATAACGAAATACAATCATTACTATAAACTTCTTACATATGAGAGACGCAAATTCTTAAAATTTCATGAACTCTTCTACAAAACTTCTAATCTCAATAAAAAAAATGAGTTATGTTGATGTTAAGAGTCGCTCCTCTGTACTAAAGGTGATAATGAAAGTTGTTTCCTCATACCTAGTTTTAAAGATAATTTTCGATCAGTTGCCACTTCGATATCAGACATTGGGTGGAGTGAATAAAAATTAAGCAGATATCAGCAATATTAAGTACTAGTAGTCGTAATTGCTGCTAGTTTATACTAATAAGTACTAGCTTTTTCTTAATTATGTGTGAATAATCTTTTACTAGTCCTTATATATCAATAATGGATAAACTCCAGTAACTACTTCCTATTCAACTACAGTAGACATGATTTTTACAATTATCAACACTGGTTTATTAAAGTTGGCCATGATTTTTAAAACAACAAACAGTGACCCTACATAACCTCAATTTTCAATTAAGAAATTTTAATAATAATCCAGTTTTTTTTAAATTATAAGTTATTCAATGTGAGTTCTAACTCAGAAAATATTATAAGTAATGAGAACGATAATCGATTTCGATTTGCATACTGTTATGCTGTGAACACCCAAATATTTAGCAACAACAATTTGACAGCTAGAATCACTAAAAATCTAAGAAAAAGTTTTCATATTCTTTTTGTTGATTAAGGCATCTCCTCATGTTTAATTACCAGTACTTTCTTCCAAGAAACTATGGGACAAAGCCAGTGCCGGATAATTGGAAAATGCATTTATAGGTTATGTAAAGGTATACTGCAGGCCTACTGCACAAACATTTTTTTTCCACGTTGAAATTTAGTAATTTTCTTATAGATATTTAAAAATAAAGTTTTGAAATACATACAATGTTTATTTTTAGTACTGAATATGGTAATGTACATTCATCAGTCCTTAAGCTAATTATTGTAATATATAATAGCGTAAAAAATACTAAATGTTTTCGTAACCTTATGACAATTTTAAATAGTGGCCATGTGATGTGAAGAGCAGTGTAGCCAATGTCGCAACTATGAAGATGAAGTAGTGCTCGATGATTTGAACCTCTTCAACATATCTCTAATGTCTTCTTGTTTATTTAGGCCTATACTATCTATCACTCAAATGAAACTTTTACGCACTGTAGAAACAGAGAATTTCACACTTTCCTATTTAGACTCGTCCAACACCCCTTCGAAACGGGTGAGTTCAAGTGGTAAATTTAAAGATATCGTCTCTGCTCATTGTTTGCAAGGCCCAAGTGACAGCTTACCGATGCTACCCGATCTATTCCAGGGACATAACGGGGTTTTCTGTCTATGTTTTCACGCATGAACAATTTAAAGAGTAAACAATATGCGGCATGTGCGATCCATGAAAACCACTCACATCTTCGTCCGACTCTTCCCTTTCGCATGAATGACTTTTTTTTTTTTTTGGCCTAGTCAAAAGTACTGTTGTTTTGGTATTGCCAGTTATTTGGGTGCCGGATACAAGGGATTTTACTGTAATAATCTTGTTCTAAAGTCTTGACTAGTTAGTTCTCTGTACAATTTATGCTTGCTTATTCTCATAAAAGCTATAATTACTGAGGTAATACAATTACTTTAAAACATAAGCATGGTCTATTCCATACTACTTATTGGAATAAACAAGTAAATACTTTTATTCACATATTTTTAATTAAGTGCTAATTAAAATTTAAAAAATTACTAATTATACAAGTACTTAAAGCTGCAATGCTTACTAATAAATAGTAGTGTATATACTGAAATGTTTTGCCACTTGATTGTAAATATTTACTTAAAAACTAGCAGCAACAGAATTACTACATTTTTTATTCACTCCACCCATTATCATAGCAGGTAGGTGACATTTGCCTAGCCCGAGACTTATTCATAATAACCATGCTGAGAAATTAATGTTTCGAACTACTATATGCTTGGAAATAAAAAAATAGCTGAACACTACTTTTACGAATAGATAAAACAATAGTAAGCACTGAAATTTCCTACATCATCATTTAATAACACAGTACAATTCGTAATGATCACACTGAACAATTAATGTTCTAACTACTACATGCTTGGAAATATAAAAAAAATACTACTTCTATCAATAGATAAAACAATAATAAGAAGAAATATTCCCTCTGTAATAACTCAACAACACACAGTTTCCTGAAAGTTGAGTTGCTGGGAATTTTTGGTAACACTGTTAGCAGAAGAACACACAGGGCATTTGATGCTCTGAGACTCATTCTGAAAGAGTTGATGCATCCAAAACACAATTTCACGCGCCTGTTTGTATCAAATATGACGTTTATATTTTCATTTTTTCCATTTTCATACTCCTCTACTGGAGAACAAGAATGCAATTACAGAACAAAAATAAGAAATTACAGAAAATCTAAACAAATCCACCTATCCATACAGTACAAGAACCAAACGAGATGCTTTTGAACTAGAGAAACTATGTCATTTACTTTGCCAATGTGTATTTGTCAGGAGGCAGAAGGCAACTTTTTTATAATACCCAAACTCTAGTAAGATTCAAATGTCTTTGAAATTAATATATTTTTGCTTCATTTCCTTCTCCAGCCTACTCTTCCTTCCACCTCTCACTATTTCTTTATCCTATTTTTCTACTGCGTAACTATCCAGCTCTTCATCCTCTCTCTAGCTCTCTTTTCCCCATCCCCTCTCCCTACTTTCTTTTTATTCTTTTGAAGAAGGAAAATTGATTTACAATAAATTCATATACAAACATACCACTCTCTCTGTTATATGGAAAATATATAAGGACGAATAAAAAAATTATTTGTGCGAGATCGTGCGTATTTGCTTGGTTTCCGCACAAAACCAATCTGCGGAAAGTCTAAAATTCCACATTCAGTATTCACAACCTAACACACATAACAATTTCCCTCTTCTTACCACTTAAGTGACATATTGATTTTACTGCTTTAGGCTTTTAACATGTTATTTTTAGAGATGTTCAATATAGTAATAATTATAAATTGGAAATTTACCACTGCAATTTCACCTAAATTGTACTGTTAATTATTGTTTTTAAATATTTGCAAAAATTAAGTAAACTCTACAACTCCACTAAAGTTACTGCATTCGTGATGCAAGTAACATTAAGGAAGCCGTGAAAAAATCAACAAGATTCCAGACTCATCATAGACTGGGGGAAAAAGAAGACAAGACGTATATCACGGCCTGCTGGAGTATAGTAAACACAGAAAACATTTTAAAGCAACAATGTTGAAGATAAATATTTTTGTTCTGCAAATTTGCCGTCATTGAACAGAAACCAAGATGGAGATTTCATTGCAACTAATTAGAAATTCCTCTTTCAGGTATGTAATGAACGATCTTCGCACAAAATAATGTACGATACACGAGTGGTATGTTTTCTTTCAATTCTCGGAAATTAAAAAAGCTCAACCACGTTTCGCTTTTTCAAACTTTTCCTCGAACATGAAAACTTCAACATACCGCTCTTGTAACGCATATTACTATTATTCTTAACATTTGTAACTTAAGCTATACATCAATATATTTACATTAAAGAATTTTAAACGAATCTGCTACCAGTATTCGACTTTCTACAATTAACATTTCTAACTGAAATGACTAAAGATTCTGATTACATTCACCGTGAAAGCCTAAAAACTTGTACAACCTTCACTTTCATTTTATTGATGTGGTATATAATAAAAATGTAATCTTCTGGCCAAACATAAAAGGAATAGGTATACACACACTTATCCAAACACACACATTACAGGAAAACTAAAATTTCTACTACGAAATCCACTTGAATGTACATCTGTACATATAATCATTAATATAACAATATTGCTTGTTTGCAACCAGTATTTCAAATAAAAATACAAGAGTTAATTTGCAATAAATTAATTTAGTTACAAAAGGTTTATTATGTTAGAAATACAAAGTAGAGAATGAATCAATATTAACAGTAAATGGAGTATACATCAGAAATTTTGGGCTGTGATCCACAAAGTCTGATTTTCAAATTTCACCATTTTCGTTATAAAAATTTTCAGATATACCATTCACACTGCACTTCTGAGGTAAACATACTATCACCAGATATAATATTCAAAGAAGTCCACACATACAACTTGCGTATGTTACACATATCACAAGTTGTGATGAAGTACACATAAGCAATAAATTATAAAATGTAAGACATGCAATGATAAGCAAATGGCAATGATCATATAAAAAGTACTAATAAAAATACCTGTATTTACTTGAGTACCACACAAAGACTATTAAACCTGAGGAATCTATTTCAAATGTTTCCTTCTGAAAGAAGTTTTAGCAAGACTTCTGAAAAGTGTATCCCTTGAAGGTTTCACAGTACACAAATTACATCAAGACATAGTTTCTGTTAATATGTAAATTCATATTTTTCTACAGCTGTAAAAAATACATTGCCTAGAAGTAGGAAATGTCAATTCACAGTAATAAATGAGCTAATCTATAAATTGTACTTAATTGCTTTGCTAATATTATATTAAAATGAAGAGTATCTTCTAAATTTATGCTTGAAGAAACAACTGTTCTTCTCCCATACCAAAAGAAAGAGAACCAGAAAGACTATCTTGGACTTACTCATTACAATCTTCGTGCTTTGCTCACTTGATTTTCACAATTATTTCTTCAAGATGTGTCAAAATATGGTAGCTTCATTTTATGTATTTTTCCAATATGTTCCAAATATCGAACAAATTTTAATTCCAGGGAGGTTTCAATAAAATAGTCTGTTTGTAACGTACTTGAGTTCAGAAAGTCTATACAAAATTTCAGCTTTCTAACATAATTTGTTTCTGAGATTTGTGCAGTATATGCATTTTTTCCCTGATCATATATATATATATAAAACAGATTGGCCATCCCCATGTTATAAACGGTAACATGTGGAAGAGAACAACCACCAAGATCACTACCATGAATTGGTAATGACCGCTAGATGGAAGTACAGTTGCTCTAAATGAGAGTTATAACGTGACTTCTCATGCAGTAGCTAGATGGCAGCATAGTGAAACTGATCAAACTTGTTGCCTTCAAAGCCTATAAGGCTGAGTAATCTGTTATATGTGATCTGGGATTTTTTCTATTATTTTTCCCCCACATTATGCAATACTGAGTAAAGAAAAAACTGAACACCTAATGTTGTCACATACATTAAAATATTCCTAAATGATCCACTATAACACTGTAAAAATTACATTAAACTATGCATGGCTGCAACATTTTGTGCACTGCATTTTAAAAAATATTATCAAATTTATAAATGTTTTTTTGTACACCATTATTATAAACAGTCTTTATTGTTAGTCAAAATTGTGCCAATTATTGTTCCAGTGCCGCAAAATAAATATTCTGAATCGATTTTCCGTGCAATAATATTTAATACATCACTGCTATCATAACTATCATAACTCAGTTTTCATAAATCATAATATATACAGTAGAACCTCTATTATCCGTGGTAATGAAGGGGATGGACTGAACGGTTAAGCGAAAAAATCGGATAAGCCGTACCGTAAATTTTTTTTCGTAAATTAAGTGAATAATACTTGTATTTCTTAATTTCCTCCGTGTTCTTCTGTTTAACACGCTAGATAGTGAATCAAAAGTTCACCATTCAAGTCTGGTTGTCAACGACGTGTTTTTAAGGACCAAGGAAATTCCTTGTATTGGCTGTCAGTGGAAACATAAGAATAATACAGGTCTCATGTTGTAGATTTACATAATTTATACACTTCATTGTTGATTTTTATTAAATCGCGCGCAGTTGTAACACCACTCTCGTATTCTGATACAAGATGAGCCACAGTTTCTCTTTCCCCAAACCACTCAATTATTTCCGTTTTTTCGATACTTAGCACAACACGTTTTCTTTTGATACTGGTGGAATATATTTTATATAGAAATTCTATAGTACGGCAACTCTAACAGCAGATCATACTGTGTAAGTGTCAAGGTTTGTAATAACATACTCTAGAAAAAATACGTACTGGTACTACGAGTAATATAACGTATAGTAGTACTTCACACATATGAAGAAGACAGACTATATATGTGTCTGTAGAAAAAAAAAAAAGCAAGACAAAGATAGTCGGATAATCCAGCAATCCGTTAATAGGGTGACGGATAATCGGGGTTCTACTGTATCAAACTACCCAACATTACAAATTTGATGTGTTATTTCTTTATAAGCTGTTTTATAATGCTGTCACACAAAAAAAAAAAGTATGAAATACATTTATAATGTTAAACAGTTATTGCATTCGTCAAAATTAGAAAATTCGTTTTGCTCATTTCCTAGACATTGACTCATGCAATAGAGCATAACATTATAAATTTGTTTCATAATATACTATTCGATAACTTATGTATCAGAAGAAGAACAATTGTTTGTATGCATCTACAGTCTGACTAGTGTAATATGTAGCTAGTCGGCAGTGTATGCAAGGGAGAGGAAGAGGAACTAGACACCCTACCCCATTATCTCCTGGCCTAGTTGCCTCATAAGTGTGCCTTCTTGGTATCACTTGTGGGGTTCAGACCTGTCTTCGGACAGTTGACTGAACAACAACAACAACAATATACTATTCCATGCGTTCATATACAATTCCCCTGAAGTAAAAAATAAAATAAAAAGAAGTCACTGAACAAAACACGAAACAGCAACTGAAACAACTTCTTTCCATTCCCTGATCTTCAATGTATGGTCATCAAGTAAATACATTTCGTATTATATCTAACAGCTAGCTTTTTTACTACTACTAAAAGCAAGAATTGAAAATTCATACATGGAACATACATATGAAATCTATTTTTCCTACTTCTACATATTTCATTCTTTTTCTGCAATTATAACTATCTATTAAGCCATGCCAACCTGTAACTATTAACTTAAAAGAGCTTAATTCAGGTTGGGAAATGGAGTTTAACACAAAAAGACAGAACAAAACGACAAAAGTATTTTAAAACTTGGTTCCTTTATCAAATTTGCAAAATGAATTTTGAATAAGTAACAAAGAATATTTGAAAATTCTACTCCAAACTATAGAAACAATAATCAAACAATATAGGTACTTCATAATTGGCATAAGTTCAAGTAATTATTTGTCATTTGTGGGAGACATAATCTTTCTCATTAAACTTCATACTAGATTCTTCTTTAACAAAGTACTGACACAAAAGCATCACATAATACAACAAGATTGTGAAACATGCTTCAACTGCAGCAAAGATAAACACATGCAAGTATTACTCCTAACACTCATTTCTGTTAAAGGTTGAATGAACCCTAGGGCCACAGTACGATTAAATCAATGGAGGAAATCCATCAAACTCGCGAACTTCAGGCTTCCAGCATAATCCTTAACAGCAATGCTATCTCACACTCCGAAAACATGTAAATAAGTAAATTAATTTATTATTGCTTAATGTCAGTAAAAAAAGAGTGATAAAATATTTATTAAATAAAACATAATTCATATAGAAAGTCCAGCACAAAAATGTATTACAATTAATTAGTTATATTTTACATTTTTCAGAAATTTGAAATTGAATGCCATTATTTTCATCTCACAAACTATGCGCATGATATATATTTTCGGTCTTACTAATAAAAACTCTATATACAGATGTTTAACTGTCTTATACAATGAGTAGCTCGTTTATAAGTCGTGTGTAAATTCCTTATTAATAATTTCACTACATACATCGTGTATAACAGTATAACTGTTACACAGCTACGTCATAGTTTCGTCATTACTTCGTTACGAAAGGTAATAGAATATCTGAGGTTCTCTATTGCATCCGGTAGAGCGCTCTAGTGTGGCGTGTTAAATATCGATAGTACAACTAGCTCTAATCGATTACCACACTACATTTTGGTCAAAGAGTACAACCTACAACAATATTATTCTAATAATTCTATGATCTTTGGTTTGTTCTTCTGTGGTTACAAGGTAACCATCATCATAAAATGACAGTCAATACGAACAGCTGTTAGAGGGGCGGCCATTTTTTCGCTATATACAACGCTTAAACAAGGGGTTTCGTGTATATAACTACTCCAAAGCAATTCCCATTGTATAGTTATAGGCTGTTTATACGTCCATAGCTTATTCACGGTTTATTAGTAACGTTTTCTGTCTCAACTCTGCGTAAGTCTCGTATAAAAACTATACATGGTTTATTAGTAAGACTGTTTAACTTCATAATTTCTTTCTTTACCAGTACTTTGCAAATTGTATCTCGTATACCAATACAGTCCTTATGCCAACTATGAAAATATTTATCTATGACAAACAAGGCAACAGTTCAGCACAGAAACATACCTGTAATCTGCAGACGATTGGAACTCTCAAGTTAAGATCTTTAGCAGCTGCGACAATTCCCTCTGCTATTACATCACACCTCATAATGCCACCGAAAATATTAACCAGGATGGCATGAACCTAAATAATTGAAATAGTCTATTAACATACAATATCTTGAAACAAAACATAAAGCGCTGCTGGAGAAACAATATCTATATATATATAATTTGAACTGGTAATGGAAATTACAGGAAAAACGGCTGAACGGATTTTAATGAATGACCCCTCATTTTGAAGCTTGGTATCCAAGGATTTTCAGAAAAATAGTAACTTTCAGTGAATCTATAGTTTTTCTACACATTTTTCCTATTTTCCAAAATCCATCTTTCATCAGTTTTGGGAACTAATTAATTGCATTTCAGTATAAAACAAAACACACACTACAATAAACAATAGACTATTACACGAAGGCCATGACCTGCAGGATTGCTGACATATTTAGACCTCAAATTCAATTGGTTATTAAAAACTTAAGTCTTACTAAAAATAATTTACTGTAATTTATACTGTAACTCTAACATTGTTTGATTTTAAACTAGTGAGCCCTGAAACTATTTCTGGTAAGTATAAACCTTCTATAGAGATTGCACATTTCAGAGCATCTCTGAAACAACAGAATCCATCATATAAATCACCTTCAACACGTAAAAATTAAATGTTTCAAATAAATTTTTACATTATGCTAAAATAAGAGGGAAAAAAGACTTGAAGAAAAGGGAAATATGAGAGTCGGAAGACTGTTAAAAATGAGGGCTAAATACAGGAGATCCCGGGAAATACAGGAGGGTCGACAACTCTATATGGATCCGCCAACCAACAGCATGTATGGTCCTGTTTGGGGTTTGTGTAGGTGATATAACAGCCATAATATTGTGACAGCCACGTGAGATTCGATCTCACGACCGGCAGAAGAAGGGCAAGGTCGGCCGTGATTCGGCGCGGAAGTTGTGCGCGCATCTGCTTCCTGGGGCATGTGCTGTGGCGTAGAGAGGAGAGGAGAGAAGGCTACCGCAGCAGAGAGTGGAAATAATGCGCCTGTGACTGAGGGGAGAAATCCAGAGAATTCGAGAGTGCCATCTTCAGGACATCCGTGGAAATTTCTAGCATCGTACTTTCTCGTAACTATGGTTTGGTTATAAAATACGACACGCGAGTGAACTTGAGCAGTTGTTGTAATCGTTGGACAGCAAGCCAGCCAGTCTTGTGTAGCAGTGAAGCCAGCTTCGAGACCGGAGTTCGACTTGAGTGTGTCCGCAGCTGTGTGAGCGTCTGAAGTCCTGAGTTTGAGTGCAGTGGACCGCAGTTGGGGGACCTGAGTTCGAAGTTCAGTGGACTGTCTCTGAAAGTCTGGGGTTCGAGATACTGTGAACTCGAGTGACTGAGCTAGAAGAACTAGCCAAGGCAAACGAACTGAGAACTGACAGTTCTGATTTTTAAATAGTGCTCTGTGAACATCAGTTAAAATTAGCAGTACATTGTTGTTCTCAATAATTCAAGTAAATTGTCATTGTCGTCTGTGGAGTGCAATAACGAATACTGTGTTACTGTGTGGAGTGGAAATCCCATTGTTGACGGAAGAGTTTAAATTACTGGAAGTGACTATTGTTGAAACAATAAAATTTCATTATTGTTTTGTAATAAAAGTTACATTATAAAAATGTGGTGCCTACATAACGATTATAGATTTTGCTACATCACCCTCTTATATTGGGGAGCAATGGCTTTATTGCCAAGTAATCAGCACTGGTCAACAACGGCTTTCTTTCATTATAGAACACAATGACCAAAGTAAAACTGACATCACAATATTTTAAAATTAATAATATTAGGCTGCAACCACTCTGTGAAAGCAATGCAAAGCAAGACTATAAAGAACTATAAAGAATAATGCTGTCATGTGACGCCGCATTACTATCGATTGAGATGCGCTATTGAATATGCTGGTACTATTGATTATTCCTCCGGTTTGCAGACGATATAATATTGGTAGCGAAATCAGCAGCAGATCTAAAACAGATGCTTGAAGAATTGGACAGGATCAGCAAAGAGGCAGGCTTATCCATGAACCCAGAAAAGACGAAACTAATGACTAATACGTCTGAAGACCGGATCCACTTAATGGCCAGCCACTAGAATATGTGGAAGATTATACCTACCTGGGCCAGAACCTGTCCTTCTCCAGCAATTCAGAGACAGAAATAAAGAGACGAATCAGCATGGCATGGAAGAAGTTCTGGTCTCTGAAGTTCATACTTACAGACAAATTCCAGAAGCTAAGCTTAAAGGTTGAGACCCTGGAAAAATGTGTATTACCAGTCCTACTGTATGGATGCCAAACCTGGTCCCTAACATCAAAACAGAGGCGTATGCTTCAAACCTGCCAACGCAGTATGGAAAGAAAAATCCTGCAACTTTCTCTGAGGAACAAGATAAGGAACGAGGAGCTATGCAACCGTACCGGCATGAAAGACGTCCTAAACACCGCCGAAAGTCTAAAGTGGTAAGGATGGACCACAGACGATGGACGCACAGACTGACATTGTGGGATCCCAGGATCGGCAGAAGAAGAGTGGGACGTCAGACAACTAGATGGCAGATTTCTTCAAGAAGAAGGCAGGACCACATTGGACGAGCAGTACAAGAGACAGACAGCTATGGAGAAATCTAGAAGCCACCGTCCTCAGTGTGTAGTGTGGTGCGAATCTTACAAGTGCATATAGTGTTTGTGTACATAGAACAATCCTTAGGATCGGCTCACCTAACGAGTGAAGTCTACTAAGCAAAGCCCTGTCAATCAGAGGGCCCTTGCCCTTACAGGATCTAGCAGGCTAAATGTATTATTATTATTATTATTATTGATTAATGAAAGTCAATTCTATATTTCGAGTTTCATTATCACAAAATCCACTTGACAAGCATTCCTTAAAAGTGGGATTTTCCTTAAACTGGTTTCCTTAAAAGCGGGAATTAATTACATTATTCTTATGGTAATTTGGTTGGAACTTAACAGATTATTCCTTAAAAACGGGAATTTTAAAATGGGGTTTTACTGTTCATTGAACGACATTAGACAACTTACTTTAGGATCTGCAGTGATAATTTTAAAAGCTTCCTTAACTGCCTGTGCTGTGGCGCCACCACCAACATCTAAGAAATTTGCAGGACTGCCTCCATGGAGTTTGATGATGTCCATAGTTGCCATGGCGAGACCAGCTCCATTTACCATGCATCCAATATCACCTGTTTTGAAATACGATCGAAATACATTACTTTCTTAATTGATTATATGAAATATCACAACTGAGTGCTTCATTCTGTGTGTGCGTGGTTCACACAGGGAGGACAGGGAGGGGGGAAGTGGAGGGGCAAGGATGCGAGGGGGGAGGAAAAAGAGAGATTTTCCAAGCTATTAATTTTACGTAACATTTTCCTTAAACTTTATTCCAGCAATATTCACATTTCCTCGTTTTTCTGAAATTGAAAAAAAGTATGTTCAGTAATGTAGAGCTTGTAAACTCTCTGTAATTTTCTTAATAAACGGTCTTTTTTCCCAAATAGTAATATTCGTTACAAGAACAGTATGTTGAAGTTTTCATGTTCGAGGAAAAGTTTGAAAAAGAGAAACGTAGTTGAGCTTTTTTAATTTCCGAGAATTGAAAGAAAACATACCACTCATGTATCGTACATTATTTTGTGCGAAGATCGTTTATTACATACCTGAAAGAGGAATTTATAATTAGTTGCAATGAAATCTCCATCTTGGTTTCTGTTCAATGACGGCAAATTTGCAAAACAAAAATATCTATCTTCAACATTGTTGCTTTAAAATGTTTTCTGTGTTTACTATACTCCAGCAGGCCGTGATATACGTCTGTCTTTTTTTTCCCCAGTCTATAAATGCGAACTTAAAACAAACGGTAAGGTTATGTAATGATTTATTTTTCATTTTAATATTTTAACAATATTATTTATATAACATATTGCAGTAATAACATCGGCAAGTTTGTTGATTTTTTCACGGCTTCCTTAATGTTACTTGCATCACGAATGCAGTAACTTTAGTGGAGTTGTAGAGTTTACTTAATTTTTTTAAATATTTAAAAACAATAATTAACAGTGCAATTTAGGTGAAATTGCAGTGGTAAGTTTCCAATTTATAATTATTACTATATTGAACGTCTCTAAAAATAATATGTTAAAAGCCTAAAGCAGTAAAATCAATATGTCACTTAAGCGGTAAGAAGAGGGAAATTGTTATGTGTGTTAGGTTGTGAATACTGAATGTGGAATTTTAGACTTTCCGCGGATTGGTTTTGTGCAGAAACCAAGCAAATATGCACGATCTTGCACAAAAGTATTTTTCATATTTTCCATGATTGTGCAAGCACTACTGCTTCATGAACCAACACAGTTCGAATATATTTGAATATTTCTCAACAGATGTGTTACATTTAACATACAGTAAGAAATGAGTTTACAATATAACTATATTTTCTTACCATCAAGTGCAATGTAATTGAGATTAAATTTAGCAGCTTCCACTTCTTTGGCATCTTCCTGAGTCCAATCTCTTAATGCAAAAATTTCCTTTTGTCTGAAATCTGCGTTGTCGTCAAAACGGAACTTGGCATCCAAGCAGAAATCTATGAAATTATTACAACCATATCAAGCAATCGAAGGTGAATTTAAACACTTGTTTCAAACACTGTTGCTAAGAAAGAAAGACAAATATGTTAATTTTAAACTGACATACAACAAACACATTCAGTTATTCCTATAATTTCTATATAACATTTCTAATGCCTGTTTACATTTTCTATAAATCACATAATATGGGTTCAAATTTACAGGGATTTCTGAAAACTTGTAAAAAAAAAAGTATATGTTTAAAGAAGTTGAGATCTAGTGAATATGACACAAAAGGGATACAATTCTTTCTGAAATTTCATGTTTAAGATCTAGACATTATACATAAAAAGCATGTCAAAACACCTTTCAACTCAGATGCAGTAGCTTCACAATAGCTTCCACCTCCTATCAAATTTCTCACTCTTTTCTGTATTCTAAAACTAATATAAGAAAGGAACAACTCAGAGGCATCTACTTGTTAATGAACAAAACTCAGAATTTTCTAATACACAACTGCTCAAATGGTAAAAACGTGCAAAAAACTTATCAATACTGGTTGCAGAAGACAGTATATATTGACTACACCCCAACTCTGGCTACTAGCAACAGGCATCTATAATTTTTATTGGGTTATTTTACGACACTGTATCAACATCTAGGTTATTTAGCGTCTGAATGAAATGAAGGTGATAATGCCGGTGAAATGAGTCCAGGGTCCAGCACCGAAAGTTACCCAGCATTTGCTCGTATTGGGTTGAGGGAAAGCCCGGAAAAACCTCAACCAGGTAACTTGCCCCGACTGGGATTCGAACCCGGGCCACCTGGTTTCGTGGCCAGATGCGCTGACTGTTACTCCACAGGTGTGGACAGGCATCTATAATGAACACCGATCAAAATACCCCTCATTTCTCGTGAAAAACAACAACTGAATAGACTACAGTGGACTTTATGTTGTCACAAACAGCTGGATACATTAAGAAGATTGATTGTAAAAACGTGCAAATGTACAAGATTAAATCTGTACCTACATAATATCAAATCAAGTTGGAAATACTGACAAATATTGTCCTGAATTATGAGAAATATGCCACAACTTAAAATGAAAACAGATACTGTTTCTCCAGTTTAAAGGTACTGAACAATTTGCACAATTTTTTTTTTCTTTTTGGCCTCCAATTGGTGGTAGCCCAGAAGGACTCAGTATACTCTCCTACATGAATTTTAAAGATGTAAATGTTTTACATAAATATCTGTTGACAGAAAATTAAAATTACAGTTATCAGATAACATACTTACAGTTCCCTTCCGTATCTTCCGCATATGGATTCACTTCTATAAGGAGTGCATCTTTTTCAACAAACAACTTATAAAGACGATGCAACATATCTACCGCCTTTGTCTTCTTCTCTCCAGAAAGATTTAACTTATCAGCTACTCTTTCTGCCTGTTCATTACTTAATCCTGAAACAAAATAAATATCGTAAATAAATTGGTAACAGTTCCTACAAAATAAAATAGAAAGAAAAATATTGTGACAGCCACCTCGAGACTCGAACACGCTTCCCGCAAGAGAGCAGGTCACGCGTGAGTCGACACGGGCTCCACGGAGCACTGGGGGGACGACGCGCGGCTTGGAGAGGCGAGGGGAGGTTGTGCACGCAACTGCTATGTGCGGAGTGAAGGGGGGGACGGACCCTCCCGATTCGTCCAGAAGTCCGTCCAAGTGGAAATCCAAATTATTCGAGAGTGGAATCTTTCGCGAACTCTCGAGAAACTATAGTTTGGTTATAAAAGAGAAGACGCAAGTGAACGTGTGTCAGTCACTGTGTCAGCATCCGAAGGCCAGAGTTCGAGTGCAGTGGACCGCAGTTGGAGGGACCTGAGTTCGAGTACAGTGGACTGTCTCTGAAGGTCTGGGGTTCGAGATTCTGTGAACGCGAGTGACTGAGCTAGAAGAACTAGCCAAGACAGACGAGCTGTGAACTGAGAACTGACAGTTCTGTGTTGTAAACAGTGCTTTGTGAATATTAGTTAAGATTAACAGTTCATTGTTGTTCGTAATAGTCCAAGTAAAATTGTCATTGTCGTCTGTGGAGTGCACTAACGGATACTGTGTTACTGTGTGGAGAGCAAATCCTATTGTTGAGATAATAAAATTACATTGTTGTTTTGTAAATAAAGATACAATATTTAAAAAAAAAAACATGTTTACATCACTTTGCAGTTAAAGAACTCAAAAAATTTTCAGCTGGAAAACATTATGAACAGTAGGAGAAAGACAGAAAAAATGGGTACAGTGAAAGAGAAAAGAGTACGAGAGAGAGACAGGGAAGATAAATATAATATGTAAAGCAAACGAGCAGGGAAAAAAATACATCAAACTATATTCAAACAGCAAACAAGAAGTCCACAACACAAAACGAAAAACTGGATTACTAATCCAGACGTAGGACACAAGGTAACAGGTTGACAAATGTCACGAAAAAAAAAAAATGTAATAGGGCAACAGCTTCATTTAATCTGTAGAAGAAATAAGATTATTAAACAATATGACTGGTTGCTCTTAATTGTTCTGGGTCCAGGTAAGTAATAAATGATTGTATTTCGTTTCAATACTTAACATTATACTCACCTTCCATAATGTTAACTGGTTCATAATAAATAGCATCTGGATTTTCTTTTGCAACATCTTCAATATTAACACCACCTTGAGATGAAGCTATGACTACAGGGCCCTGAAATAAACAAAATACGTTAATGTACAAAAAATATTATCAGAGACTTCACATTCATAATTATCGCAATTTTTGAGCAGTGGCAGGGCCCTTAACTTGCCATTATTAGCCTCAATTATAAGCATGGCTCATGGACATTGCTAGTGCTCGGAAGCACAGACCACTTAGTTCATCAGGGACTATCCAGAGTGCACCACATGTGGTGAGCCTACATTACATTCATAATGGATAATGATGGAGAATTGTTGGGGTAGGGGAACCGAAGTACCTGGAGAAAACCTGTGTTACCTGGACCACAGGCTTGCCAACACAAGTTATAAATTCAGGGTGGATCCATTAGGATTAATAATGCTTCTTGTACTTTATTGGAGTTTCCATCAGTTGTATTGTAATTGAATTAATTCAAATCTGTAGTCACATTAAGGTTATGCAGTATCATCACTTGTCCTGGATTCCTGGCAACAAAATCTGGCAACCCTATCTCCTTCCCAATTCTTAAGCATTGTTAATTCCATCTTGTTATGTAAAAAAAAAGTAGAGCAATATTTTAATCAATTATTTTTTAATTTTATTGGGTTATTTTACGATGCTGTATCAACATCTAGGTTATTTAGTGTCTGAATGAAATGAAGGTGATAATGCCGGTGAAATGAGTCCGGAGTCCAGCACCGAAAGTTACCCAGCACTTGCTCGTATTGGGTTGAGGGAAAACCCTGGAAAAAACCTCAACCAGGTAACTTGCCCCGACCGAGATTCGAACCCGGGCCACCTGGTTTTGCGGCCAGATGTGCTGATCGTTACTCCACAGGTGTGGACTTTTAATCAATCTTTATGCTTAAATATTTAAATAAACAATTATCAAATGTTTTACTGTATATATGCACGTGTATGTATCTTCCTTTTAGTTCATATTTCACTTACTGGAGGGAAGAGAGAGAAGGCAAAAGGCTGTGTTTTAAATACAAATGAGAAATGTCCAATTTAGCAATATACTGTCCTTAATAGATTAACATTAATTCCAGATAAGACAACTTTTTATAAAACTTAATGATCCAATGAATTTTTTGACAACCATAATAAATATGGAATATAATCTAAATTTAACAGAAGAAATACTGAAATCAGAAGTAAACATTGATATACTAAAACAATTGTCTTTAGAGACAATTAATATTAGGTACCCTCCACAAAACTGGCTTCATTTATACACTGACGGATCCTTGATCTCCAGAGAACAAGGTGCCGGTGCAGGTGTTACGTGCTGTCTCTTCTCACTTTATAGATCTCTTGGGTATGGAACAACAAGTTTTGATGGAGAAATCATTGCAATAAGTGAAAGTCTCAGGAATCTTCTATGCCACATCAGTAAATTTAAAAATGCAGTTATATTGTCAGACTCCAAAGCAGCTATTCTATGAATCGTCTCTAAACACACACCTTCATCTCAAACAGTAGAAATAACTAAAATGCTCTCTCAATTAATATCACTCAATAAAAGAATTGTATTCCAATGGATACCATCCCATTGTGGAATCCTGGGAAACGAGAATGCGGATGCTTTAGCAAAGAAGGGCAGCACTGCTACTTACAGACCTGTTACTAAATCTACGTATTACTCTGTGAAAAGATTTATTAAATCTACATACTTAGACTTCAACAAACAAAATTTGATAACACAATCCCATGGGAAAAAATGGAACTCTCTGCATCAAAATCCACAGTTAATTCCCGATTTACCACGAAAATCGTCTGTAGCTGCATTTAGATTGGCAACAGGCCATGATTGTTTGGCCAAACACCTGCATAGAATTGGAATATATCAGTCCCCTAACTGTCCATTGTGCAACTCAAACCAAGAAATGGATTCGGAACACCTGAAAATCTGTGCTTCAGTGGCTGGTCATGATAATATCTTTGAAAAATATTGGAGTGCAAGAGGTCAAATGACTTTATTGTCAAACGCCTGGCATTAGAAAACAACAACAACATAAATTTGGACATACAAATCTATCTGAAATTGAAGGTAAGGGAGGACTGCAGATGGTATCAAGAATGTTTGCACGCACGCACACACACACACACACACTCGTCCGCCTGCCCGCCCACATGCATGCACGCACACACACACGCAGATCATGAATGTTTCATCTGACCTGAAAAAGATTCAATGCACAACTTACCCCAAACGCTCGCTCCATCATGACGGCAACATAATACTCCTTGCGTGGAAATTTTCGCTCTGTAACCATCACTGAATTACATATACGTCCAGCTTCACCCGTCTGTTTTGTTACTAAATACTGACCAATCATCTTCCCTGCTAAATCGGCTGCTTCTTCAGGCCTAATGAAAACAAAGTATATTAGTATCTTAATTACTTACTTACTGGCCTTTAAGGAACCTGGAGGTTCACTGCCGCCCTCACATAAGCCCGCCATTAGTCCCTATCCTGAGCAAGATTAATCCATTCTCTATCATCATATTCCACCTCCCTTAAATCCACTTTAATATTATCTTCCCATCTACATCTCGGCCTCCCTAAAGGTCTTTTTCCCTCCGGCCTCCCAACTAACACTATATATGCATTTCTGGATTCGCCCATATGTGCTACATGCCCTGCCTATCTCAAACATCTAGATTTAATGTTCCTAATTATGTCAGGTGAAGAATACAATGCTTGCAGTTCTGTGTTGTGTAACTTTCTCCATTCTCCTGTAACTTCATCCCTCTTAGCCCCAAATATTTTCCTAAGCACCTTATTCTCAAACACCCTTAACCTATGTTCCTCTCTCAAAGTGAGAGTCCAAGTTTCACAACCATGCAGAACAACCGGTAATATAACTGTTTTATAAATTCTAACTTTCAGATTTTTTGACAGCAGGCTGGATGATAAAAGCTTCTCAACCGAATAATAACACGCATTTCCCATATTTATTCTGTGTTTAATTTCCTCCCGAGTATAATTTATATTTGTTACTGTTGCACCAAAATATTTTAACTTCTCCACCTCTTCAAAAGATAAATTTCTAATTTTTATATTTCCATTTCGTACAATATTTTCGTCACGAGACATAATCATATACTTTGTCTTTTCGGGATTTACTTCCAAACCTATTTCTTTACTTGCTTCCAGTAAAATTCCCGTGTTTTCCCTAATCATTTGTGGATTTCCTCCTAACATATTCACGTCATCCACACAGACAAGCAGCTGCTGTAACCTGTTCAATTCCAAACCCTCTCTGTTATCCTGGACTTTCCTAATGGCATACTCTAGAGCAAAGTTAAAAAGTAAAGGTGATAGTGCATTTCCTTGCTTTAGCCCACAGTGAATAGTATATTAGTATCTAAACTTCCAAAATACAATTCATCTCAAAATATTATATTTCCTATTTCCTAAAAGCGTATGTGAATTACATTACATTATCAGAAATACAATTACTATACATGCTTACCATAAACAGAAGATATTTTACTACTGAAAATACTGATCAAGAGACAAAGAAAACCAGAACGTCCTAAAATATGTTGAATTGGTTTATTTTATCTGGAGGCAGAACAGACCAGTTTGGTCTAATCCCTGAAATGAGGGTGATGGTGGTGGTGATGATAACTGATGACAATAATGATGACTGTTGTAACTGCCGCAGTGGCTCAGTGCTAGCATATAATCCATTATATAATTTGTGCTACGCCAGTAACAATAACCACAAACTTCACACTACATCACTTAAGTACCGGTATATATCAACTTCATAAGAACTTGACATATTTATGCAGAAAGAGGAAACCTCTTCCTCCTACTATTACTCAACAATTTGTCAGTAACTTTAATAATTGAACTGCCAACTGAACTTTCATTTACTCTGCATCATACTATACACACAACAGTATTGAAAGTAATGGTGACAAAGCATTTAAAAATATGTGTCAATTCACTGCAGTAGTATAAAAAAATTTACGTGAATGCAGTAACAGACATTAAGAAGTCTGGATTTCGTAATGCACTCCTCTGTCTCTTAACTACTTGAACTTAGCACATGAAGTTAATCATGTACAAGATTTGGTATGCATAACAGTATACTTCGTATTTCTGATTTTACTTACCAGAACATTCACATCAAACACATAGAAATAACCTTTTAGAGTAGACTGTAAGCTAACAAACTAAAAACAAATAATTACAGATCACCTGACTTGGATTCAGAAAGAATAAATCAACTGAGCAAGCGACGTTTAATTTAACTGATAAAATTCTGGAAGCTATTAATAAAAAATTACAAGTAGGAGGGATATTCTGTGATCTCTCCAAAGCTTTTGATTGTATTAACCATAAAATTCTACTACAAAAATTAGAATACTATGGTATTAAAGGCATAGCATATCAGTGGTTTGAGTCATATCTCCTGAACAGAAAACAAAAAGTAGAAATCAACGCATTTAATAACTCCTTTAAATCTACTTCAACATGGGGAAATGTTCATACAGGGGTCCCACAGGGATCTATATTAGGGCCTCTTCTTTTTTTAATTTTTATAAATGACCTTGGCCCCATAATAAAAGGAATAGGTTATCCTATACTATTTGCAGATGACACAAGTATCATAATTACAGACAATAACTTTGTCACATTCAAATATAAAACAGAAACAATTCTCCTTAAAATTTATGACTGGTTTACAACCAATAAACTAGCATTAAACATTAATAAAACTAACATAATTCAATTTAAAGCCACTTCAAATTTAATCTCTGAAACATTGGACACAACTATCAACAATATACCTCTACTAGAAACATCAACAACCAAATTTCTTGGTTTGCATATTAATAATACAATAAATTGGAAAAATCATATCAAAGAAATAACCCCAAACTTAGCTCAGCATGCTTCGCAATTAGGTCGTTACAACAATTTCTAAACAGCAGTATCTTAAAGACAATATATTTTGCCTATTTTCATTCCATTATGTCCTACGGAATAATATTTTGGGGAAATTCTGTAGATAGTAAAAATATATTCTTATTACAAAAAAGAGGCATTAGAATAATAGTTGGAGCAAAGGCTAGAGAATCATGTAGATTATTTTTTAAAAAATTAGAGATTCTAACCTTAACAAATCAATACATATACTCTACAATAAATTTCCTCTTATGTAATAAAGAACATTTTCCAACTAACTCAGCCATACATAGTATAAATACCCGCAGAAGGAATGATTTTCATATGCCATCATCAAATTTATCATGCTTTCAAAGGGGAGTACGTTACATGGCGATAAAAATGTTCAATAGTCTTCCTGAAGACATTAAGAATCATAGCCATAACCCTGCATTATTTAAGACAAAACTAAAAAATTACTTAATATCTCACACTTTCTATTCTGTAGATGAATTCTTGACATTTCACAGTACTGTGTAAATATAATAATATTAAATGGTAAACATATTACATTGTATAAAATATTATTGTTATTAAGGTATTAATTCTGTACATATTTCATATTTGCATTTTATATGTATTGCATTTTATTGTTAAACATAAGAATTGGACATGTTCTTTATTCTATGCTGTAAAGCAAATGTAAGAATATTATGGAACAAATAAGTCTGTCTGTGTCTGTGTCTGTGTCTGTGTCTGCGTCTGCGTCTGTGTCTGCGTCTGCATCTGCGTCTGTGTCTGTGTCTCTGTGTCTGTGTCTGTGTCTATCTATCTATCTTAAATATAGAATGATTCCTATCCGGTACTACATTCTTTACCCACTTCTACTTGATTTAAAATTCTTAATTTACAGCATACAAATGTCTGATATGTCACTACCAAGCATGTTCAAGCCTAAACACGTTCACTTTGCATTACAATAGTTTGTTTCTACAACAGTTTCAAATATTTGTATTGTAACCATCATGAGCATACCCACATTGACTTTACTGTTCATGCAGTAAAACTTCAAACTTTAATTCCTGATTTGATTAAATGTCACGCGATTTTGCATTATATCAAATACTACCAAACCACTTCCTGATAGTCAGGAAGAATTGTAGATCAAGAACAAACCAATCTCAAACCACATTAGGGTTGCCAACTTCCTTTGAAGAAAATACGGGAGACTAAGGAATCGACAAAATTTAACGTATTAAATAGACAAATTATTCGGTTCAGTGTCTAAAAACAACTGTATTCTACACTTCGGCAGCTAGGTTTAAATTAAAAGTATTTTGAAACAGATTTTGTCTTGCATAATAGTTGAAGTCGACTACAGTTTTCAGCTCTGATTTGATTAAATGTGTCGTGCTTCTGTTTCGAACATCTGTCCCATTATTGTTCATAAGATGAAACATCTTCTTTGTATGAGCATTACTACTTGGTATGCTTGGAACAAAACTACCGGTAGTCAGTTTTTCCAAATTTACAACATTAATACAGCTTGATTTTAGACGGATGAGCACTGAAACCCATTTCTAACAAGCATTACCTTCTACAAAAACTGAACATTGCTATGGTAACAATGGTTGAGTTGCCAAAGTTACAGTTTCCACATAAATTGTAAATTAATGTTTTAATATCAGCCATCAAACATTAATCCCATCAGCTGAGTGTGGTAGTCCATATTGGCAACATAGTGCTATAGTTCCAAACTCGGCTGCCTAACTGTAATGTCCCATCTTTCAAACAAACAAGTATATAGTTAGATATCATCTGAGAATCATCTCACGTTCATATTGAGACGTGCGTCTGCTAAAATTATTATTAAACCCAACACTGACATCAGTCGCCAGCAAACAGCACTCTCTGAATGAACACAAATTTAAAATGTTTCGTATCATTAATTTATACCTAGAAACCTCCAAAAGTCAAGAAATAACAATGACTAGTGCACCCTGAAGTTAATTTCTTTAATTTGTGATCTAAATTAATTTGTTTTATGTAGTAATATCAGTACTTCATAAGAATTAATGCCTTAATTTACAATAATTTGTGTAGTTTATGTTTATTATTATTATTATCATTATCATCATCATCATCGATTTTATAATAACGTTTTGTTGTTCAGAAGGTAAGATTTTATTTCCGAAACTATTGTACGAAGATCAAAATATGTTTACGTTTTTGTTAATAACCTATTCTTTTGTTTCCCCCCCCCCCTTCAGAAGACAGTATTACGAGTTACAAGAAGATACAAATATTGTTTTTACTCCAACTATTATGCAGTTATTTATAGTGACAGTGATATTTACATTATGTACAACCCTTCCCTTCATGCTGGATGCACTCCTAATTCAACACCCATGGTAATATTAGAGCTCTCGAGACTTCCCAAACGTGCACTCATAGTCCGACAAGGATGCAGGAGAGGTAAGAGGATGAAACAGACTCTCACATAATTTTAAAATGCGAAGTATTACGATTTATCCAAGGCATGAATTCCTGGAAATTATTAACCCTGAAATTATCATAGCAGTCCACGACAAGCAAGCATTTCTGCAGTTTTAAACAAGGCCTTACATAGGTCATATTGTAAATATTTAATTTGCATTTTCTTTCATTCTGTTTCCATTTTGATCCATAAAACCACTGTAAGGTGAGGTATCAAAGCTTGTGCAAACTTTCCGAATGCAAGTGTCATTTCTCCCAATCTCGAGTCTTCTCTCAAAAGTTTCATTCCAAGAATACTCTATTTATGGCATAAAAATTACTAAATATTCTACTATAATAAGGTACTTACGTATCAACCATTCTCACTCCACCTTTTAAACCATTTTTGAATGCTCCTTTTCCACGACCGCCTGCCAATACTTGTGCTTTCAACACAATGTCCTTTATATTAAGGTTTTTGCAATTTCACGAGCTTCATCTTTCGTCTTTGCGACGCCAAATTTTGGTACTGGAATACCTGCGTCCCTTAAGAGCGTGTAACTTATATGTTCATGTACATTCAAATTTCGTTGTTGTTGCTGGTTCCACTTGGTGACTGTAGTTGCACCAAGAAGCTATAAAAATTGAAATTATACATATATTAGAATGTTTGACATAAGCTGAATTAAATTTTCGACGATCATAATTTAGGCACTGTATAAAAATAATTGCAAATACTGCATTTACAACTATGGTTTCAGTCATCATTACACTACCAATGCCAGGAATTTAAATAGCTACTTTAGACTCAATTGAATTGACCTCCAATGACATGAATGTATAATGTACTGTGCTTATACTATGGGCGTAAAAAAGTTGCACCCTTTACCAAAGATTACGAACACATATTCGCAACATAAAGTTTTAATATAATATAAAACTGAAATTTCATAGTCAACTTTACATATTAAATATGCCAAATTACAATTATTTAATACCTTCGATCCGCTTTTTCGAGCCAAAACTTCGGCAAGAGCAGCTCCTCTGCACAACATGGTTGCCATTATTATTACGAAAGACTACGTAATTCGTAATCAGTCCTATAAGTACATAAGGTCAAGTACTAAATTTATAAACGGACTTTTGCTCTATGGTAGAAAGGGTTCAGAAAACATTTAACACACAACTTATGTTTTTTATTTGCTAATTTCTGCAAAGATAACTGCTACATAGGACTATTTCCACGTAACGAAAGTAGACTACATTTGATAATGAAAAATTATGGAAATTAAGGCTGCTCTGTACCAGTAGTAGAAACATTATACTTTTTGTATAGCATACTTGCGGCTGGCATTTATACTGTATTTTTTGTATCATGGAATATAAATATATTTTTTTTTATTTGACAGAACTGTAACAATATATTTTTGTAACTACACAATATTAGTATGTGTACCGCTACGCTATATAGGCATACAATGTCTTTATCAGTTCGGCCCGTGAACAATTTGGTAGTCTCACAAATTGCAAAATAGCAGAAAAGCATTGACCAACCTACACACAAGTTTATTTGTGCTCTTAAACATAGAATACAAAAAGGAAATTAGGTTGAGTTCCTTATTAAGACAAATTGTAAGCTGCAGTCCTTTTGGTTTACAAAATGTTTTTGTCGAATTTCGGGATGCTGGACACAAAATCGTGTTCTTTGGCCAGTAGTCTATTACTATTTTGTTTTTCTGGCACCTAGCATGCTACGCAAAAATATTTCCGACCTTTCACAGTATAAAAATAGCTTTCAGCTTATACTGATGTCATAAGAAGCAGTTTCAAGCATATTTCTAACAGTTTTAGTTCTGAAATTGTACAAATTGAATCTAATCACGAAATTTAGCCCTTCTCGGTAACTAATCTAGTGATTGCCATATTTATCACTATACTTTATTCCATAATGTCTGGCAGGCGACGTATATATTGCCGACAGAGGTCTCATTCCACGCCTATCTTGAAGTTGGGCAGTCTGAAGCGTTCTACTCCTGCCCAACTTCAAGACAAGCGTGGAATGATATCTCAGTTATTGGTTCAATAGCAATTATACTTTTCTCCTCCTCTGCCGACAATGTTTACGTCGCCGGTCTGACATTATCAAACGAAGTATTGATTGCTGAGAGGATAAAAAGAATGGAGGGTGTACTCCAAAACAAATACCGGTATGTTTAAAATTGGTGTGACGGATATGACGTCAAAGTAGCTTATTTATAAAAAAATAACACCTGCTGAACTTGACTACACTTTTAAAATATTCACAACACGAAACAATTTGTAATCGTAATAATATGAACAAAACAGCTGATAAACACACCGGAAAAAGAGATGAACTGTGGGTAATTTTACGGTCATACTAGTACACCTTTTTGGTTCCACCGTTTCAAGCTTATGGCTCAGGGTTGATTGATTGTAATTGGCCAAGGACGCCGTTAGAGGGGTGAACATGTCACCTCCCCAATATTTGGCCTCACTGTATAATTATTATTAATCTGCTGACATGTTTAACAACATGTTTTATTATTCAATCAGCAGTACAGACATAAAAAATGCCTTTGAACTTCATAAATTATAGTCTATTTCTCCCCCCCCCCCAATGCCTCCCCAAAAATATTTAATAGCTAACGGCACCAATACAAACCCAGCCAATTGTAATAAATTTTGAGGCAATAAAAATCCTTAGCATTATCTTCCCCTGAAAGAGAAATAAACCTGTGAGGCTTTTGTTGTTTACCAGCTATTTTTCATCAACTTCAAAATTCAGCTCTGGTGTAGTGTGATAGGCCAAATGTCCATGGTGGTTCATTTTAAAGGACGTCTTTATACCTCAGTTGGCAGAACGCTGGCTTACAATGACTCTTGACCCCGAGTTTGAATCCCAGCAATGAAGGAGTCGTATTTGTGGTGGGCAAAATCAAAGTTCCTGAGATTTTTCTCGGTGTTCACCTGCTTCCTCAATCATCCTATTGCCACTCTCCATTTCAATAATATTCGCCCAAAACTGTTGCGACTGGTATTCAGATGGCATCGGTCTGAAGAGGCATAGACACCAGTGGCGGTTCCTCGGGGGAGGGAAGGGAGAAACGTCCTCCTCACATTTTTCTTCTTTTGAAAGTAAATATCAAATAAAATATATACCTTGAAATTCAAGGAAGATTCGATAATTTTTAAGTTCACAGCTGTAAGAAAACCTCGGCTGATCGAGTTTCAAACGATGCGCACTCATGTGCTGCTAGAAAATTGTGAGAAAGATGCGAGATTGTTTGTTTGGAGTAAAGTCAATCCATTCCTCCTTTACTGCAGTTAGCACACATAGACAACAGCGCACTAGCGGCCAGAGAAAGAAGCAGAGTTTTAAAGCGAGTAAATGAACGGAGAGGGAGGAGATCCTCCTCTGAATCAGCGCATGGGCGGGAAATAGAAACTGACTGGCCGTGCAGCAAGCTCGCTACCGCTGCCACCTAACGATCTTACATTCAACCAGACTATAACACATCTAGGAGGAGGCACAATAAAAACAGATTTAACGCAACGCTATGAAAGACACCATAATATAAACTTTTTTAAAATTATAAATCAAAAATATTATTCATTGCACTTTATATAGGCTACTATTCATGGTTTGAAACTTTCAAGGATATTTGAAAGTTAAAGTCGTGTTTATATAAAACAAAGAGAAAGTAGTTCTACGTTAGTATCGCAGATCTTTTTGGCCCCTGAAATTCACTTCCATTCATTGTGTACTAGACAGGGCAACAGCCAAGTTGTCAGTTTTGTACAAATATATTTGAAGTTGAAAGTAGTACTCCAAACTACATTATTTTTAACATAAAAATTGGCCACTGGCAACTTTGAACAATAATGGTAGTATGACTTTACAAGAACTGATATTCTTCAAAAGCATGTGATACTGATCTTGTAAAATGTACATGTGGCAACACAGACCACGTGGGTGGGTGCAGTGTTCTCGCTTTCCTCAGATTATTTCCCATTCCCATTTGCGCGGTTCCGATTACGTGTTAGTAGCTATAGTCTCTTCCAACATGTGTGATGCTGTAGTGTGCTCGAAAAATGCTGTGACGTGAATTTCCTTGTAATTGTTAATTTGTGCAATTATTCAACAATGAATGGAAGTGAAAACATTATATATTTTGGACAATTTAGGAAACTCAGTTTACAAGAACAGATTATTGCTATACAGAAGGGAAGGCCAACCCCAACACTACCTGGTCTTACATGTATGCATGTTGGCTAATTTGTAGCATGTTTCATTCAAGAAGGTGTCATTTCGTCCTGTTACCTTCTTTCCTCCTCTTGAGAAATACGCAGAAGCCGCCACTGATAGACACATAGTACACTTTTGTGAAAGTGAAAGGCACTCTAGTGGAACTCCCCCAGAATCTTAAGACGTGAAAGTTGAATCAACAAACAATGCCATAAAGCAGAGTCACAATATCTACAAAAGTGAAACTGTTCGGACTCCTGGTATAGGAACAAAATAAGCCCACTAGAGGCTGCAGCATTAAACGTCTGGCTCTTCCTCCATACTAAAACGAGGGGAAAAAAGGCATAAAATTCTTAGCATAGGAAGTAAAGTTCTTGTCATTGATTTACAGCACAGAAAAGAACCATGTCTCTGATGTAGGCCTTCAGGCAAAATTTATCTGCCATCTCTCTCCCACATTGAATTTCGGTGCTGAATAATCTTCACAGTTAAAATCATTAAATAAAATATTACTCAACAATGGGCCTGCATAAGTGGCCTAAGTGTGCATGGGTTTATTCCGTCCATCCATCCAATTCTCAAGAAATTTAAAAATTGGTATTTTTGAAATCACTTCGTATATAAATCATTTTTAGTTAAGGTTGAATCCAATTGCCTCTTATTGTAATATCTCTGTGAAAATGCCTAGTGAAGGTACTGCTTTCTTCACTTGTTTTTCAAAATTTCAATAATAAGTAATTAAAGTAAAGATTACATTTCTTTTACACGTACCGGTAATATTTAACTTTCCGTAATAAGAACAAGTAAAAAAAGAATGCGCAATTAAATATTTGATAACATAATTTTAATTGTTGTCAATCACACACTGATATCGAACTTAAAATTTACAGTCGATTCAACGATTTTATTCACGACACTGCTCACTAGTTTAATAATACTTCCCGAGCAACAAAAATAAACTTCTTTATTTCAAACATGGAATATGAGCTGTGAAATACAGTAATAATTTAAGGCCTCCTCGGAATAAGGGTGTAACCAACAAATCTGTAATACACATTTCATGGGAAAGGAAAAAAAAATCAGTGGTATAGGCCAGCCAAGTTCCGATTACTGATGGCAGGGGTCCGAACTACTGAACTCATTGCATGTTTCCTGTTTGTAGCGATAGCAACAACCTCATCTCCCATTGGTAATAAGAAGTTGGTGAGCCTATATATTTCGTTACACTTATATTTACTAGCAGAACCATTTGAATAATTAAGTATACAAGTTTATTCAGATATTAGATGAAATCATTTATTATAAATTAATGCTTCAAATTTACTTTTTCCACCTAAATCACATACAGTAGACTCTCGATTCAATGGACTTCGGATTTAACGGACATATTTTTAAATGTCTATTTCTAGACTATTTTAGGCAGTTTCGATCTTTAGTAATAATAAAGAAACAACATGCAATTTCATCACATATGAAAATTGAGGCTTTCTTCATTCAGTGTACTAGATCACAGCAACCTTCTACCAGTAAATAAATGCTTGCAAAGTTTTTTTGGGCCATCAGTGACTAACAGAAAGTGTATTTTTATCATTAAAATGGTCTGTAAAGTATTTTTTATTACTGTACTGTATTTATAATCGGAACCTAATACTGTATAGCGTTTCATAATAAAATAGTAATACTTACTTACTTACAAATGGCTTTTAAGGAACCCGAAGGTTCATTGCCGCCCTCACATAAGCCCGCCAGCGGTCCCTATCCTGTGCAAGATTAATCCAGTCTCTATCATCATACCCCACCTCCCTCAAATCCATCTTAACATTATCCTCCCATCTACGTCTCGGCCTCCCTAAAGGTCTTTTTCCCTCCGGTCTCCCAACTAACACTCTATATGCATTTCTGGATTCGCCCATACGTGCTACATGCCCTGCCCATCTCAAACGTCTGGATTTAATGTTCCTAATTATGTCAGGTGAAGAATACAATGCGTGCAGTTCTGTGTTGTGTAACTTTCTCCATTATCCTGTAACTTCATCCCGCTTAGCCCCAAATATTTTCCTTAGCACCTTATTCTCAAACACCCTGAACCTATGTTCCTCTCTCAGAGTGATACTTAATTTAATAATAAAAAAAAAAAGAGGTAGAGGACAAAATAAAAGGAAAATCATGGGAAATAATATTAAGAAATTTCACAAGCCTCACGAAAATCTGCTGTCACTTTGTAGGTGACAGGCCATAACTGTTTACAAAAAAATAAATAAATAATTAAAAATAAAATAAAAAAATATAAAAAATAAAACACAAAAATGGACAATTCTCAGATCTTAGGTAGTGTTTAAAAACTATAAAATAATAAAAACAAATACCATAGAAACAAATTATCTGGCGGATTTCAAAACTATAAAATATTCGGATGTAGAAAGTCTGAAATGTCAAGTATAATAACAAAAATAAAACAATAAATGTACCCTCCAGATGTAAAAGGTCCAGAGGATAAGCAACAACGGGTCAATAAAAAACTAAATCACCCTGTCAAGTCAAGTCCTGTACTGGATAAAAATCTCAGAAGTGTATTTGCTGAATTAAAATCATTTTCAAGAGCGTCGCGTAGAGCCGACCAAATTGCATACTGTCAGCGGACACGGTCATACTTCCTGCAATGCAATAAAATGTGTTCACCATAAGTGGTGCATGGCAGATCATGAGTTGCATGTGTCAGACAACAGTGCCCAATCCCCAACAATTTGTCGTGACGCTCTTGTGGACAAATACGAAACTCGAACAGTATTCTTGGAATGGTGACAAGAGGTGGGTGACACAGTTGTTAAATGTGAGCCTCAAAACAACACTCTGAACATTTGTTATGCATAAAATACTATAGCGTTTGTTTTGTGCTACAAAACCAATATTTTCAATTTGAAACACATTTAAAGTGTCTCAGTTCGTAATAAAATAAAATGTAAACAACTCACCATGTTGCACTCTTCTCTTGTTGCTGTTCCACTACTTACAGGTCTGAAGGAGGAACAATCAATGATGTTGTGTTCAATGTGCATTGTCAACATAGCCTACAACGCAGGGTAAGAGACAATCTGGACATATTACCCTACTATTGATGCAGAGAGAGCCCTACTGCCAACAACCCAAATGTACCTCATTTTCGCACTTTTACAATGATGTAGTTCTGAAAAGAGGCTTCAGTAACCTGTAGGTATTCTCTATCTTAAATGACTCCAACTGGA
Source organism: Periplaneta americana (assembly GCA_025594305.2). Lineage (NCBI taxonomy): Eukaryota > Metazoa > Arthropoda > Insecta > Blattodea > Blattidae > Periplaneta > Periplaneta americana. The sequence goes on from JAJSOF020000037.1 coordinate 26,983,234, forward strand.
ATACCCCACGAAGGTTTTTAAACATCCTATATACAGGGACATCATTTTATTTTTACTAACATTTCTAATATTAACCTGGCTATACCTTTGAATTAATGATTGAGAACCGGAAACACCGTTTGCTACCCCCTTCCACGACTGGAGTTCGATGATACTGGCGTAAAATACAAACAAATCACTTTACTAGATATAGGAGGGAAGAAAAGCAATTCATCCATTTACGTAAACTAGGAAATAACGCGATTTTGAGTTTTATAATTTTCATTAGGTTTTTGTTTAATCAAAATACAGTACTGCATTAACAGTAAGTGTTTTTACTCAAGAACTGAGCTATCCATTCGGACGTATTCATTTTGCAGTGTTTATTATACTGTCTACAGCACATTAGCGTACAATATAGAGAATGAAGTTAAATTGAAAAATAATAATAATATGGATATTTAAACACATTTTTAAAAATGGTGGCCGTTAATTTCGATACAGGCTTCAGTTCTTTTGTGCATATTATCGCACTATAGATTATTGTAACTAATTCCAATTACCAGTTTCGTCCTTCGTACTAGTAACTCATGTTGAAATAATTCTGTACCTACTCTATAAAAGAGTACCTTATGTACTGCAAATTTAATCTTCACTTCTGCCCAATCACAAAAGATAAAATTACTCAGACATGCTATCCACTGTCCGTCCAAGTGGTTATGTTGCAGGGTCGTAGAACGGGGGGAAATCACGTGAAAGTTAATTACTTAACGAGGTCCTTTTAGTTAAGTTATTTTAAACAGTTGTATAATGTTACGTAGACGTACAATTTCTAATAGAAATTAATGTTTTCAGAAAAGAGCTAAGACAGCAAAGCCACTAGCCTTTACAGAAGGGCGAGCAGAAGCGAGTGGGGGAAACCGGGATGCGACGTAGGCAAACAGACGACAGTACCTGTGCAAAAATATGATTCAATTTTGAAAGCTCTTTTGTCAATGGAAAACGCGAACCTATATCTGGAACAAACTATACTTACTAACTCAGTACTGCTTACTATGACCGCGGCCTTGGTTCTGTGTGGAGAACTGTTGGAAGTTTACTAGTAGAGGGGGTGGGAGTGAAGTACAGTAAAAAAATTGAGGTACAATAAAAATTGAAGTAAAAATAAAATGATGTACCTGTATATCTTGTGATAAGTTCTACTAACTAATGTAGCAGGATAAGGGATAAAAAGGCAGCACTAATACAAATTACATCTTTCATGAAGGTTAGTCACATGTACAGATTTTATTAGTAGTCAATCATAATTTTCGTAATAAACATGTAATATTAATCACTATATCAACAAATTATTAAAGCAAGTATTTAACTGACTGGTACTTTTGTACTTGACTGTTGCATTTATTCTTTAAACAGACAACACAAAACAAGGTGAATTCTTCAGTACAGTAAACAAAGAATTTATATACAATTTTTATATACTTAGCATTTCTGTTGCAAATAATTTTTACTTGCACATGAGGTAAAAAGCTGTAACCTGTACCTTATGAAATTACTCACCCTTTTTGATAACTCTGACAAGGAACAAATGTTAGAAAAAGATAATAACACAATATATCAAGATCTTAAAAATTAATCACAACATATTTAAGCTATATTCAGACTTCTATATTCTTTCATAACCACTCTTTTCATCAAAAGTTCTTTCCAATTGTTATAATACTACAAATCAGTATAATAAAAACTAACGCTGTTACAAATAATATCAAAATGGATTTTTAATTATTTTTATCTAAAAATCAAACATTCAAAATGTACCAGCCATAAATGTCGTATTTTGTTCAGTGTATTACAAAACATGTTTATGTCTCAGGAAACAGTTAACTGAATTTCGAATAAGATTACTCACCATTTGATGAGGGACATGGGAAAAAAATAGCTACTCCAACACAGATTAATGATTAATCAGTGTACTGAATAGTAACGAATTTATAATGGCTTTAATTAAGTAATAACTTATCTTCCCAGTTTCAAAGTTCAATATTCTTTATGTTTAATTACATTTGTTACATGCAATCCTTATTGACTTAGTGATTATTGAGCATTAATGAGATACTGTATAAATAACGTGATGATTCGGAAATTTATCTTCAGTTTTACAATGGTCCCTTCAACTTGTCAGCAAGTACTTTTTCTATATTCCCTGAACGTTAAGTTTACTAACATGATATATTTTGAATATGTATCACTGTCAATGAAACAGAATTAATAATAATAATAATAATAATAATAATAATAATAATAATAAAAGAGTATAGTAAAAGATACGTTTATTTTATTTCATGTTAAACAGTTAGGGCCTACTATGTACAATCATACAATGTTGCATGTCCTCCATACTGTATGCAATGTAACGAAGTTTAATTTCATCTCCTTAACCTTCACAATTTTACGTTGATTGTATGACAAGATCCAGAGTTGGATTTTACAAAGATAAATTTAGCTGTTACTCATTCCCTCCAATTAAAGTACAATTCTGAACACAATAAGCCTAATCCTTTTGGCAGCTTTGTTTATGGTTTATCGTCCTCGACAGAGGAATGGTCCATCTCTATGGGGAAATGCTTGAAATTGAACTTCTCAACATTTATAAATGGTCTTTCTCTTGATCTATTAGTTTACAATGACACAAAAGTTAGGGAAATCTTCATGTTGCCATTCTCGTCACAGTTGTGCCATGCCAATTAATAATCATTTATTTTGTCCAGTAAATTAAAATATTTAATTCGGTTCTAATAGCTTGATTTTTTACCTATCAGTCCTCTGATAAGAACTAATCCGTCACAGGAACAATTCGTGGGTGCTCGTGTAAAGGGGGTTAAGTTAAATTGTAAGGTATGTAAACTCTCCTTTGGCACTGAACAAGACCTCTTTGTCACAAAATATGGAGCACTGTAACTGCATCATAGATGGAAGAATTACTTAACCCCTTCAACACAAGAGAAAAGTAATTGTGGATAGTTCAAATCTAAACTTATTCCAGTTAGTCAATTCATACTTAACCCCCTTTACACGAGCACCCGCGAATTGTTCTTGTTGCTCATTTTTCTATTTTCCAACAATGTAATAGAGTCATAGTTTTATAAAATTTCAGAGTTATGTTAATACTTGTTTTTCCAAACATAGTCACTTGAATTATACCCACAAATTATTAAAAAATTATTCAGTTTAAAACTAAATTATTAAATTTATTTAAACTAATATAGTGCCCCAGGAATTTAAAAGAAACATGTTCAATTGGTATATAATTTAAAATGATCTTCTATCTGACTAACATTTTTCTTATGAATTCTGTAGATTTTGTTTTCGTAGCAGGTTTTATGTCACATCAATTGATATTTTGTTCAGTTCATATAGAGCTATTTGGAAGTTGTTATGAAAGGTTTGTAGTTAAACAGAAAATGTTCTTGTTGTCAGCCTGATTGGCACAGTATAGCACTGGCCTTCTGTATCCAAGGTTGCGGGTTCAATCCTGGGCCAGGTCGATGGCATTTAAGGGGAGCAGGTACTGCCTATCTCGACAATGTTAAAATCACAGAGTTCAGGTACGCGTAGCTCTGAAACCATTGAACATAGAGATTTGAAATTTTTACATGTTATATTTATAACCTTTATCTATGTATTAGAATAATTTCATTAAGTACATTCAGTTCCTATAATTGATAAAAATTTTTTTATTGTGACCTAATTTTTTTTAAATTTTAATCACACGTTATTTTTTTGAGACCACAATTTTAAAGATACAATAATACATTTTGTTTTAAAAATAGAAGACTTTAAGATTGATAAGTGTTGTAAAAATTGTTTTTCTATCTCAAGTAGTTTCTGAGCTATGCGTACCTGAATTCTGTGATTTTAACATTGTCGAGATAGGCAGTACCTGCTCCCCTTAAGCGTGCTTAAAATGCGACAGGCTCATATCAGTAGATTTACTGGCATGTAAAAGAACTCCTGCGGGACAAAAATTCTGGCACACCGGCGATGCTGATATAACCTCGGCAGTTGCAAGCATCATTAAATAAAACATAACTTTAACTTTGTTCTTGTTTGGATATTAACATTTGAGGTCCTTCTGCCATACATTTATAACTCTATCTATATAAAAATTAAACAATTTATAAAACCATATTACTCGAGATGAATAATTCATACTGGCAAGAACTCTCTTGCAGAGTCAAATTCTGTATTGTAGCTGAGCTCCCTAAAATTAGGCATGCAATTGGGATAACATGTTCATTGCTTGAAGTTGTCATGCAGATAATAGCTTTACAATCAGTCTTGAGACCTTACATTTCTAGATTTTAACCAAAGCACTGAGTTAGGTATAATTCTGGAAGTGTCAGATGCACACACTAAACTTACTTAAAAACACTGTAAAAACTGTGTGATAAATTATATCAAAATAAAAGTATAATAAGCATGCAAATTATAATTCTTAAAAATTAACTTAACTTTTTACTTATTTAAAACACAAAATAAAACATGATTACACAATAATTACAGAATATGTAAACATCTTACTTTCATTTTCAAACAATTTAAGCAATGTTATTTAACGCTTCTACACTGAAATCATTAGTAATTATATAATATACAAGAAACAATTATTAAAATTATACAATTTACATATTATATGCTAGTCAAGTAGCAAGAAAGCTATTACAGTGATTGTGTATACATACAATATTACAATAGAAACTGTTCATTTGTTCTCTCTTCTGTTGAGTGAATTGTAAGAGTATTATTTTTAAAACCAAATCTTTTTTTTAAAGTGATATTTTTTTAAATGGTGAAACAAAAAATTCTTTCAAAATGTTTACTTTTAATAACAATTAATCAGGCATCTGAAAACACGCAGATTTCTGAAAAAATTTAAAGAAATAAGAAAGGTTTACACACCAGATAAATGACTAAATCCTTAAGAGCTGTTATATTAGTAAATTTTCCATTTTGAATCTTGCGTACACCACTTTTAACACTTGGATATAATTAATTGATGAACTAGTGGACTTACTCGTGTTAAATATGAAATATCTGTCCGGCTTACAGCTGTTTCAGTGCTTCACGCACCATCATCAGAGCCTACTAGATCGCGGCGTCATCTCGAACTTCTCTGCCTGTTAGGAGGGTGTGTTTTATTGTTGGAAGGTGTTGAATTGTGGAGTCGAATAGTGCGTGTGTACTGAAATTGATCTATGTGTTGAGGATTTGATCGGGGTGTGTTTTAGTGTGTTTGTATATTTCATATTGTTCCAGTGTGTTGAGTTTTTGGTTCTTGGGTTGTGATCAAATCCTCAACACACAGATCAATTTCAGTACACACACTATTCGACTCCACAATTCAACACCTTCCAACAATAAAACACACCCTCCTAACAGGCAGAGAAGTTCGAGATGACGCCGCGATCTAGTAGGCTCTGATGATGGTGCGTGAAGCACTGAAACAGCTGTAAGCTGGACAGATATTTCATATTTAACACGAGTAAGTCCACTAGTTCATCAATTACTATAAAGAAGAGGTCATTTTTTCCTGAAGAGAAAACTACAGGTTAAGGGAGTCACTGGTGATCCTATGTGCAAGTAATATGTAAGAAGAAATTTCATATATCCTGCCACAATGTAAGAAACTTCCTCACATATCCTGCCCAATGTCCTGAAAGAAATTGACTCGAGGATTTAAATGTGATTAAACCAGTCAACTTATGCAAATTTATAGTTACCCTGGTTTGCCTGTATGAGAATAGTGTTCATAGTAATCCAAAATAATAGGTCAAAGCACAATATCATATTTTAATATCTTAAAGAGAGGAAAAAGACGAAAAAAACAAACATGAGTATTGAAGTAATATGAATTTTGGAAAATTGACCATAGAAAAACTTGAATTACAAAATAGATTACAAATATATACAAATTAATATTACATTATTATTTATATTATTATTATTATTATTATTATTATTATTATTAAACTCAATCATATTTTGAAAAGATAAAAATTCAACTAATGAATCAACAACGAACTATATAATATACTCTCAGCATGAAAGTTTTTACTGCATAAATCTAAAATTTCTGGAACTAAGATTAGTATTTATAATTACACACTTCATAACATTTAAATCTGAAGACTGAAATTGTAAACAAATTAGATGCATTCACAAAGTGATACAATAAATACACATAAGGGTTTGGATTACTTGACTCTTTCAGCTCTAACTGGTTGACACACTCATAAATGAAAACAACACAGAGTTGAAATTCATATTAAGTACATATGTACGTTTACACTTTCGAAATCTTTAATATTACAATAGAAAAATGGAAGAACTGAAAATAGATCTTATACAGAAAGTAAAGGGTATAGAAAATAGGTAAATTTAAACTGCACTTGGCATTTCTTTTCCTTCACTAACTTTCGGTAGACAAACACATTTTTAAATTTGTAATTATCAACGTATGTTGAAAATCACAATACCGTTCCTTTACAGTTTGTATAAGAAAATATAAATTGTAAAACTTTCCTGTAGGAACAATAAGTAACTGCGCATTCAAATAATTACAAAAACTCAATATGCAATCTGCACAAACCTAACATCTTCAATAAAATAAGAAGTCACATACAGATTAAATGTATTTGAATGCATATTGTAATTCACAATTTTATTTCGGAATATGTATGATAAGAACTTTCTTGTGTTAAATATTATTAACGTACCTTGTTAACATGTTTCGACCTATTTTCAGTCATCTTCGGAACTGGTCGTTGTTGGTCTTGGCGCCTCTTGTTTCCTGTGTGGGTGCATTCGTAGCGTAGAGTCAAAGAGTGTATGTGTTTTGAAATTGAGTTGTGTGTTGAGAATATCGTTGGGGTGTGTTTTCGTGTGTCTGTATATTTCATATTGTTCTAGTGTGTTGAGTTTCTGGCTTTTTGGTTGGATGTGCAGTATTTCCATGTCTGTGTCGATGTCTCTGTAGGTGTGGTTGGCATTTGTGATGTGTTCTGCATATGTGGAGGTGTTTTGTAATTTTGTTATGACTGTGATGTGTTCTTTGTATCATGTTTGAAACGATCTGCCTGTCTGTCCTATGTAGAAGTTGTTGCAGGTGTTACGTTTGAGTTTGTATACGCCTGTGTGGTTGTATTTGTTTGTTTGTGTTGTTTGTGTGTTGAGATGTTTTTGTAGAGTGTTATTTGTTCTGTATGCGATGTTGTAGTTTAATTTCTTGAATGAGGTTGCAATTTTATGTGTGTTTTTGTTTTCGTATGTTAGTGTGATGTATTTTTTGTGTTCTTGTGTTTGTGTTGTATTCTTTTGTTTTTTGTGGTTTTGTTTTGTCTTACGTATTATGTTGTCTATTATGTTGGGCTTAATAATATTTAACACAAGAAAGTTCTTATCATACATATTCCGAAGTGATACAGTGTTAAAAGTTGTGTAATCAAGATGTATCACGATTTTATATTAAAAACATTTTATTTACAGTATATCTATAAATATTCCTATTATTATTGGGAATAAAACAGTAAAATCTTCACAAATAATAAACATAGGAAGATTCAAACAAGTGGCAGTTTACACTAAGGTTCGCCGTAAGTCAAATAATTCTTTCTGCTCGCCCAAATATTCCCTAACCTTTCTTCACCAATCGCCAAGAAAAGATATTTTTCTACTGTTATTGCAAGTTATCTTGAAACTTCTGAGCGGGGACAGAGGGGCAGAGGGAAGGAAGCGCGTAATGCGGGTGGAGCTAACTGAGTTGTTTGCGCATGCTCCGCAGCATAATCTGTCAAGAAACATAGTACTATTTCCTTCACTGCGTACCAGTAGTGTTACCATGGAGCAGCAACCACAGGGTAGTAATTATGGTGAAATCACACCACCGCGGAGAAAAAGTAACACTGTTATCCATAGCCGAGAAAGAGAAATTATTGCAAATATAATAAAATTAAGCATTGCGAGGAGGAAAAATTAAACAAATATTTGCTGGAACCTCTTGCTAAGGAATATAAGAAAGCGGCTAAATACTCTGGCAAAAGTATTAGTTCCGTGAAGAGAATTAAAAATAATACTGAATTACAACCGAATGAACCTCACACTACTCCGGGAAAGAATAGGTATGTAATGTTTAGAAATTATTGCTATAATAGTTATGTACAATAGTGTGTGTATTGAAACCGACATAATGAATTACTGTTGCAAGTTATTATTTTCTTATAGTTCTACTAAACATATTATTTCATTCCAGAATTAGACTTGTGTAAAGTTGAAGTGGACGACTTCGATCAACATGTTATTCGGGATACAATCGAAGAATTCTATCGTGTTCAGAAAGTAGTACCTACGATTAAGAAGATAATTCCGAATGGATGATACCATTGGCGAAATAATTAATTTTGGAACAAGCGATGATGGCAGCAATGGTAGGGATATGGATTGTGTATAATTGTAAATTAATGTAAATTCAAATAATAAGCCTGTAAAATATTGTTATAAGAATATGTACTTATTAGCTGTAGGTGTAAGTCATGCAGGCCTATATAATGTATAGAAGTAGCTGTAGTAACTCCGCCATTGCCGGTCCCCAGCCCGGATGAGAGAGGAGTGTACACACGATTATATTTAAATAACAGATTAATTAAAGCTTGCTACGAAACTATGTTCTCCTCTCAAAACCAGAGTATCGAGAGAAGATGATGTCTGTATTGAACCAAGTTCTTTTACAGTAGAGAGCCGTAAGGTAAAAGAACCAACGTTTTTTGAAAAGAGCCACGTTACCCGAGGGAGGGGTATCCTTGCCGTGCTGTTATGTTGATGAGTACACGCCGTACCGAGCAGTTCCAAAGACAGACTTAGGGGATGTAAGGTTCAAGATAACTTGCAATGACAGTACTTCACTTCTCTGCATGCTGTTGCCACAATGTCATTTTCTGGCATCTACAATGTGTTCTGTGGCCCATAACCCCAAGCCACACTACTCTGAATGGAAACAGAGAATTGGGAAGAGTTGATTTGACTGGATGTAAAATCCGTGTAAGAAGACAACATGGAGACCATTCTATCCACATATCATTTTTGGCTAGCCCTACTGTAACAATGTTCTTTGACGTTGCATAAATATAGAAAAATATGACTGTTGTATTTTAATGTAACCTTATGAAGCTGTTCAACGAATTTAGAATCAAAACTCGCTAGAATAAAGATAATGGAAATTACTTCAAAACTAGTCAATCAGGTAAAATAATAAAATTTAAATATTAACACAGTGAAATTATTTAATTTAAAAAACTTAATAGTTCATTAGTAAAGTAAAAATGTTAATGTAATTTACTATCATCTTTTACAAATACAGAATTTCCAGAATATTTTGTCACTGGGCCTCAAAAATCTGCTACATGCATTTAAACAGATCTCTTCAGGAGAAAGAAAAAAGCATCATCACTTTTAATTACATTTACTTTCAAAATAATTTCATCATATCTTATGTAATGATTGAAGTTATACTGAAAGTAGTTTTGAAAATCAAGGGAATTAAAAGTGAGAATACTTTTTTTCTTTCCCTTGAAGAAAAATGTTAATTGCACATAGTGGATTTCAGAAGCACAGCGACAATTTCAAAATTATTTCCCCGTAACATTCGAATGCATACAATTGACAAGCTGATAAGAAAAAAGCAGGTAATGAAAATAGAATTATTATATACAGGATGGCCCAAAAAAAGGTAACCAAAATGATATAATAGCATATAATGATACCTTTTAATTGTTTCTGTTACAGATTATTTCAATCATGGTGTGTTCCATAAACCACCACTACCTAAAAAAAACAATTCTGCAATGGGTGGAAATATTTCGAATGACAGGTTCTGTTAACAATCACAACTTCAGGAACTCTGGACGACCAAAGACAACAAGAACAAATGACAATATTCGACGTGTACTGGACAAAACTCTAAGGGTATGTACACGTTGGAGCAATGATAAACGATAAAAGAAATGACCTAGTGACGCTTTGGTATTATCAAAGAATCAAGTGTTCATATCGGAGCAATGAGGACGCGGGAAGCGAACATTTTAATTTATCAATAGAAGATATTCTATGCATCCACTTAATGAAAGAAGATATATAGGAAATGTCAGCTGCTAAGTTCAAGGTTAATATAACCCTAGATCATATATGTAACTTAAATACGTACAAAATTAAACCTGTTTCTCATCCCAAAGATAGTATAAATTCGTTGTGTTGTGATTGGTTCTTGTGATCACATAACATATGACAAATAAATGCACAACTAACCAATGTGCCAATATCTACAATAATTAATTTAATATGCCAAAATAATAATAAATCGATTAATATTATTGATAACCACCGGTAATTATACAGATTAATATTATCTTAATCAGAGATCATATGAACGAGAAGAGTGAAGAAAATGGAACTTTTCTTTTTCGTCACTTTTATCGTGTATCTTTGCTTTTATCGTTACTCCAATATGCACACCTCAATGACAATGCATGCTTCAATTTTCTCTGATATAGCATCGCTGCTTCTTTTATCGTTTATCGTCACTTCAACATGTACGTACCCTAACTTCTCCAAAGAAAAGTCAATGTCGCATATCAAAGAATTTGGTATATCACGCAACAATGTTCAACGAATGTTGCACGATATACTCATACAAGATTCAGGTTTTGCATTAAGGGAGCCCGGCTTTGAGCACGCGCGTTTTATTGTCAACGTGTTCTTGATCATTGTTGTGAAGAACCTGCCTATATCCACAAAGTGTGGTGGTCTAATGAATGTGATGTTTTGTTAATAAACAAAAATGTCGTTTCCTTGGTTGGGAAAAACCACAAAGGTATAAACAGAGACCATTACATTCTGAAAAAGTAACAGTGTGGGCTGCTGTGTCCAGCAATGGCATCAATGGTCCATACTTCACAATGAACATGGAAACAGAATACATGTCAATGCAAACATGTACAGACAAAAAGTTACTGAATGTTTTCAAGGGGATTTGTTAACATTTTGTGACATTAGGAGTAATCAGAATCCGTCTGTGCTTATCTGTTTAACAAATATTGGTTGTTATAATACAGGGACATTATTTTATTTTTACTTCAATTTTTATTGTACCTGCGTTTCTGAATGTATTTGACTCCCACCCTTAACATCAGTCACACAAACTTACGGCTGCTGTTGCTAGTAGTGAAATAAACAGTAGAGAGTACAGCATGTTTCAGAAATATGTTTCATTTTCAATAGAAGAAAGTGCTTATATTATTGAAATTTATTTTCACACAGGTATCGTGTGTAGCATAACTGAATTTATCTGTGTGGACTGAGCACAAGTGAAGATTAGAGTTACCGAAAGTATGGTACCCTATAATATGGTACGGTACTTAACAGCATTATTTAAACAAGAGTTTTGTTTTACTGTTTGTAGGTATGAAGGACGATGATGGAAACTGGAATTACAATATAACCGAATGTGAACAACAGTTTTTTTCACAATTTCCTGATTATATCATTATGGAATATTTTCGTAGACATGTCATTAATCTGGTAGATAAATTTAGAGCAACAGAGTGTACAGAAAGAAAGAAAAGTGTAATATGGCCAACAAAGGTGACAGAAGATGTTGTAAAAGATGCTAGAGAAAGGATGCAGCGAGGTCCTAATAAGTCGGTCAAGAAGTTAGCTGTAGAAATTGGGGTTTCTTACGGAAGTGCTCACAAAATTCTCAGGAATAAATTAGGTTAGTAATATGCTGAATAAAGTAGACATTACATAATGAATATAATCGCCTGAAAAGTTAAGTTTGTGAAAAAAAAATTGTTACTATTCTACTGGTTTTTTTGATAAAATACTGTAAAAGTAATGATCAAACTGAAAATCGTAATACTGTATTTCCCTGTAACATAAATGGATACACTACTTTTCTCTCCTATAGCTAGTAAAATGATTTGTTTACATATTGCACTAGTAACACCAAACTCCTGTAATGGAAGGGGGGTAACAGTGTTTCCGAGTTTAGCCAGGTTAACGTTAAAAATGTTGGTAAAAATAAAGTGATGTCCCTGTACTTGTCACATTAGTTTATTCAGTTTTTAACGTTTTCGGCTTGAATAAGCCATCTTCAGAAAAGTTATATGCCTAATACCAATTTCATTCATGTAATTAGGCATATAACTTTTCTGAAGATGGCTTGTTCAAGCCGAAAACGTTAAAAACTGAATAAACTAATGTGACAACTATTATAACAACCAATATTTGTTAAACAGATAAGCACAGACGAATCCTGATTACTACTAATGTTATTGTATTAGCTTATCGGTCCTCACTATGCCTTTTAAATTAACATTTTGTGAGTTAAATAATCTTGATTTGGAACAGCAAGTGTTTCAACAAGATGGGGCAACCGCCCATACTGGGTCATGGAAATCTAACCCTCCTGCAAGAGCTGGTCGACTGATTAGTAGGGGATCAAACTTTCCGTATCCTGCACGAAGTCCTGATCTGTCCTTATGTGATGTGCTTCTGTGGGGAATACTGAAAGAACAGTGCTTCTTACCCATCCCATGTACTCTAGAGACCCTACGTGAAAACATCGAAAGAGTTCTGAACAACCTAACAAGAGAACAATGTGATGTTTTGCTTACCAAGATGGTAGAGCGCATGGAAGAAGTCATAGCCAATGACGGAAGACATGTAGAACACTTAGTTGTACAATAGTTGTGATATTGTGTGGTACAAGCATTTTGGTTACCTTTTTTTTTTTTTGGCCCCCCCTGTACTATAGTCTTTACACGTCTGTCAATTGCAATTCTCAATTCTAAAACTCTTACTTCTTTCATAATGAGCACAATACAGTATTAATTTCAAAGTAACCTAGATATGTAACTCCTAAATCATAAACATAACTGGAGCCTGGATGTTTGGCAGCACGCCTTTTATTACTGGGTTAACATGTATCAAAGTTATGAAGGTTTAAATGCATTTTGACGTATTTATGAGTGACAAGACGATTCTGTTACTTTGCATACTTAAGCTCTTGCTATTTCAAGAACAAGTGCTCCACTACTGCCACTTGGCAACATTTTTATCTGCCCACCAGCCTTCAGTGCTTTCTTTTTCGTAGCTTCTGCATTGCACTGTTTGGTAACAAGATGTCTGCTTTATGTAATTTCCAAATGATTATTTCTAACATCATAAAATCAATTTCAGAAAGCACAGGAGGTTCTGTTTGCAGTATTGAGTGATAAATAGACCAAAGATTGATGAAGACTATAGTAACTTACAGAAATACAATGTGTAGGGGAGAGGCTTGACCTTGGGACAGCATGTACCTTAGAACAGTTACCTGTAGAGCTATCTACTGGTCAGAATTCAAAGTTTTAGGTAAATATGTATCATGTTAGTATCTAGAAGTTCTTGCATTGTGAAGCCAACTGTTTGAGGGGACATTTTAGTAAAAACATTTATATGTTTGAAGAATGAGTAGAACAGAGAAAAATTCTCTCCGGCACCAGGACTCGAACCCGGGTTTTCAGCTCTATGTGCTGACGCTTTATCCACTAAGCCAGCGTTTCTCAAACTTTTCTGAAGTGGGGACCACTTTTTTAAGCCAGAACAGTTCCACGGACCACCTTACTCTTGTTCCTTTCGAAAGCAATAACTAATTAAGTTAATGTTAACAGAAGAAAATTTCTTATATCGTCATCTGCAAAACGAGAAATAAAAAAATTAATACAGAAACATGCCCGATTTTCAACAAGTAAAGATGCAATTTTGCATGTTCTATTATTAGTGTATGACGTACAGTACGTAACCATTTCAATGTGCAAACTGTTAAGAAAATCATAAACACATGAAAAGGTTCGGTACTTTGATCCTGTTATAAATTCGGGTAGTCCCTAGCTGGGATACAGGCGCGACACCAGATGTGCACGGAAAAGATAGTGAGAAACACCATGTTCATAGTGTTTTAAATCCCTTTTTTTTTGCTGAGAGTAGAGTGGGAAGTCGATAGACGGGTAGGGTAAATAAATTTCATAAAATGTCAGTACTGGGAGAAAAAGTGAAATGCGATTGCCACGTATCATTTACAAATTCTGAGATTTTCAGCTATAGTTTGATACGCAATTCGTTTGAATTTTATTTTTTCTTCTGTCTTTTTTGAAGGACCACAAGGCCAGACCTCGAGGACCACAAGTGGTCCGCAGACCATAGTTTGAGAAACGCTGCACTAAGCCACAATGGATTCCAGCTCTGATGCCGGATTAAATCCTTCTCCGTTTTAAGCTCTACCTTCTCTGTTTCACTTAGGTGGCCTACTCTCATGTACTGTGTCAGAGAATGTGACAGTGGCACAATGTCCAACACACTATGTACAGAGGTGCTTACAATCACCAATACCTCATACCGTTTTCAGGAAAGAAATCTAAAATCCAGAGCAGAGCCAAATTCTGAATGCCCATGGTTGTAGCTCTACATACATTTTATGCAGGACATAATTTTTTCAGAAATACTGACATTGTGATTGGGATAACATGTTGTAGTGAGTTCGTTTCTGTTTTGACGAGTTTTGAGCACTGATAGGATCAAATGAAATTTCAAAACAAAGCTACATTATTTGCAAGGAACAAAAATCATTCACTTTCTAAGATAAATGTTAACATCTCAAAGTTATATAAAATAACTAACAAAGTCAATATATATATCTTGCACAGGTACTGTATTCTAAAATTGGTGTTAAAGTAACACATATATTTACATAATTTTACAGATTAATCTCAATCAATAGTGTATGTTTAGACAAAGGAAAACCATCATTACACACAGATAAATGTATATGCTTCTATCTCTATATGAAGTATACTATATAAAAGAATTAATCGAATGAATGTGAAGGCTTTACTGCAAATGTCCCTAGATTATTATCAGGGAAAAAAAAAGCTATGAAAGTTACATATCGTATGCTAGCAGTTTGTTTCTCTGTTGCAACACAGCATCACATTTACAAAATGGCGACTCTCGTGCAAAGTCTTCCTCTCTGTTGCAATTTGCAAAGAGTGGTTTTATAGTTTTTGTACAGCAATTTAGAAGTAATCATTTTCCTGATAATATCCCACAATATAGACAGCGAATAAGGCTTTGTTCTATTGTGCACATGTGCTAGATTAGTGTTTGATTCAACTTTCAAGCACTAGAGGTCAGTATAATCGAGAACTCGCGAATAGTGGAACAGCAATCGAGGGGCGTTTTCACAAAACTCGTTATCTACATTTTTTTCGATTTTGAGGTTTTAGCGTATCCTTATGTTTTTGGGTCAGGAGAATCCAATGGTGCTATCAGAATTAAGCTAAAGTTGGTAAATATATCAGTAAATTGATCTTGAAATAAAAGAGATTTTTCAAAACTCGGTATCTACAGTTGTGTATTTTAGAAAAGAGTTGTCTTGAAAAAAAGAAGATTTTGTAGATAACGAGTTTTGTGAAAACGCCCCTCAAATTGATGGCAAGTCTGCTAAAAGTATTTCTGCTGTCGATTGCTGGTGTGAAATAAGCACCAACTCTAGAGAAAAGAGGCAGATTCTTACGCTGATGCTGACATAGCTGGTTTGAAGGTCACTGAAATGTCACTGCTACACAAAAGGTACCGATGAGCAGTGTCCATACTTATAATTCCCTATATGCTGATATAGACAGTTTGAAATGACTGGATGTAAAGGGAAGAGTTCATGATGTCAATGTGTGTCTGACTTAAGACTCGAGAATGTCAGAGCAGCTTTCGTATTATAGTCCATGATCCTCCGACTTCACTCTATGTGATTTCTTTATGTGGAGGTATGTGAAGGACCATGTGTATCTGCCAACCTGACAGAGCTGAGAGAAAGGGTTGTTGCTTGCTACTGCTCAGTCTATCACTCCAGACTATTGGCTGGATGTCTGCCATGAGACAAATGGTGCTCACATGGAACACTTTAAAGATATATGAAAACTTGTTGGGTTGTCCTTTGGTTTGTTCTTATATATTGCAAGTAAGAGAAATTAACTTTGAAACCTTGATAATCATTTAGGGACATGCTGTACAACTGTAAACACACAAACTGTTAAACCTATTCAACCATTCAGCAAACAGAAAAAAGGAAAGGGGGGGGAGGGGGAGAAGAAAAACGAAAGACAAAGTTTTCTTTTGGTACAAAAAACAAGTACTTTCCACTTTGAAAACTTTAAGGCATCATGAAATAGCATCTGTGTCCAAAATCTCTCAGTTTCATAACAGCATTGATATATGAATTCCTTCGTATAAAAACATTACTGCATCTATCAAAGATGCATTGCACATAAAGTGCACTCTCTAGGATTGTTTCTTGTCAAATATCATATTCATAAGATATTTCAACATTTCTTACACACTGAATCCACTATGAATGCAGTAAAGTGTAACAGTTCCTATAATACAAGTACTCACTTATGCACTTACGACACAAAAAAATATGGCTGAAAGTCATTTTACAAATAAAACATTTTCTTTTTTTCTTTAAGAACTCCAGCATCTTCACAAGAACGTCTGCTTTTAATCAAGTCATATCTTCCCAGTTCAATACTGGTAACATTATTACAAACGTTACTTATTCATGCATTTAATTATGGCACACCTGTGACATAGTTTCAAAGACAATGAATGAAAAATATTTCACCACCACAATTTGAAGACAATCCAAATCCACAATATGCTGCTCTATGTCACGATTTGTGTTTCATTAAAAAAAACTCCAAAGTAACTCATTTTGAAACATTTTCCTATGTTGCAGTGCATACAAATGAATTCCATAAATATTGCACTCTATTATTTGAGATATTTGATTAAATGTTATTGCAAAGTTTTCTCACGAAAGCTACTTTTTCGTCTTATTTTTATTTCCAAATTATTTTATTTTCTTTATATTTCAATAGCATGACACTGATTTGTTATACAGGGTCTGGCAAAGAAATCTGACATTTTTAGGCTGGCAGTAACTGTGGCTAAGACAGTCTCGCAGCGGTGGGAGGATAGGGAATGAACGCCATTATTGATGCTATTTCAGTTGCAATGGATCCGTGGAACGCATCGCATCGGGCATTTGCCATGGAGATGTTTTTCAAAACAAATGATTCAGTAGTTCTTACAACAACATGTAAGTCGACATGGCTGTAACACAATTTTATTGTGGGTAAACAATATTAGAACGACTTCTTTACCATCAACATGAAGGACAAGGACATGGTATGCAGGAGAGTGCTGAACTTCAGAGTCAGGCTCCAGGAGTGCATTAGAAAAAAAATGGACGTCATTTGGAGGGTGTAATTTTCAAAACCTAATTTTGTTCTTTTGCATCAGTAAATGGCAATAATGCCTATTTTCGATAGAAGAATAAAAACCAAATACAACTGTGTTGTCTCATTTAAAAAAATGTCAGATCTGAATAATTTCAAGGGAAAAATTGTTCCAGGGCCGGGTATCTATCCCGGGACCTCTGGTTGAACGTACCAGCGCTCTTTACCAACTGAGCTACCCAGGAACTACACCCGACACCGTCTCAACTTTTCCCTTTATATCCACACAACTCGCGTGGGCTGACGAAACACCAGAGACCCACATCGAGTGCACACAATCTCTGTGTGACTTGGAATTGTGGTTTTCTGTTAACGTACACAGTGATTGTGTGACTTGGAATTGTGGTTTTCTGTTAACGTACACAGAGATTGTGTGCACTCGATGTGGGTCTCTGGCGTTTCGTCAGCCCACGCGAGTTATGTGGATATAAAGGGAAAAGTTGAGACAGTGTCGGGTGTAGTTCCCGTGTAGTTCATTTGATAAAGAGCGCTGGTACGTTCAACCAGAGGTCCCGGGATCGATACCCGGCCCCGGAACAATTTTTCGCTTGAAATTATTCAAATCTGCTTTACAGGGAGCTTCACCTGAAAGACCAGATTTGCATAATGTCAGATCTATTTGCCGACCCTATATTTACATGCTGTTCAGAATTAGAAAATTAAGTAACAGTTCAGTGACAATATGCAGTCTGCATCAAAATTATTCAAACCAAATAGTCAAGTGATGAATTGCCATGGAAATAGTGCACTGCTGCCTCATAAGTTTGTAGTATCGAGCAAATTGTCTCAAGCGATAGCACTTGAGACTCACATTCGGGAGGTCCCAGGTTCAAACCCTGTGGCCGATCAATCTGACTGGGGTTTTTCATGGTTTCCATCGGTCATAAAGGCAAATGCCAGACTGGAAATTTACATGCCATGATTCATCACCGCCTCAATCACCAATATCATAAACATTAATCAAAATCTATAATTAGTTACATGAACACAAGCCATCTACAACACAATGTTAAATCCACACCTATGGAGTAACGGCTAGTACGTCTGGCCGCAAAATCAGGTGGCCCGAGTTCGAATCCTGGTTGGAGCAAGTTACTTGATTGAGGTTTTTTCTGGGGTTTTCCTTCAGCCCATTATCAGCAAATACTGGGTAACTATCGGTGCTGGACCCCGTACTCATTTCACTGGCACTATCACCTTCACTTCATTCAGACACTAAATAACCTGAGTTGTTAATATGGCGTCGTAAAATAACCCACTAACAAAAAAAAAAAATAAAAAATAAAAAAACATATTATAAAAACAATAACTCAACAATAGTCGTGAGTTTTCAGTGCAACCAAACATGATTAGTAGGGCTAGGATTTTGATGACCTATAAATCATGAAAAAATGTCTAAAAGCAATGCATTTATGACCTAAAAATCTTTCAAAAATTCCCTTAAAAATGCCCTAAAAATTGATCTTACATAATTGGCTTAGTAGGAAAAGAGGTTTTGTACTACCTAATATTTAGACTAGTAATTAAATTAAATTCTAGTACTAACATTTAAGTCTATTTAATTTTACACAATTTTTTCTAAGTAGTACAATTTAATTATTTTACCTGATGTAGTTTCCATGTAGTCCACCACAATGCCACTTTTATCCGGAACTAGCAGGTATAGAGGATTCTATATTGAAGGAGTGGTTGGACTGATCCATTACATGGGGTGTACTATGTTAAAATGGCAATATTTGTGTAGAAAAACGATTAAAATATTATACAAAATAATGGGTATTAATGGACAAAATATGTAGAGAAAATATCAAAGGAAATAACATTATTTTACATTAATAATGGGGATTTATGGCCAAAATTGAATGAAAATGCCTCAAAAATGACCGAATAAAACAAAAAATGCTCTTATGAGTTGAAACAGGCAAAAAATGCAAAAAAAAAAAATGCCCTAACAAATGTGTCTTAAAACACTCAGTTTATCACCTAACATATAAATACTAAAGCAGCTATGTTTCTGGCTTAATACAAAAAAGATGCAATTTCATCAAAATCCTAACCCTAATGATTAGATACTAGAGAAATTAGAAAGAAAAAAATTGCATTTTCATGTTTCTGTGTACTAGATTTTAAAATTCAATGTCGAATATAAGACAAAAATCTGGTATAAAATAGGAACTTATTTTCGAGTAAATACGGTAGATGGAGTTACTGTTTTAGTGCACAATCGAGAGTGTGTATAATGTAATTTATAGTGTCAATTGGGCATCAGTGGTACATGTACACTATACATGTGCTTGAAACATTGTTGGTAGCAGAAAGAAATACATCTGACGAGTTGAGAACAGTGATTAGCCTCGAAACATTTAGTATGAAGTTGTAATTACAACTTATTCAAAAGCATTTTGCTCTATTTTTGTTGAGAAAGTTCTACAAACTTAAATCTTCATGCCAATTCATCAGTTCTGATACTTTTTCAGCAGACAGCACTATTGTCTTACAGAACGAACTACAAATTTCTTTCTAATTCTGGACAGATTATAATACACAAAATGCTGCTTACTCCAATGAATTTTATTTTAACCAACTTAAAAAAAGTATGAGTAGTTCTCAAAAGTCCAATATCTTTCCACTTAATGAAAATGACGGAACAATGGGAGTCACATATGAAAAGTGTGAGTTGAGGCAATATACAACCTTTTTATAAAAATAAATACCCTTCATGATCAAAAAAGTAGGCATTCACACTGTTGAACTAAAACGTTCATGTAACGTAGTTCCTGTCAATGAGGGGATAGGTTTAAACCCAGACAGGCCAACACCAGTACCAGATCCATTTTCTATGCTGATGCTACTTGTGCTCTGTTCAAAAGTTTTCCCTTGTATAGCAGCAATTTCTTTCTGTAACTGGACATTCAGAGTATTTCTTGTAACAGGTACATATGGTTCAATAATTGTTTGAGCTCGGTTTTGCATAACTCTTCCAACTGATCCTGCACGTGGCATGTGTGCTACTGATGAGGATCTGCCGTAACGACTGATTGTAGTCACGATCGATCCTTCAGGTGATATATCCACTACACTCGAAGACCGGTTTAAAGCTGCAACATTCTGTCGGCTGAGATACGAATTACTGCCTCTCCTAGGAAAAGAACCTCCTGAAAAATTGTCGAACAAAAGTTATTCAATATACAGTAGATTTGTGTTAACAAATCTATATTATTTTCAGAAGCATTCCAACATCTAGGACTTATAAATCCAAATATCTTGGAGTTATTTTAGATAGTAAGTTGACATGGAGCAACCATTTGAAATACATTTCTGAAAAAGCTCGTAAAAGATTCTCCCTTCTAAAAAGACTAGCAGGAAAGAAATGGGGATGCTCTAGGAATACTTTGAACACTACATACAAAATGTTTATACAGCCAGTGCTGACATACTGCGGAGAAATTTTAATTACTTCACCTTTCATAAACGACATAGAATATGTTCAAAACCAAGCTCTCAGACTCATTACTGGTGGAATCAAAACAACGTCAATAGATTCTATGAGATTCCTCACTAATATTAACAGCATCAAAATGACAATAGAAGAAAAAGCACTGATTCAATATGAAAACTTATCAGATTACCAGGTAACAATTGGCATTCATACAGTCCTCTTTGTAGATTGAAAACTCAAAAAAAGTTTCATATCCATGGTTCAAGAATTAAAACAGAAAATCAATATCCCGAATTTAAAAGAAAACTTACAAATTAAACCAAACCCTTTAACTCTATTAAATATAGAATATAATCTAAATTTAACAGAAGAAATACTGAAATCACAAGTAAACATTGAAATACTGAAACAATTGTCTTTAGAGACAATTAATATTAGGTACCCTCCACAAAACTGGCTTCATTTATACACCGACGGATCCTTGATCTCCAAGAGAACAAGGTGCCGGGGCAGGTGTTACGTGCTGTCTCTTCTCACTTTATAGATCTCTTGGATATGGAACAACAAGTTTTGATGGTGAAATCATTGCAATAAGTGAATGTCTCAGAAATCTTCTATGCCACATCAATAAATTTAGGAATGCAGTTATATTGTCAGACACCAAAGCAGCTATTCTATCAATCGTCTCTAAACACACACCTTCATCTCAAACAGCAGAAATAACTAAAATGCTTTCTCAATTATCACTCAATAAAAGAATTCCAATGGATACCATCCCATTGTGAAATCCTGGGAAACGAGAATGCGGATGCTTTAGCAAAGAAGGGCAGCACTGCTACTTACAGACCTGTTACTAAATCTACGTATTACTCTGTGAAAAGATTTATTAAATCTACATACTTAGACTTCAACAAACAAAATTTGATAACACAATCTCAAGGGAAAAAATGGAACTCTCTGCATCAAAATCCACAGTTAATTCCCGATTTACCACGCAAATCGTCTGTAGCTACATTAAGATTGGCAACAGGCCATGATTGTTTGGCCAAACACCTGCATAGAATTGGAATATATCAGTCCCCTAACTGCCCATTGTGCAACTCAAACGAAGAAATGGATTCAGAACACCTCAAAATCTGTGCTTCAGTGGCTGGCCATGATAATATCTTTGAAAAATATTGGAGTGCAAGAGGTCAAATGACTTTATTGTCAAACGCCTGGCATTAGAAAACAACAACAACAACAACGAATCATCAGCAAATGGTCAGAAAACATTCACGTTCGCTGATTATCCGCAATAAAGGCAGACGAAAATATAATTATAGCAAGTGCAGCCGTTGTTATTATAGGCAGTTTAACAAAAAGAAAGTTAAAAACCAAAAGGTGATGGTGGCAGACGCCACTCTACAAAAGTCGCAATCAATATAGAGGCACTGACTTGCTTCATGATTTACGTTGAATGGAATCGGGACAGTTTCACAACTTGTCACATTTCAGAAACAGACTTCGAAATATTACTGTGCAAAATAGGGCCCAAAATTTCCAAGAAAGACAGTGAATGATGTCAGTAGGGACTCAATTTAATTTTGACTTCTGCTCCCTACAATAAACAACAAACATGTATCCACTGAAAATAAATAAACAAAAATAATTTTCAAATTTTGCAGGTGTTTGACTCGCCTATCTTGCAACTGAACATCTTTCCAATAGCTTCCCAAACATCATGTTTTCTTACTTTATTGTGGTAAGTAGGATGCTTGGGATTCCATAAAGTTTCCTGCTCCCTATATGCATTAATAAGATTTATAACAGCGTCTTCCGTCCACTCCAGTTTCGACATCCTGTTGGTGAAATTGAACTAAGCGCTGCGTTCTGCTACGAACTACAAACTAGTGGCAAATCCCGTCCACAACGAATACCAACTTCCTTTGATGTACTGACAAGCGACGGATCACTTTCGAAGGCAAACCAAACGATCGGTTTGCCTTTGCTGCAATGTACACACATGCCGATTTCAATCAGCGAATGCATTCGTTTGTCGTTCGTTCGCTAAGTGTGTATGCACCTTAACAAACAACGCAATCGTAATTGCACTTTTTTTAAGGCTAACTTGTGATTACTGTGTCCACAATCAGCTGTTGATTGTACAATGTCACTTCATAATATGTTAAAACACAAAACACTAGTTAAATAAAACAGATTAAAACAGATCTATAAAACATTAACATTAAAACATTTAAACCATTAACAGATGACACTTGATATAATTCTGATAAGATGGATGTCGTGTACGTCGTTCATTTTGTTTACTTACTTACTTACAAATGGCTTTTAAGGAACCCGAAGGTTCATTGCTGCCCTCACATAAGCCCGCCATCGGTCCCTATCCTGTGCAAGATTAATCCAGTCTCTATCATCATATCTCACCTCCCTCAAATCCATTTTAATATTATCCTCCCATCTACGTCTCGGCCTCCCTAAAGGTCTTTTTCCCTCCGGTCTCCCAACTAACACTCTATATGCATTTCTGGATTCGCCTATACGTGCTACATGCCCTTTTATGAACAAAGAATCCTGTTCCTAATTGGTGATTATTGTTTCCTTCCCCATAATACAACAAATAATCTCTTATTTGTGATATGCCATTCCCATCTAACCTAACCTCCTGTACTCCCACAAAGTCTATTCTATATCTAGCTAGTTCTTTTGCTACTAATGTCACCCCTCCTGTTCTATAAAGACTAGTTACATTCCAAGTACCAAATCTCAAAACCTTATTCCTTTGCTTTGGTCATGCCAGAGAATCAGTCCTATTCCGAGGCTTATTGTAGGGATTCGTAACAAGCTGTTTTTTACGGTGATGGGTTGTTAGCCCTTCGTCCAACCCCCAAGCTGGAGGACCACCCCTTATCGGCTGTCCGCGACTGTTTATTCAATATATTCGCAGCTACCCTCCATATCTGGAGGCCGTCTCCTCTATCCGCAACCTGAGGACGCGCCATGCTGTGGTGATAGGGACCCACAATACATGGTCATTTTGTTTACATGTTTTTATTTATATTCTGTTCTAATGAAGCTGAAGAAGTTAAACTGCATATAGGAAACAATACATTAAATTTCTCTACGAAAAGCGAAGCAGAAATTAATTTGATGTGACTTTAAACACATTTGGCAAACCTCATCTATTTACTCTCATACTTACTGATCAGAGAATTGACACTTCCGAACTTTTTGAATGGAGTCGTACGTTGTCTTTGCCTTCGTTTTGCTGCAATATCATTAGAAATGCAAACAGTGAGCATGTCCGATGATCCAGTTACTGTGTTCTTGTCCAGAGATTGGGCAGCCCTGAAAAGAAAGAATTTATACTATAATCCATAATCAAATAATATAATAATAATAATAATAATAATAATAACAATAATAATAATAAACAATCAATTACCACCCACTAACTTAAACCTATGTGGTCAATTTCAATCTCCAAATGAATTTTGTCTGTCAATCTTTTCAAACATCTGCCAATTCATCAAATTACAAATTATGCAGGAAAATCTTTCAACAATCAATCATTCATAATATCTATCCAAGTCATGAACCGTGCTAGACCAAAGCAATATGACACCATCCATCGCACCTCCTCATACTCATCCTCTTTCACAATAGCCCTGCCAAGACTCTGGAATTCGCTACCTGCTAGCATCAGGGACTGTCGACATAAAATTGAATTCAAATGCAAACTTATTAGGCAGTTGGTCAGTAATTGATTTCTTGTAAATAGTTTCCTTAATCTATCACAAAATATTTCAATATCCAGTAATTTCATCAATATACAATTTTGTTATTCTAGGTTTAATTTGTAATTCAGTAAATATAAAATATTCTTTGTTTTTCTATGATAAATTATCTAGCTTTAATTAGTGAGGTAATCTTTTCGTACCGTACTTTGATTTTTATTGTAATTGTAATTGTAAATTTAATACTAATTGTAATTTTATTCTTCGTATTATAGTTGGAATCTCCTGGTAGAGGGGCAGAGAAGGCCTGACGGCCTTATCTCTACCAGGTTAAAATAAATAAATACTAAATACTACTAAATACACTTACTGATCTGCAACTGATTGAAAACCAAAGCCAAGATACACTATAAAATATAGTCCCACAAATATTTCACAATAACTAACGTTTTTAGACATATTATGTCAATTCAAATCAGTGCAATGTAATTAACCATTGTGTTAGATTAAAAGAAACCTTATGTACCTATACAGTAATTTATACTTGATCTTTTATTTACTACATGCATAGTGATGTTGGTATGGTTCTTGGCTTGGATACATAATAAAATAAATGCAGTTAGTTTCTCTTATAAATATGGCATTTAGTACCTACCAAAAATTCCTAAAACTCAGTTTCTTTCTAAACTAAATTTTTCATTGTTCAGAAACTGACTTTTCTAATAATTCCCACATTGGAATGAAAGTAATAAAGCATTTAATGTTTTATAAATATTTTCTACATTCAAGCACAATGAAAGCAAGTAGTTCCACATTAAATAAAGTTATGAAATTCACTAAAATACCACAATAACTATAAATGTAATGGGAATTACGTAATATCGCAATTCTGAGAGAGAGTCAGAGAGAGAGAGAGAGAGAGAATAAATTTTTAAGTTACAAAGATAAAATGACAAAGCTGTTTATTCATATTCTCTTCACTCCACCATAATATACAGAATTTGTTGTACAATAGTAATATGCGTTACAAGAGCGGTATGTTGACGTTTTCATGTTCGAGGAAAAGATTGAAAAAGCGAAACATAGTTGAGCTTTTTTTAATTTCCGAGAACATGAAAACAAACATACCGTTCGTGTATCGTACATTATTTTGTGCGAAGATCGTTTATTACATACCTGAAAGAGGAATTTCTAATTAGTTGCAATGAAATCTCCATCTTGGTTTCTGTTCAATGACGGCAACTTTGGAAAACAAATATATCTATCTTCAACATTGTTCCTATAAAATGTTTTCTGTGTTTACTATACTCCAGCAGGCCGTGATATACGTCTGTCTTTTTTTTCCCCCAGTCTATAAATGCGAACTTAAAACAAACGGTAAGGTTATGTAATGATTTATTTTTCATTTTAATACTTTAAGAAAATTATTTATTTCTGCACATTGGTGAGTCTGGAATCCTATTGATTTTATCATGGCTTCCTTAATGTTACTTACATTACAAATGCAGTAACTTTTGTGGTGTTGTAGAGTTTACTTAATTTTTGCAAATATTTAAAAACAATAATTAACAGTGCAATTTAGGTGAAATTGCAGTGGTAAGTTTCCAATTTATAATTATTACTATATTGAACGTCTTTAAAAATAATATGTTAAAAGCCTAAAGCAGTAAAATGAATATGACGCTTAAGCGGTAAGAATAGGAAAATTGTTATGTGTGTTACGTTGGGAATACTGAATGTGGTATTTCACACTTACCGCGTATTGGTTTTGTGCGGAAAGCAAGCAAATACGCACGATCTCGCACAAAATCCTTTACTTAATATTTCCATTTACGTATTTGCATTATGAAAATGAACATAGATAACCACATGGAAACTCTATCCCCCACCATCTCTTCATCTGTAATACTTTCAACCATTACATTTAGGTACAGCTAACTTAATGATATTTTTAAACTTATTCACCACAAAGACAACACTTTCACAATTAGAAACTGGTTATGTATATTTAGATGAACACCTCCAAAGAACAGGAATTGTGACACCTTATCAAAGGGCACCTGCGTCACCGCAAACAACTGAATATGGAAAACAAAAAACCAGAAGTACTAGTCAGTACAGGACAATAAGAGGATCAATAACGTAAGCCAAACTCCAGCCATTTAACAAAACGAAAAAAATAATGTTGGAGAACTTACTTCAGTGCTCTCGCATGATTTAATTTTTGCTGCACTGTTTGTCGTTGCATTAGTTTCACTAACTGGTCTGAACGGAAAGAACCTGTCATAATATTGTTAGTCCGAAGGCCTCGCCTCGTTTGAAAACCTCTTGGACCTGATAAAACCTGAAATTATGAAAATTCAATATTAATCACTCGAAATTTAAACCAATAATCTTAAACTGTTCAAAAGAAATATACTAATTATTATTTGATGATGTTGTTTTCGATCTCGATAACGAATTTGAATGACATCATGTGCGTCAGGAGTCACACGACAGCTGAACTGTGGCAAGAGGTGACAGACCAGTAGTGAATGATCTCATAGAGTGCACAGCAACTTACAGCAGAAATTCCCAAGAAAATCGAGCCTTTTTGGGAGGGGTACATAACAACCCTTTCTGATATCAAGTACAGTTAAGTGAAAATAAAAGAAGCCTGCAATAAATGAGGTTTCGTTATTTCCAAGAAAGTTATCGTCTGTGTACTTAATAAGATTGGTGTCCACACCTGTGGAGTAACGGTCAGCACATCTGGCCGCGAAACCAGGTGGCCCGGGTTCGATTCCCGGTTGGGACAAGTTACCTGGTTGAGGTTTTTTCCGGGGTTTTCCCTCAACCCAATATGAGCAAATGCTGGGTAACTATCGGTGCTGGACTCCGGACTCATTTCACCGGCATTATCACCTTCATCTCATTCAGACGCTAAATAACCTAACCTGTTGATAAAGCGTCGTAAAATAACCTAAAAAATAAGATTGGTAAAGCTCGAATGGAATTAATTTGTATCATCTCGTGGGGTGCGGCGACTTGTAATGGGGGGGTGGATTTGCTTGCTTTTTCCACTCTGGAATTAATTCCATCCGAGCTTTGCCAGTCTTATTAGGTACACACAAGATGACTTTCTTGGAAATAACGAAACCACGTTTTTTTGCAGGCTCCTATGGTTTTCACGTAACTGTACTTGGCATCGGAAAGGGTTGTTATGTACCCCTCCCAAAAAGGCTCGATTTTCTTGGGCATCGCTACTGTGATACACCGTGCACTCTGATTATGAGATCACTCACTATTGGTCTGTCACCTCTCGCGGCAATTCAGCTGTTCGTGTGATTCCTGACACACGTCATTCAAATTCGTTATCAGAGGTCGGAAACAACCCTGTATTTGACATTACATGAAAGAAACATAAAAAGAACTAAAAATATTGTTACTCATACTGGAGTAGATTAAATGTAACTGCATTTGTTTACAGCTGAAAACAGTTTGTAAAAGTAATAATCTCTCTCCATGTGCCAGAAACCTTGAATAACCAATGAAAAAGTAAATGAGTTAGTGAGAAGCAAAATAAATGGATAATTCTCCATCTTTGTCTTTTAATTTGTAATTTAAAACTTGAGAAACAAATCACGGGTGCTCGTGTAAGTATGATTTCACTAAACTGGGATAAGTACAGATTTCAACTCTCCACAATTAATTTTCTCTTGTGTTAAAGGGGTTAAATCATTCTTCCATCTATGATGCAGTTACAGTGCTCCGTATTTTGTGACAAAGGGGTTTTGTTCAGTACCAAAGGAGAGAAGTTTACATACCTTGCAATTTGACTTAACCCCCTTTACACGAGCACCCACAAAATACTCCAGCAAGCAAAAATTTCTAATTTCTCATTATGAATCAACAAAAAAAAAAAGTAGAGCACATAATGTACAGCTCGATTCAGTGTCAATGGCCCCTGTCCTTGGTTGTATGGCTAGTAAACAAGCTGTACGTTGCATCATAAGAAAGAAATTTAATCATAAATGTGCATAGGAGGGGAAGAGGAAAGAGGAAGACTGAAAATAATATCTATGCTCGAAGCTGAGGGACACTCATGTCAAAGAAATATAAATCATCATGACAGTGTTTAGTCAACAGACGTAGTGGTTAGTAACGGGACGTGTGGAAGAATACTGTGTTTCAAGACGGAGTGTACCGCGACATGATATGAAGGAAGTGTTAGGTGTTATGACTGCGCGGCCTAACCTGTGTGACCCAGCCTGCCAGTGGTGATGAGTAACTTACTCTTAATAATAATAATAATAATAATAATAATAATAATAATAATAATAATAATAATACTTACTTACTTACTGGCTTTTAAGGAACCCGTAGGTTCATTGCCGCCCTCACATAAGCCCGCCATTGGTCCCTATCCTGAGCAAGATTAATCCAGTCTCTACCATCATATCCTACCTCCCTCGAATCAATTTTAATATTATCTTCCCATCTACGTCTCGGCCTCCCCAAAGGTCTTTTCCCTCCGGCCTCCCAACTAACACTCTATATGCATTTCTGGATTCGCCCATACGTGCTACATGTCCTGCCCATCTCAAACATCTGGATTTCATGTTCCTAATTATGTCAGGTGAAGTATACAATGCGTGCAGCTCTGTGTTGTGTAACTTTCTCCAGTCTCCTGTAACTTCATCCCTCTTAGCCCCAAATATTTTCCTAAGCACCTTATTCTCAAACACCCTTAATCTATGTTCCTCTCTCAAAGTGAGAGTCCAAGTTTCACAACCATACAGAACAACCGGTAATATAACTGTTTTATAAATTCTAACTTTCAGACTTTTTGAGAGAAGACTAGATGACAAAAGCTTCTCAACTGAATAATAACACGCATTTCCCATATTTATTCTGCGTTTAATTTCCTCCCGAATGTCATTTAGATTTGTTACTGTTGCTCCAAGATATTTGAATTTTTCCACCTCTTCGAAGGATAAATCTCCAATTTTTATAGTTCCATTTCGTACAATATTCTGGTCACGAGACATAATCATATACTTAGTCTTTTCGGGATTTACTTCCAACACTATCGCTCTACTTGCTTCAACAAGAATTTCCGCGTTTTCCCTAATTGTTTGTGGATTTTCTCCTAACATATTCACATCATCTGTATAGACAAGAAGCTGATGTAACCCGTTCAATTCCAAACCCTCTGTGTTATCCTGAACTTTCCTAATGGCATATTCTAGAGCAAAGTTAAAAAGTAAAGGTGATAGTGCATCTCCCTGCTTTAGCCCGCAGTGAATTGGAAAAGCAGCAGATAGAAACTGGCCTATACGGACTCTGCTGTAAGTTTCACTAAGACACATTTTAATTAATCAAACTAGTTTCTTGGGAATACCAAATTCAATAAGAATATTATATAAAACTTCTCTCTTAACCGAGTCATACGCTTTTTAATAATAATAATAATAATAATAATAATAATAATAATAATAATAATAATAATAATAATGGCTTTATTTAACCTGGCAGAGTTAAGGCCTTAAGGCCTTCTCTTACACTCAACCAGGATTAAAACTTGCTTACACAGTTGAACATAAAACTGGATCAGAATTAAGTAATTACATACTGATACAATTTAGGTACATAATGAGATCAAAATAGGTAGTTACATAAAATTTACCTCATAAAATTAAAATAAACATAGTGAAATACATATTAATGTTGTTAGAATCAAATACGAATCACATAAAAACAGAAGCCCATAATTCAATAAAAAAAAATGTACACAGTAAAAATAAAAATAAACACATTAGTATACATATTAGTATTAGATTACAATTAAGTAGGATTTACATAATTAAACCAGAAACCGACAATTGAATAAAATTACACAAAAAATAGATTAATAATAAAAAACAACACAGTGGGATACATATTGGCGTTAAGTGATAAATAAACACGATCTAGATAATGAAAATAAGAAACAAAAAAATAAATAAAAATAAATATAGTGGAACACATTCCATTAAATATTTGCAACGCGTTAGATCTGGCAACTCATCATAAGATATTTTTCTAATTTACATTTAAAGGAAATTAAAGTTCGGCAGCCCTTGACTTCAGGAGGCAGAGAATTCCAGTGACGAGAAATAGCAACAGTGAAAGATGAAGAATAAAGAGATGATGTGTGGAGTGGTATTTCTAGCATGTTATTATATTGTGACCGAGTATTTAAGTTATGATACCGAGAAAGACTGTGGAATCGGACAGATAAGTAAGAGGGAGTAGAGGTGTGCAAAATTCGGTATAAGAGAGAAAGGGAATCTCCATCTACTTACTTTTTGCAGAGGCCAAAATCCCTGAATCAGCTATAATATATGATTTGCTATTAAAACATAACACTACACCATCTGTCCTACAGAGATAATTAAACAAAGGAATCAAGTGACCAGGCATACGTATCTTACAGACCATTAGGCACTGGTTGAAATTAATAGTACTAGAGTTTTACTGACTGTAACATAATTGAAACTAACCCTGTAGCCATCATAGCCAAAACGAGATGTTTGTCGTCTGTTCATCTGTCGCAAATTGAGAAGCCGAGTGGCCAATCTCACTCTGTTTCGAGCCAACTGCTGTCCAACGTATCTTCCTCTTCCTCTTCCTCGAAAATTTCTGTAACCACGGTAACGTGCTTGATTTCTGCTGGCCAAACTTGCTGTACTTCCAAATCTCTTCAAAAGCGGGCTTCGACCACCATAAAAATCACGTTTATATTGGCCAAACTGGTTCCTGTATGATACCTATGAACAATATAATAATATAGACAATTAAATTTATGTAATGTTCAGAAATATAAACTTTTTGTTTTTCTAGCCAATAATTTATAATCTATGGACATATTTCTAGGAAAAGCACGCACGCCACACACACACACACACACACACACAAACCCATGAGTCATAGATACAAGAAAAATGACTGTTTGTTCACAGAACTGCTGAAGTAACAAGCACGTTAAAAACTACCAATAGGACTTCAACTTTTTTAAATTATGAATAAATTAGTGATGTTAGAAGGAAAAATTTTCTGCTCTCTTACTTACAACTTCGAAAGCTCATGTGTATTGTTCTACCCAGTATTTTTTAGTTGTTTATTTAACGATAATGTATCAATTACTAGGTTATTTAGCATCGATAGAATTGGCAATACCGAGATGAGATCGAAGATTCACCATAGATTGCCTGACATTCGCCTCACAGCTGCAGAAAATCTTGGGAAAAAAAAAAAAAAAAAAAAACCAGATAAACAGCCCAAGTAGGAATCAAACTCATGCCCAAGTGCTGCCCCAACTCAGCAGACAAATGCGTCTGCCACCTGAGCTAAGCCTGTGGCTCCCAGTTTCCTAAATTATTCACTAGTTCAGTGGCGGCTCGTGCCTTTCTTGGATGGGTGTTCACAAAAAATAAGTAATGAACACACTGATATATTCTCGTATAGCTGAGTCACACGTCAGAGATAAACCAGTTCTATATGCATGTACCAAATCTTCGCATATAAACCAAAATTAAAACCATTAAACAAGAGTAGAGTAAAATTAATTCATAGGACTCACCTTCACTGCTGTTGTAGATGGTGTTGAAGGTCTAGATTTATTTGTATAGAAACTCCATGCGCCTAGTTTTGAGAGATGCAAACTTATCAATAACTTTATTATTGAAGTCTCTGATGTTGTTAACAAGTTTTTTTCCATTGCCAACATAGCCAATGTACTTAATCGGTCTTCTGTCATGGTGCGGAGGAATGTTTTAATCCTCTTTTAATTTAACACACAATTTCACACACATCCGTCTCCAAACTTCAAGTGTTACTGTTTCAACTTTCAATATGCACCATTGCAGGTTGTATTTTCCTTACTTTGCTGAACAAAAGACAACAAAATCAGCATCCGCGCATAACGGTATTTTGAAAAGAAAGAGTAAAGAGAGAAAACGAGGAAAGAGGGAGAAAGGAACAGGATACTAGATCCAAGGGAGATGGAGCATCTCTGTTTCTCTGTCACTAGCACGTTAAGACCTGTGCGAGCAGAGCTATTGTAACCATTGTAACAAACCAGAAAATATTCTCGCCTCAGGCTATTTCACCCTGCTAGAGAAAAATTGTGCGAGCTGCTGTCAACCTGTCCAATGGAGATTTAAAGACACAGGACACATGAACGGGACATTCTCTCGAGACGAAAAATGTAGGAACGTCATTGCACATTGGAAAGTAATAGATGTAATAATATTAATACAGTAATATGTATGATTATTGTTAGTTTTTAAGGTGTTCACGTGCTCCTGTGCTCATATAGAGGAACCGCCACTGCACTAGTTCATATATTTGCTAAGATAGACACAGACCAAACAAGGAGAGACAAGAAATCGGAAGAAGTCAGAAACTTCTTTCAGAAATGCCAATCTATTTCTACATAATATACTAACAAGCTAAAAAATTATGTCACCATAAGTGCCATCTCATTTCTGCCACAATTAGTCTTCTATTTCATTACGACTGTCACTTATTTCTACTTGACTACCAGTATACAAAATGTTCAGCTGTTTCTATGAGATAAACTGAGGAACAGGACAAGTATAATGTAAATTGCAAGTATTTTATGGTTTAATTGATGGCCAGAGCAGAAGCAATTTCAGGTTCGTTCCAACAAGCGGTTCATGGATCAGTTCATGTACGGTTCCTGTACCATCTTATGCGCATGCGCTAGTTGAGCATCTGCTATGGGATTGAAACTGGACTGGATGCTGTTGAAACGCTTTCACAGATCGTTATGTACTAAATCCAGAGATGCTATAACTGTGATCATCTTTGCTAAGAATGGGATGCTTAATTATTATCTTTTCGCAGCTATAGTCCCGTCACTCTAATTTCCAGCACCCAAACATGTTGCAGGTCGGTTACATTTAAACGTGTGCGTCTTGTGATTCGCTTATGAAGACGTTATTCATTTCTTAAGGCTCGATAAATGCTTAATATAATCGCCCGCCATTTTGGCTCTTTCGTTGGCGTTCGCAGAAAGCACACGAAGACGTTATTTGCCGCTCAATTACAGTACATTTGATTTATTATCATAGGGGCTACGACATGATAATGCTTAACGGTGTGGCAAATAGATTCCTCGTATGGTAGCTTGGCAACGAAAGAACAAAAATGGCGAACGATACTACCTACCGACTTTGTAGAGCCTTCACTTCCTAAGATTTAAGCAAAGAGGAGGAGTCACGCCGGGAATAACAGCGTCGCGACTATAATTCTAATTGCAGAAAATAGAATTTCGATAATTTTCTATAAAAACATAACAAAAAAATATGGAAGGCAAGAATTTCGCTAATTCAATGTCGTGTACTGGGAGACTCTCATATAAAAATAGTTCTTTTTTTTTTTTAATTATTGATTTATGTACGTTATTTATTATATTTTTAATCAAAGTTGCATGATGAAATTGTAATGAACTATTTCAATACTCAAATAATTTTCATTCTCTTTCTTTTTGGCGAAAATTTAAATTAAATCTTTAGTTTTATTATTCACCTGCACTGTCACTTTTCATCTTAACCTCACTGATGTGCGTACTCTTCAGTACATGCCTCAAACCGCTGATTACTTCTGACCGTTTCGAACCTGTGTCAAAAGTTTGTTGGAACGCCTGATTGCAGTACACATTTCCAGTTCAGAACTGGTTTGGAGTGTGTTGGAACACTTTTTCTGCATACTCACAATAGTTACGGACGGTTCCTGACTGTTGTTGGAACGAACCTTTCATATACAAAAAGTCTAAGAAGAGTAACAGAAAATCTACATACCGGTACTATAGTTATTTCGGGAAAAACGTAATACGGCGAACGCAAAGCTCCGCCCACGTCCCCTTTCCACTTTTCCCCTACAAGCTCACCACACACCCTAGCGGGAAAGAGTGGAAATAGGGGTTTAGGGTGGGGTGACATCTAGTGTAGGAAAGTGGAACAAAAAGAGTAACGACACCTACGAAGCAAAAGAGGAACTTCGTCCTGTCAGTCTCTCTCTCTCTCTCTCCAGTCTCTCCTTCTCTGTTCCTTGCTTAATGTCTCTCTCTTTTTTTTTTGTCGTACGACTTCGCAGGAGGGGAGATTCGATCCGAGAAAGTTCGTAACTAAACCTAAACGCACGCCTTTTGTTCACGCTTTAGACCTCTCGGCTACCGAGGCGAGTTGGGGGTAGAAGGGAAAATTAATCTATTTATGTTTAAGGGAACTGCCATAATGTATTGTAGAAGGGGACAATGACCGAATAGCGTGGGTAGAAACTGGTGGGCTTGTGAATGTCGCTTGGTAGGGGTTGACTACGGGGGTGGCTTCATTGTGTCCGTGTCCAACTTCGTATACAGACGTAACCACGTGTAGTGATGATCCGTACCGAAGACGTGTACTCATTACGAGTGTCCAACCTGTGGGAAAAAAAAGACTATTGTGTCACTTCGAGGACGAGCAAAGTTAACAGGTGAGTGTTGTTTAATGAAAACCACATTACATTGTGTTGTGTTGTGTCAGTACATGTTGTGGACAGTTGTCTAATGCGTATTGCATTGTGGTTGTGGACAGTTGTCTAATGCGTATTGCATTGTGGTTGTGGACAGTTGTCTAATGCGTATTGCATTGTGGTTGTGGACAGTTGTCTAATGCATATTGTCTAATGCGTATTGCATTGTGGTTGTGGACAGTTGTCTAATGCGTATTGTCTAATGCGTATTGCATTGTGGTTGTGGACAGTTGTCTAATGCGTATTGTCTAATGCGTATTGCATTGTGGTTGTGGACAGTTGTCTAATGCGTATTGCATTGTGGTTGTGGACAGTTGTCTAATGCATATTGTCTAATGCGTATTGCATTGTGGTTGTGGACAGTTGTCTAATGCAAATTGTCTAATGCGTATTGCATTGTGGTTGTGGACAGTTGTCTAACGCATATTGTCTAATGCGTATTGCATTGTGGTTGTGGACAGTTGTCTAATGCGTATTGTCTAATGCGTATTGCATTGTGGTTGTGGACAGTTGTCTAATGCGTATTGTCTAATGCGTATTGCATTGTGGTTGTGGACAGTTGTCTAATGCGTATTGTCTAATGCGTATTGCATTGTGGTTGTGGACAGTTGTCTAATGCATATTGTCTAATGCGTATTGCATTGTGGTTGTGGACAGTTGTCTAATGCATATTGTCTAATGCGTATTGCATTGTGGTTGTGGACAGTTGTCTAATGCATATTGTCTAATGCGTATTGCATTGTGGTTGTGGACAGTTGTCTAATGCGTATTGTCTAATGCGTATTGCATTGTGGTTGTGGACAGTTGTCTAATGCGTATTGCATTGTGGTTGTGGACAGTTGTCTAATGCGTTGTGGTAGGCAGTGATCCATCGAAGCGGGACAGATAGCAGAGAGAGACAGTAGAGAGAGAGAGAGCATGTGAGCGAGGTGCCGAGCGGCGCGGGTGGGGATAACTTCCCCTACTGGCGTTCGCCGTAATACGTTTTTGCCGTTATTTCATTAGGATTCATAATGTTACCTGATTGAATCTGCCACCTCGACCGCGTCCACGACCTCTGCCTTGATATCTGCCTCTGCCACCACGCCTGCCTCGAGATTGTTGGGTTCCTCTTGAAACAACACTTCCTGCACCACTTGCAGTAGTTTTCCGATTCAAACGGATGATTTCATCTAGTGTTTTAAGGCAAAGAACCATTTAAATCATTTTGAAAATGCGTAGGCCTATATAGCCTAGTATAATTTCCCATTCCTTAAAGGAAAACTTCACATAAATGGCACCACAAATGTTTACGCATTTACATTTATACAGTTTTTCTTTTTGTATCATGAAAAACTGAACAAATCTTTACAGTCAAAATTTGTTTCTCGATTTCGGCCAATAAGAGACACATACCTAAAAATGAAATACCACTAATTCTAATTTTAAAATAACGGTAGCCTACTTTATTTGGCATAATCTGAAAAACTGTTGCTGCTGCTGCTGCTATTACTACCAATATCTCCACCACATCCTCTCGCCAATGCTGCTGCTGTAACACTGTCACTCACTAGTAATGAGTATTCGACACCTCTTAAAATAATACAGAAGCAGCAGATATTTCTGATTTTCTCTTTTATTTGAAGACCTTAAAATTGAGATTTATTTAGCTACTCGTAATATGTTCTTAATAACTTTTCATTTGTTAAGCCTAAGATGTAAGATTAACAGGCTTAATATATTATACATAGAATGATGAAATGCCAAAGGTAATACCAATACTTCCAGCATACAAATAGTTTCATACTTAAGACATACCTGTATATTCTAATGCATTACTGCAGCCTCCTTTTTGTCACCAATTGAAGTGTGTGGCTGAACAACAGAACAAGCGCCACTCAGCAAATTGTTCTTCTTTCTTCTTTCTTGGCGCTACAGTTCATTGTGAACCTTGGCCTCTTCCACGATTTTCCGCCAGTTGTCTCGATCCTGCGAAATTGCTTTCCAATTCCTGTATCCCATCTTACATATGTCTTCCTCAACTCCATCAAACCATATATTATTTTAATGTACCGAAGTACATATGATATTTCCATGCAGATATTCTGCGTCATCATACGATGAAAGAGTAATGGAACGGAAAAAAATTCTCTCCGGCACCGGGATTTGAACCCGGGTTTTCAGCTCTACGTGCTGATGCTTTATCCACTAAGCCACACCGGATACAATCCCGGCGTCGGACAGAATTGTCTCTGATTGAGTTCCAACTCTTGGGTTCCCTCTAGTGGCCGCCCTCTGCACTACGTCATAGATGTCTATGAACATAGGACCGAAGTCCACACATGTGCTGAGGTGCACTCGTTATGAGTGACTAGTTGGCCAGGATCCGATGGAATAAGCGCCGTCTTAAATCACTTCGTGATTTACGCATATCATATATTATTTCAATGTACCGAAGTACATATGATATTTCCATGCCACTAGAGGGAACCCAAGAGTTGGAACTCAATCAGAGACAATTCTGTCCGACGCCGGGGTTGTATCCGGTGTGGCTTAGTGGATAAAGCATCAGCACGTAGAGCTGAAAACCCGGGTTCAAATCCCGGCGCCGGAGAGAATTTTTCTCCGTTCCATTACTCTTTCATCGTCCATCAAACCATTTTATTCTTGGTCGTCCACGGCTTTCTTTGGCCCCCAGGATTTCCATTTAATATCTTTTTAGGAATTTCTACATCATTCATCCGTGCCACGTGCCCAGCCCACCTTAATCTTGCTGCTTTTACTATTCTTCTAATAGGCAGATCTTTAGAGATGGAATACAACTCATCATTATATCGCCTCCTCCATCTTCCTCTCTCTAATACTGGGCCAATTATTTTACGGAGTATCTTCCTCTCAAAGGCATCCAAATTTCCAGCGTCCTTTTGCAGCATATGCTAGTACAGTCTTATAAGTGTTTTATAGATAGTTATCTTTGTGGTACGAGATAAAATTCTTGAACAAAGTAATTTTCTTAAGGCGAAGTAAGCTCTATTGGCAGCCATTAACCTCTACTTTATTTCATATGAAATATCATTAG
Organism: Periplaneta americana; assembly: GCA_025594305.2. Taxonomy (NCBI): domain Eukaryota; kingdom Metazoa; phylum Arthropoda; class Insecta; order Blattodea; family Blattidae; genus Periplaneta; species Periplaneta americana. The sequence continues at coordinate 27,021,451 of JAJSOF020000037.1, forward strand.
AATGAGGTATTTAAATTCATCCACTCTCTCGAAGTCATATCTGTCTATTGTTATTCCATTAGACAGTCCGGCTTCTATTCGTGTTGGTTTCGTAACTGAAGGCTTTTTACTGTGATGGGTAGTCGGGCCATCGCCAAACCTCCTGCCTGGAGGACCAGGTAATTTTTTATCAGGGTTATCTTTCCCTAGCCTTTGGAGAACCAACTCCATATGTTACAAGGCAGCAACAGTTGGTTTTGGTCCACCCCGGATCAGCAAATTGTTCAGGAGAGGTAATTTTAAAACATTTCAGCTTATCCTACACCCAATGCACGAAAGGAAACGAGTCTCCTGCGGATTTTCGATGAAAAAGGCCATGAGTCACGACAGAAGAGGTCTCAGTCTGGATGTTACACTGAAAATTCTAGCTTTGCTCAAGTTGGCGCTTGTTCCATTGTTCGGTCGCATGCTTCAATTAGTGACTGCAAACATAACATGCAAAAGGTCCAGGACGAATTACTAAGGAAACGGTCAGTTTCCCTTGTATTGCATCCTGGACCTATCAAGTGTTATATTTTTAACAAGTGAGAGGAGAGTTATAAGAATTCTTTACAATATACAGGTATCAAACAATTATTATGCTGAAAATATTTCTGACTGCAAATTGAAACCACTGTTTATCATTATATATACAGTTGACAGAAGCCATGAAGCAAAAAAAAAATTGCCTTCTTTGGTGTAGCTTTTCTGGAGAAATACCAAAATATTTGTTGCTGGTGTTTATCACTATATAGCTACATCTCATAGAAGCCAATGAAACAAAAGAAACTTGTGCTTTCTTTGGTGTAGATTTCGTGGGGAAATACTCTATAGGAACGCTATTGTTACACTTTCTAGAATCACTGGGATAAACTAGAAAAGAAAAGGAATAGTTCCAGTGATCGCCACGATAAAATATTAATTTTTACTCCATTTGTATTCTATTTTCCCTGGACCAAAATAAAATATAAATGGAGTAAAAGTAATATTTTACTTGAATTCGTGCTAAAATAGTTTAAGCGTACATTACCGTGGCTCATTGGGATTGTTCCCTTTAATTTTCTATTACGTGGGAAAATTTCAGTAAGTTATACGGATTCCTCACAGACAATTAGGCCTATATCTTAAAATTCTAAAAAGAGCACATTTGTCTGTGTTTGTCGAATGCGCATCATCATGCTTACGAAAAGGTGCTTTTCAGTGCCAATAATTTATTTTGTGTGCACAAAGTTGGGACTTTGGAGTAAGAGGAAAAGGAAGGAATCCGTGTTCTGAAATTTATCCAACTATTTTCACTTTCGAAATCACTCGAACTACGTCAGCGCTAGTTTCACCCAAAATATCACATTAAAATGAGTAATACCATGTGTCTGATCAGCAAATAAAGACGATTATTTTCTCTGAACTAAAAAATTATACTTTTTTTGCACCGAAGAAATCAGCGAACGAAAGGTATATTTTCCCTGAAATAATCAGTCTACTTCACATACTATGTACATTTGGCCTTGATTTCTCGCAACGTTACGGCACACTTTTTAGTGTCTTACCTTTATTCTAGGGTCGTTCAATCTTTCTAAAACACAGTAAGTACTACTAGTGAGCGACCCATAGAGCGTTAAAAAAATTACCTATATGTACATAAAAATAAACCTAACCTTAACCTGATTGCACGAATACTATATACTCAATAAAGACCGAAATATTATCAGGCTAATATAGTATCTACGGCATACTAACGCAAAATATCGGGAATTGTAATGAGCCTGAGTCCATGGTGACCGTAGAATAAAGTGCAAAAGTAACACACTGAGTTGTCACCAACAAAAGACAAAAGCACCAATGGGTCGTCTATATGAAAAGAGTTAACAATAAACCTTCTGAAGTTTAATCAATACAGATACCCAAAACTTACGTCATCAAGTACGAAAAGAAAATATAATCAAATTTGCACAAAATTTTTCACAGGCATTCTTACACTACGTTAGCATCTATAAACACTGATTACGAAACTCTTAACACTTCACACCTTTTTCTTTAATAAGGAAACAAGTCACTCAGCTCTTTGACTGTCATTTCAAACACCCAGTATATATATTACCATACCTAACGACATCCCCAATTTGTAGTTTGTTGTCATGATGATGTTTTATTCGTAACTCACACATGTATCACGAAGCTCGCCATGAAACTATTAAGTTTTTTTTTTATTACAAGTTTCAATACAGAAGGATAGCCAACATTTGCATTATTAACTCTCAACTACACGTTCCCTAAACATAAAATACGCAAAAGGTTACGAGCAGTAGCAGATATAGATCAAACTTGTTTTGCTACTCCTTGCTATATACTTTTCAATTAATTTCATTTGTTTAATATATACGGTTATGTAACATTTTTTTCACATAGTTGGTTATAGGTGATCACGAGCACAAGCCCTAATCACGTAGGAGATGTGGTAATAGGTGGACATACTTATTTCAAGATTGTAGCAGTGCTCTCTCCCCCCTCAACATCCGTTTTGATTCCATGCTTCCAATTTGCCGCGGTATATTTTAGACAGAGTAATTTAAGCAAAAAGCCCTATTTTGTTCCTTGGTATATAGGCTACAAGCATAAAATTAAAAAAAAATGCCTACTTCGACGTTAGTAGGGCCTACCTATTTTTAAGTTTTTTATTTTGCATTATTTTTTGTAACCATCGTGAATGAAATTCCTCCCGAAGAAGAACACGACGACCGCTAAGACATTACTACTTATGTTCTATATCTCAGCTAGTTTCTACCAAGAGTCGCTACCAAACGAGACAGAGAGTTGCATAATGACGACGATGATGCAATGCCCGCTAGCTTCTGATCACATTTTTTGTCTAAGCTTTCCAACGCAGAGTTTTTGTCGCTATCAAAACATCTGCAAGCAATTAATACCGATTTCATCGCAGCATTCAGCCACATAGATGCCAATTGCCATTTTTCATGCCTTGCAGCTTCTGAGAAGCAAAGCTGACGACGAGTTTTAACAGCGGTAGACATCTGTGTGTTATCTGTGCATCTGATGGACGTACGTATTTCGAGATGTGATCATGAGGGTAGACATCTGATTGCCCTTTGTCAGCTTGGAGTAGAGAGATTTATGGCTGCCGTGTGAGCCCACGAGCTGCCACATACCGGAAAAAAAAAACTTGAATAAAATGCAGTATTTCAGAGTTCATTTTGGTAAGGCGCCAACCAGCAGAGATAATTGGCAAGAAACTTGTGCTACCGTCATCTTGTCAGGCTCGATCGCCGATTAAATCAACATGAAAACTTGCCTCTACCTCAGAGTTCCAAGCGCCGCAATCAACAATGCTCGAGCACATGAAGAAAGACCTTAAAATTAAATCTTTTCGCCTTGTGCCTGTCAATGAATTAACAGACGCGGATTTGGATAGACTACAGACTGCATGTGCCTTGTTGTTGCAAATATTTCCAACACGTGTGAGACAGAAGTTCTCTTTACTGACGACGAGTGCGCCATTTACCGGAACATCACAGGGCGAAGCGTGAAATAAAGACCAAAGCATGCACTTTAATTTCTCTCAAGAAAATGGGCGCGGCTAGACTTTTTAAAGATTTAGATTTAGATTTATTGAAATACGGAGTGGACGAAAAGTCGTTTTCCCCAAATACTTCCTTACATTTAATTGCATTCAATTTACATTTGATTACACATTCCTTTACAGATATTGTTCAGAATGTTTCTCAATACACAATTCACAACGTTTAGCCATGGATGAATATATATATATATATATATATATATATATATATATATATATATATATCAGATGGCAGAAGATAACTGACGATATTAATCGATTTTGACGAATGACTGTTCGATCATTTGTTGCAACTGATGCAGATCTTGTAGTTTCTGAGTAAAAATATCATTTTTCAATATACTGTAGCCTACCTCACAGCGAAAAATCATATGGTGTCAGGTCGCATGATTTGGGTGGCCATTCTAATGTGCCGCGATGGCCAATCCATTCATGGAATTGCTGATTCAAGAAATCCCTCACTCCTACACCAAGATGAGATGGTGCTCCATCCTGTTGCCATAAATCAACTGCATATCAGCAAAACGACGGTTATTTTCAAGTTCAGGAATAATCGCCTTTTCTACCTGAAGATATCGGTCGCTGGTAACCGTTCCTTCAAAAAAGAATGGCCCTATGACACCAGCTATTCGTTTGTTCAAGTTATGATATCTGTAACTTATATGTGTACAAGTATGAAACCTAAGAAAGAATATCGGAGAAAGCGACTTTTAACCCACCTTATATATAAAAACCAGACGACCAGCTAGTTATAGCACAGGACTATGAGGACATAGAATATATGACCAGAAAACTTATAGAAGAATATAATAAATTGGGTTTAAAAATAAATTTAGAGAAAACACTATATATGTCCTGTGAGGAGGAAATGAAAGATTTGGTTTTGGAAGATGGAATGGGATGTATCAAAGGATGTGAGGAGTGTGAATATTTGGGGGTAAAAATTAACTCAACGTACAGCCAGAAAAGCGACATAAATATAGAATTCAGAAAGGTAGATCGGCAATAGCTATGCTAAATGGGGTCTGGGATAAGACAATAACAATTGAAACAAAACTCCAAATCTATAATAAGGAGTACTATAACATATGGGGCGGAAACATGACATTTAAACACGAATCTGAGATTGAAACTCCTCTCCACTGAAATGAATTGTTTTAGACGTTCCACTAGACATTCTAAACTGGAAAAAATTCGAAACACAACCATTATACAAGAAATGGGAGTTAATAGTACATTGTTAGATTTCGTTAGCTACAAGCAATTAGAATGGTATAGCCACGTACGTAGAATGCCAAAAACAAGATTGCTCAGACAGATTTTGGAATGGATTCCGCCAGGAAGAAGAAAGAGGGGAAGACCAAGGAAAACCTGGGTGGACGATATAAGAAGTGGAATGAAGGAGAGAGGCTTGGAAGAACGGGATTGGGAGGCAAGAGAAGAATGGAGGAAGTCTTGGGTTCGAAGTACCGTGAACTTGAGTGAGTGAGCTAGAAGTACTAGCGAAGACGAACGAACTGTGAACTGAGTTTTGTTTTGTAAATAATGCTTTGTGAACATTAGTTGAAATTAGGAGTACATTGTTGTTGTTTTCAATAATAAACGTGAATAGTCATTGTCGTTCTGTGGAGTGCAATAACGACTACTGTGTTGCAGTTTGAGTGGAATAGGCCTACCCATTGTTGACGGGTGTGATTAAAGATAGAAGTAGAAAAAACCACATTGTTGTTTGAAATAAAAGCCACAATATTAAGGGGAGGAAGGGACATTATACGTTGCGTCACTCTCTAAGGAGTTGAAGTAACCATTTTTGGCTTATGTCGTAGTTCATCTTTCAAACAAATTTATATTTTTAATGAGAAATCTGTCTTCGAATTATTTGGAGATGTTGCGGGCACAACGCCCCTGGCTTTAGTTAAGGGGGCAGAAAGTGCCCTGCCCTACCGAAGTCGGCGCCTATATGTGTTACAATTATTACAAAAACTGCCCCCCTCCCGGAGAGTCGCGCTCTATATACAAGCAGTCATTGCGATAGAATTGGTACAAATATTCTGATACTACCGATGACTCGCTTGACTTGAAACAAAATACCGCAATCCATTTTAATGTTATTTTGGCTTAAATTTTAAAGTAGTGTGCGTACTGTGATTAACATTCGATAAGATACTACAGAGCCCTTCGAGCATTATCTTTTATGTTCGAAGATGAAGACCAATAATTTGCTACAGTTCGCGACACTGATGGCTATTGGCAACACTGATGTCGGCTGATCTGTCTACAGTAGTGTGATCTGACACCTTCGTGTTTCTGCTATAGCTTGACACGAGAGTGAAAAAAATCCCGTAAATGAAGAAATTGGGAAGAAGCAGAGAATGAAAACGCATTATCAGTAAGATATCGAAGCATTTTATGGCATAACAAAAGTTAAATATAAACCCTGTGCGTGAGTATCATAACTATAAGTAAGACGAGCTGTGAGGTGTATTTTGACAACTGACAAATGCAAGTTCTAATGATTGTAATGTAATAATTTTACTCTTTTTCATACTATTAAGAATTGAAAGGTGGAATGAGACATTTATGTTAAATTGTCATTTATCGTGTTTTTCAAATAGTCTTACATTGCACAATTCAAACACAGATTTTCAGTTTTACCGGTATTTAGTACACATGACACCCCTCTTGTAATTTAACCTTTATCTTTTCATGACTTTTCTACTGTGTAAATGTATCTACAAACAAGTAATGGGATCCAGACCTGAACTAATACTTTTTTTTTTCAATTACAGAAACAAATTAATGACTGCCGGTTTACACTTTTAAATACATCTTGATTACAATAATAGTTGTTAATAAGCGTTAACGAGTTAGCCTACAATAATGAATGGTTTCACAATCAGGGAAGCCAGAAGAGAAGACTGTAGAGAAATCAAGAGGCTGATACAGGCAAGTTCTATAACTTAATTGATACCGCAAGTAAATAGCATTTCACTTTACTCAGATGGCGAGTTTTCTTTAATAATGATTTTATCCTCAAAATATTTACGTTAATAATTCCTGTAATACGTATGTTGTACATGCATATTTAATACTAGTCCCTAAAAAAGTTTTATTTTTGTTACGGTAGACATACACATACAGTACTTATCCGAAATAAAAATAATATAATAGGGGTGAGTGATTATTATTTTTATTAGCAGGGATATAGGTTGCATTTCTTTAATTGCAATAGAAGAAGTCCTATCTATACGACTACGGTATATGTCTTCGAAGCAGTGCCTTCCTTTTAGACCAATATTATCCTTTCGCTTTCTTCTTAAGTACCGGTATAGGCCTACGTTTTCCTCTTTCCTTCTCTGAACAAGTTGTGTAGGCTAGATGCAATATTGTTTTTAAAGCTCTTGAATTTCTGAATTTATTCAGTAGAGAAGAAATGATAATGGTGATGAGAATAGAACAGTGATAGCTATAAATTGGTATGGAAATGAAATAGAAAAAAATTGCTCCATATCTTCGTCCATCACAAATCTTATGAGATCTGCGGGAAAAGATCTGGAACCTTAAGGCTCGTCTCCACTATTAAACATTTAACAACAACATGTTAAATGTTAAATTGTTTACCGTTAACATCCCAACATGTTGATTGAACATGTTAATGATAATTTCATTTAACACTTTGTCCACACTGTTAAACATGTTAAACTTGACTTTCTTTGCGTAGTCCACCATAAACATTCTATGAGATTTTAATGTAGGTAGTGTCTTATTTTTAAATCTTGGACAATGGACTCAGATGATGATTTGACTTTTGTAATTGCCTCTATTGCCTGTTACAAGTCCTTGAAAAGGAAGAAAATGAGAATGTGTGTGGGGGAGTATCTTAGTAAAAGACACTATGCAGAAGACATTCTAAACGAGCTTAAAGTTGAAGATCGATTTTGATTCAAAAACTTGCATAGAATGTCAGAACACGATTTTAATGTAGTGCTGCAAAAAATACTTCCTGGTACATCAGAGGAAGACACAATTTAAGAGCAGCCATTTCATCTCAATTAAAAAAATTACAGCGCGATTGATTGATATTATCATAGGACCTACGACATGATAGATGTTAAAGGAGCGTGTAATATCGTATAATTATTCTTTCCGAAGTTTTACGAACGTTAACATACATCACCAAATACGACCATTACTGACGTCAACATAGCATTAACGTTTAGCGTACGACGAGAGTGCGAAAACTCTCTATTGTATTCTGGAGAACAGTTAAATAATAATTCCAGTTCTCTAAAACAGTCGGCCTTCTTTATTTTGTCTCTGTATTTTTTTGCAGACACATCCCACAAACAAGGCCTTTCCATCAGTGGATTAATTTTATTCTAATGTATTTTCTTTCGTCCATTCCATTACTTCGAACAGCTTACAGCCAACACCAAGGACCAATGATAGTATAAAAATGATCAAGATACGCGCCACAAAATCGGAAGTTAGTTGTTATAGCAACAACTAACTTCCGATTTTGTGGCAACTATACGAACTTTGCCGAACTGTACCGATGCTGCACGAGCAAATGAATTGACTTGACATGTTTTCCATTGCTGCTGGAAAACACGCCAACATGTTAAGAGTGTTAACTTCAACATACTCAGTCAACATGTTAAGTCAATTGAGACTTGAAATGTCTATGTACATGTTAAATCCAACATGTTATATTTAACATGTCGTTGTTAAATGTTTAACAGTGGAGACGAGCCTTTACATAGTAAATTGTCTTAGAACCATGGACAAATTTATTCTTCAGGAAGAAAAACGTATTTTCCATCCAATGTTTCAAATCTCATGTAGACCATACGAATGTTCTATCAAGCAATAAACATAAGTTTTCCTAGAGTTGGCGCCAACTTTTCTTTATGTTCAGAATATAATTTGTTAAACATTCAATATGCATGTAAATCCAGGTTATAATAGTATGAGTTTACAGTTGGGTATTAAATTCAGTTTGACCATGCTGTTGAAATGTTATAAACTTCCTGTTCCATAAATGAATATGATTTTAGAATTCATAGTTCTGGTATTGCTGTTTGAAATTGTTAAACAAAATAAAATACCTATAGCATAGTGCCTGATAAATATGGAACTGAAAAATAAATTAGGTACAACTTTAATAAATAGCCTATGTTTTTTGATAAACGAAATCCGGTGAAAAATGGCTAAAATTTAATTAAATTATTAATAAACATGTAACTATTAGGCCTAAACATATTTTATTACACTTTGAGTTTCAGTTTTTTTGCTTTTGATTTTTTCAGTAAAGATGGCAGATTGCACTGAACCTTTCTTTTGACGAAAGTTAGTTTATAGTTTTCATTCTTTTGCTTTATTTATTTTAATTGTGTTAATTTTTTCCTTCGTTTTATGTATTGTTTCCAGGAGCTAGCAGAGTTTGAAAAGATGGGAGATGTACGTAAAATAGATACAGATGGTTAGTATAATAACAATAATTACAGTACTAAAAGAAATTAATTGAATATTGTATAAATCACTTTATAGTTCGAGTCTGTATTTCGTATTCGAACCCAAAATCATTTAATCTTAATAATATTTTTAATTTTATAAAAAATTGAATTATGTGACTATTGTGACGCTTAAAATTTTTAGTCTGATAAACTCAAAAATAAACATTACAAAAATATTTAAAAAATTTGTATTTCGATCAGAAAATCTATCTATTGTGGCAAGTATTTCATCAAAACCTGTGTGTTCTGGAAAACAACATAATTTACAGTGTGTTTAATTCAGTATAATTGATATTGGAAATATTTTCTACAGAGTGATTTATATAGAACTGACACATTTCTTTCATTAATTGTTTCAAAACGAATTGTGCTAGCGACAACTTATTATACCTAAAATGTAGAGGAATTTTGGGAGATTATTTACCTCTATAGCAAATGTTGTCCGGCATTGTCAAATCCGGAGATCTCGGTGGCCACAGGTTCCTGGAAATTATTCGGTCGTCACATAACCAGATAAATGGATCCATGCTTCATCTGTGAACCATGTGATGGACAATATGGCAGGATTTTGCACAATGAACGTCTGAAACCAACGATAATAATTCAATCTTTTATCCTTATCTGGTTCCTGTAGCTGATGAACAACCGTAACCCTATATGGCTTTAGGCTCTCTGACACATTGAGTAGGTGTACCCTGTCTCCTGCGACAAACGTCTTAATGATTTTTTGGGTGACTGCTCCAGTCGTGCTCTTACGTCAATAACAACCGTGGGATGAACGATGCTTGCCCTTTTCACTCACCAGAGATCCAGTTGTTTCTAACTTGTTTACCAGTCCCAGTATTGTGTTTCTTTTGGGAGGATTGCGAACACCAAATTCTCTCTGGTATGCCCTTTGAGTAGCTGTAAATGAATTCGTAATCCAGTATTGCTTCACAAGGAAGAGTCGTTGATTTAATGTGTACTGCATTTTCACGTTGACACAAAATGTCGAAAACAGCTGCCAACAATAGGAATAAAACATAAACATCTGCGCATCTAGTGACAAGGAATCGAAACTCCAGAACATTCTGCTTAATTTGCTGCTAAAATTGGGTCATTGAATGAATTTCCAACGGAAGGGCAAGCATCGTTCATCTAGGCTTCCCACGGTTGTTGTTGACGTAAGAGCACGACTGGAGCAGTCACCCAAAAAATCATTAAGACGTTTGTCGCAGGAGACAGGGTACACCTACTCATTGTGTCAGAGAGCCTAAAGCCATATAGGGTTACAGTTGTTCATCAGCTACAGGAACCAGATAAGGATAAAAGATTGAATTATTATCGTTGGTTTCAGACGTTCATTGTGCAAAATCCTGCCATATTGTCCATCACATGGTTCACAGATGAAGCATGGTTCCATTTATCCGGTTATGTGACGACCGAATAATTTCCAGGAACCTGTGGCCACCGAGATCTCCGGATTTGACAACGCCTGACAACATTTGCTATAGAGGTAAATAATCTCCCAAAATTCCTCTACATTTTAGGTATAATAAGTTGTCGCTAGCACAATTCGTTTTGAAACAATTAATGAAAGAAATGTGTCAGTTCTATATAAATCACTCTGTATTCTGAAAAATAATATTTTATTATTTAAGTATAGTATGTAGCATCATTTACTTCAACAATTGTACTGGTAATGAAACCTTCGACAGTGTTGAACATAAATTTCACATGAAATTGCAGAATGTACAAAAATTAATATGTTTTAACATAATATAATTATGTCCCTGTATGGGCACATGTGTGTATTTACTCCACCAAATACCGAGTGATTAATCATAATTTTCCACCCATTTTTATTTAGAAAAAAAAATAGACTGTACCACCTGTTCATACTTCTTCCTTTCAATTCGATTGATATTGCCAGTGCCTGAACCTTGATCTCTGCTAATTTAGTTGGTACGGTAGAGACAACAACACAGTTGTGGAGCAAGAGGATGGTATGTTTACAGTACCTTCGATCCCCTGAATGCAGAACATTCATTGAATGTATAGTCAGGACAAATAATCGTTGCAAGAAAAATATGATTGATCACTCATAGGCCTACATGTATTTTAAATTTGTCGAAACAGATTGTTGTACATTCATTTTATGTCTTACATCTAATTCTGAATCAGAGATGATGATGATGATGATGATGATGATGATGTTGATGTTGATGACGATGATGATAATTGCTGATAATAATGATGATGATATAACTTATCTTTTGAAATGTTGTTAGTTTGTATTTTCTGAGGATATATTTTAGATAATTCTGTAGCAAATATGATATATACAGTATATAATATTGTTTATACCGGTATATATAGAGGTACCATTTTTGCTTCGGGGATGTCCATGCATTGTAATTAAATCATCATTGTATTTGTAAATTTAATATTAATTGTAATTATAGAACCCATTGGCATAAATCGTTCCGATGGCAAACGTCCAGATGTCTTAACTTTAACACCATGGTCCAAAGGCAAATCACTTTTATGGGATGCCACTTGTTATAACACCTTTGCTTCTTATTTGCCCAAAACTTCCAAACTCGCTGGGTCAGCCGCTGCATCTGCTGTTACAATTAAACGCAATAAGTATCTCGATCTTCTGGATCGATATAATTTTGTCGTTTTCGCCGTAGAATCTATGGGCCCATGGTGTTCCGAGGCGAAGTTGTTAACTTCTGATATCGGCAAGTATTTATCAGCACTTAACGGTGACTCTCGCTCTACGGCTTTCCTCCGCCAAAGAATTAGTATTGCCATTCAACGAGGGAACGCTATAAGTGTTATGGGGACTTTTCCAGAATCTAAATCGTTGGAAGAAATATTTTATTTCGTGTAGAGCTGTAGAGAGTATTTCGCATCCTTTAGTTTTGTTGCGTAATTTTAATTGTATTCTTAATATTGTATTTGTAATCCCCTGGTAGAGGGGAAGAGAAGGCCTGATGGCCTTATCTCTACCAGATTAAATAAATAAATAAATAAGTTAATCTGTGGTGTACCACAGGGCTCTACTTTAGGACCTTTTTTCATATTCGTCATAGATGATGTCTGTACAAGAATAATAATTTCTGACTGTTTGTTATTCGCCAACAATTTAAAAATATTACATGTAATCAAAGTATTACTGACTGCCAATGACATTGACGCAGTTGTAAAGTGGTCTGAAGACAATGACATGAAAATTAATGTTTCTAAGACTAATGTCATAACTTTACGAGAAAAACTACTTCTTTTAAATTAAACTGTTATTTAAATAATATTTAAATTAACAGAACACACTATGTTAAAGTCCTTGAAGTATTCTTTGACAGTAAACTTTATTTTCAAAAGTATGTTGATTATACAATTATGCAAGGAACTGGACAGTAAGCAATTCAGTGCAAGGTTTGTCTTTCAATTACAAGAGGACGAAAACGCAAATATATAGGCCCATTATAATGCTAATATACAGTGTAGAAGTGAAATAGCATTGCAGATGTCCAGAGCGAATAGTTCATGTTGTATGTAACAAAAAACTATAATATCATATTGGTGGAAAGTTCGTAGTTTTTTCCCAAATGTTTAACAGTCTCTTATTTGGTAACTATTGCGAGTAGGATCGTGATTTTTTTCCACATCAATAAGAAATCTAATAAAGAATAATTGATCCCTCTGACATATTTCAATAGCGTGGACAGTTTTCGTGTTAATTTAATTTTAAAAACGTCTAAATTCAAACCATTGCACAATGCGAGCAAGTGGCAATGTCTTGGTAAAAAGCAACTCACCTATTGAGACACACCGAGTTCGTTGACTTCTTACATCTGTATCACAAGTAGAGTGTGTTAGTGGCGATGTTGCTGGACTGCTGAAACTTCAAACTTAATTTTGTAATTAACCGTGTATTTAATCACAAAATGTAATACAGGTTTTCTATTCATTTACGTGTACCCTATCGTCCCTTTCAATCTGCAAAGTTATTTCACTTCCACCCTGTATTTATAACAAAAATATTGCATTAATGGAAAGTAAGGATGCTGCAGACATGCATTGAACGTCAGAGACAAAACCAGTCAGCAAAATGGACTTTCTCAGAGTTGTGTAAAATTCAAGAAAATCGAAAAAAAAAAAAAAATCATTCTGTAAGGCATTTTTAAATGTTCAACGTTTGAAGTTCTATAAATACATAAACATCAGTCTTTTCATGGTACAATCATTTATAGAATAATAGGGACAGAGAAAAACATCGAATTCCAATCGTAATCTATTTCGAAAATGTGTGTACATCGGTTTTTCAGAAAGTCGACTAGATAAGTTATATACATAATTTATTTAAATTATTCATATGTTCTCTTAATACGTAGATATGTAAGTAAGATAATAGAGATTTAATGTTATTTCAAGTTATGTTGACATATTTCAATAGCGTGCACAGTTTTCTTGTTAATTTAATTTTAAAAACGTCTAAATTCAAACCATTGCACAATGCGAGCAAGTGGCAATGTCTTGGTAAAAAGCAACTCACCTATTGAGACACACCGAGTTCGTTGACTTCTTACATCTGTATCACAAGTAGAGTGTGTTAGTGGCGATGTTGCTGGACTGCTGAAACTTCAAACTTAATTTTGTAATTAACCGTGCATTTAATCACAAAATGTAATACAGGTTTTCTATTTATTTACGTGTACCCTATCGTCCCTTTCAATCTTTCTCAGAGAGTTGTGTAAAATTCAAGAAAATCGAAAAAAAAAAAATCATTCTGTAAGGCATTTTTAAATGTTCAACGTTTGAAGTTCTATAAATACATAAACACCAGTCTTTTCATGGTACAATCATTTATAGAATAATAGGGACAGAGAAAAACATCGAATTCCAATCGTAATCCATTTCGAAAATGTGTGTACATCGGTTTTTCAGAAAGTCGACTAGATAAGTTATATACATAATTTATTTAAATTATTCATATGTTCTCTTAATACGTAGATATGTAAGTAAGATAATAGAGATTTAATGTTATTTCAAGTTATGTATCCTTATAGAGATGTGCAACTTAGGCTTGATTACTAGGGAGCGGATTTTTTATGTGCTAAAAAATTTAAATATATTTTTTATGTGCTAAAAAGTACGAAAATATTTGCTAAAAACAAAAAAATATTTTTTTAATATGACAAAAAATACCTTACTTAGCTTGGAAAAAAAAAAAAATATTACTAAGTACTCACCAACCACACTTAAGTGCTAGTAGTTGGCCGAGAATTGCAGTGAACACCAAAGGTCATCTCCAAATTCTCCATCACAAATTCATACCGATTATCTCTGAACGACTTATACTGTGAAACGATCTTTCCACATCACAGGACGTCGGACGTGCATATTTAAAGAGAGAAATGTCACAAACACATCCACTGTTTTTCCCAAACACATTCTGGAATTTGTCCCTTAGTACTTGTACTTCTGAACCTGGTAGCGAGTCTAGTTTAATTTTCACAGCACGCACCTCCATGTTTCAGACAACAGGTTTTTGGATGTTTCGAGTTTTTTATGGTGTCACACGGAAAGCTTAGATTTGCTAATAGGAAAGCCAAATCATTTTTTAAACAACCATTTTTCAGTATATCTTGAAGGATATCGATTGATGAAGCCCGATGACAGGGAATCACAACAAGACGTATTGCCTTACTTGATGGACATGACCGAGAGGCGAGAGATTTGTTTAAATTAAATATTGCTCATACCCGAGCTCTTATCTGTTGTGTGTCACAAACAAAGTGTGGAATGAAATCATCTTCAGCAACAATAAACATTCCTAATTATGTATTGCAAGATCTCTCTTCCTTGTCCACGTTAATTTATTCTCTAATAATAACACTGATATCAAAACTTACATTATATAAAACAGTCATAAGACCAATTGTGCTTTATGGCAGTGAAACTTGGACTCTGTCAAAGTAATGGAACAACAACGGATGACATGGGAAAGAAAAATTCTAAGGAAAATCTGTGGTCCTAAATATGAGAATGGGCACTGGAGAATTAGATATAATACAGAACTGAAAACTCAATATAAATCTCCAGATATTGTTGCTGAAATCAAAGCCCGTAGGTTGGAATGGTTAGGACATGTAATCAGGATGAATGATCAGAGAATACCAAAAAAGATTCTAAACACAAAACCAGAAGGCAGGCGCAATATTGGCAGACAGAAACTAAGATGGTTGGATGGAGTGGAGGACGATTTAAGGACTCTAGGCGTGAGAAGATGGAGGCAGAAGGCTCTGGTTGGACAGGAATGGACCAAGATCCTAAGGGAGGCCAAGGCTAGACTACAAGGGCCGTAGTGCCAAAGAAGAAGAAGATGAACACCGATATGCTGCCTAGAAGTTCTCAGAACTTGAGGCGATATTATTACAAAAATGGATCATGGATACACCACACAGCGCTTAGAAACACGAAACAACCAAAAATTCTTAAAAAGATAACGTACTGTACTTCTGAGTGACATAATTGATTTAGTTTTAAAATGTTTAAAAGTTCTTGTAAAAAAATTATTTAAGTAAAAAATTCCAAGATTTATGTGTTTATAATAGATTTCCTGAAAATATGTATTTACATAATTTTTTTGTGAAAATATTTGTTTCTATGTGAAATAAAATTCGGGTTTTAAACTTGAAACTTCATAATTCGAAATTTTCTCGGGCTTCCAGCCAGGTCATAAGTTGGTGATCCACCGACGTTTCGAGGATGTTCATCTTCCTCATCTTCAGGGTTAAATGATATCTGAGGGTACCTAGCTCCTTAATTTATAGTGCCAGAGGGAGTCAGCCGAGGAGCTGTGCGCCAATTGGCTGTTATTAGTGCGGACCGCGGCGAGAACGTTGCCGACGTGTCGTCTTGCTTTGTGCTTTCCGGCTGAATGACCTTGGGTCTCACGGTGGGCTCGGCGGACGAGTTAGGTACCCTCAAATATCATTTAACCCTGAAGATGAGGAAGATGAACATCCTCGAAACGTCGGTGGATCACCAACTTATGATCTGGCTGGAAGCCCGAGAAAATTTCGAATTATCACGTCACCAGGAAAGCTTCAGTAGTTATTTGAAACTTCATGTTCGGAATTTTTAACATTGTTAATTGTGTTTTGTCACACGCAAAAATAATATTTAATTACATAGAAATCCGCTCCTTATTGATTACTTATTTTAGGAACAACTTGTAGTCTACGTAAGTGGTAGGTATGTGGTTGTAGCTTCCTAGAACTTTCGTGCACACGGTCGATAGTCCACCGGTGCATACACACCTTTGTTTATATGACCGTCTGCTCATGCCATGCGATCAACATCTAGTATGCTACAGTAAATGTACCATTAACCTTACATCCACGGGGCCAAAACCGCCAGACCTGCTCATTACTTTGGTTTTAAGATGATCAGTTGAATATTGAAAACTAGATGAGATAATTTGATCTCACCAGTGTAATGGAAATGTTTCTTATAATAGACTTCCAGTGTCTCTTCGCCTTACAAACTATAACAGCATAGAGCCCACCATGTTGCATTAATATCTGTTTCAGGAACTGGCAAATTATTCACAAAAACCAGAAGATGCAAAAGTTGAAACGCATAGTAAGTATATTACTGTGACATGAGCATTATACTGATAACATGAACTACTGCCATTCAGGTAGAAGATGGTCACAGATTCAGGATGGAAGGTGATGCATTCGCAAGAATAAAATTAATATCCATTGAGTTTGTACACAACTACGTTTTACTTTATGTGTGTATGATTTTGTTTCATGACATGATTTTTTAAAATCATATCCTCTATTCATAATGTTACCGTTTAAGATTTGGTATTACAGTATAAAATGATTCTTTCATACGTTTGTAGTGTACATATATAGAATTATTCACTTTCAGCAAAGGGCGTAGAAAGTAGATTCAGTTTAAGTGTGCACGTTGCTATCTCGTTTTCATATCATTAGTGAGAAATCTTTTGCATGAAAGCTCTCATTTCTTTCATTTCCGACGTTTGTAATTTATATCTTTGGGATAAACAAATTGATTTATGTGTACAAGTATAAGAAAGACAATTTATAAATTCATAGTACTTCGAAATTTTATCACTAAGGAGGCATTGAGAATAATATTTTTAGCTTTAGTACAATCATTAATACAATATGGTATAATAAATTGGGGTGGAGTAGCATCATCTGTACTTAATCCATTGATTTTATTACATGGAAGATTAATAAAAATTTGTCTGACCGAAAATATGGATTACCCAACAAATTTAATTTCCCATTAATTGAACCTAAATGCCATACAAGTGCAGCTCTTAAACATGGTGCTAGTTTCGGCCCAAGACTTTATAATAAAATTACAAACCATTTTCCAAATTTGAAATATTTTAAAATTAAAGCTTTTAAAAAACAGATTTATAAAATTATTCATGATATTATATAATATTAACAAATGTATTTTTTATCTTTTATTTCTGTCGACTATATTCATGTTTTTATTGAATATCACTGGCTTCTGTCTGATTGTCAATTTATATTAAATGTGTTTCTCTCTCTTTCTTTTTTGGGCTCTTGTGTGTTATTTATTGGTTTGAATTAAGTTACTTACTGTATTTAGTAAACTGTCCTTGTAAATTTTATGTTATATTATTGGCTAAGACCACACCGTACATGAGCCTGGCTCGTACGGTAGTGGCTAGAAACATTTTTGTTTTATAAATTTAATTTGTACTTACTAGCTAGCTAGCTAGTTAAATAAAAAATAAATAGTATACAATATATTTTTGACTTTCTAATATGCCTATATAGAAGTTATTTTAAAATCCAACATGTTACAATAATGAAAATATTATTATTATTATTATTATTATTATTATTATTATTATTATTATTATTATTAGGAGAAAATACACAAACGGTTAGGGAAAACACGGAAATTTTACTTGAAGCAAGTAAAGCGATCGGTTTGGAAGTAAATCCCGAAAAGGCAAAGTATATGATTATGTCTCGTGACCAGAATATTGTACGAAATGGAAATATAAAAATTGGAGATTTATCCTTCGAAGAGGTGGAAAAATTCAAATATCTTGGAGCAACAGTAACAAATATAAATGACACTCGGGAGGAAATTAAACGCAGAATAAATATGGGAAATGCGTGTTATTATTCGGTTGAGAAGCTCTTATCATCCAGTCTGCTGTCCAAAAATCTGAAAGTTAGAATTTATAAAACAGTTATATTACCGGTTGTTCTGTATGGTTGTGAAACTTGGACTCTCACTCTGAGAGAGGAACATAGGTTAAGGGTGTTTGAAAATAAGGTGCTTAGGAAAATATTTGGGGCTAAGCGGGATGAAGTTACAGGAGAATGGAGAAAGTTACACAACACAGAACTGCACGCATTGTATTCTTCACCTGACATAATTAGGAACTTAAAATCCAGATGTTTGAGATGGGCAGGGCATGTAGCACGAATGGGCGAATCCAGAAATGCATATAGAGTGTTAGTTGGGAGACTGGAGGGAAAAGGACCTTTGGGGAGGCCGAGACGTAGATGGGAGGATAATATTAAAATGGATTTGAGGAAGCTGGGGTATGATGATAGAGACTGGATTAATCTTGCACAGGATAGGGACCGATGGCAGGCTTATGTGAGGGCGGCAATGAACCTTCGGGTTCCTTAAAAGCCATTTGTAAGTAAGTAAGTATTATTATTATTATTATTATTATTATTATTATTATTATTATTATTATTATTATCATCACTGACTTCCCTGTTTAATCTGCCGATATTTCAGCATTATTGCAATAATATCTAAGTAAATTTATTACACATGGTTAATTTTCTTTAATTTCGTATTTGTTGGACAATAACAAATGATATAGCATAAAAATACACCTGTGCTTGGTGAAATGAGGCCTGAATTTTCTGGATAGTTTAAATGCCGAAGTTAGCCTATTATGGTCTGCATTACATAAGTGCAAGTGCATGCTGTATTAATAAATTCTGGACATAACTGCACTTTGTTTTCTGTGTTTTAGTGTTGGAAGAAGACGGATTTAATTGTGAGCATCCATATTTTCACTGTTTTGTTGCGGAACCATCTCCTGAAGATGGCGGTGATGCTATTGTTCCAGACAACGGTGGAGAATCTCCCGAGATAGGTAGTAAAAAAACAACAGAGTTGTTTGTATTCTGTCATTAAGAAACATTGCCTCCATTGCCATGATGGGAGCTCATAATTGTGAAAGTATTAAGATATAACAACATATATTATTAAAAGTTGTGTTGAGACCCTTCTATAATTTATTAAGTTAATACTGCTCTGTAGTGGCATAATGACAGAGTACTTTAACCTTAGAAAGCACAAGTATATTATGTTGTTGTTGTTTTCTAATGCCAGGCGTTTGACAATAAAGTCATTTGACCTCTTGCACTCCAATATTTTTCAAAGATATTATCATGACCAGCCACTGAAGCACAGATTTTGAGGTGTTCCGAATCCATTTCTTGGTTTGAGTTGCACAATGGACAGTTAGGGGACTGATATATTCCAATTCTATGCAGGTGTTTGGCCAAACAATCATGGCCTGTTGCCAATCTAAATGCAGCTACAGACGATTTGCGTGGTAAATCGGGAATTAACTGTGGATTTTGATGCAGAGAGTTCCATTTTTTCCCATGGGATTGTGTTATCAAATTTTGTTTGTTGAAGTCTAAGTATGTAGATTTAATAAATCTCTTCACAGAGTAATATGTAGATTTAGTAACAGGTCTGTAAGTAGCAGTGCTGCCCTTCTTTGCTAAAGCATCCGCATTCTCGTTTCCCAGGATTCCACAGTGGGATGGTATCCATTGGAATACAATTCTTTTATTGAGTGATATTAATTGAGAGAGCATTTTAGTTATTTCACAAGTATATTATAAAACGCTAGAAGAGACAGTCTAGTGTGTAATCTGAGAATGTGAATCATTAAAATCTCAGATCAGTTATTTTATATCTTAAATCAGAGGCAAAGAATACTACTATAGTTTTCAAATTTAAAATTTCAGTTGTGTTTAATCAATTCTGTCACTTGAATATAGTGCGTCTTGGGACAGAGGTGCTTAGAGGTGGCTTATTTTGCCCATAGCTCTTTTTCTTTTTCCTCCATTTCTAAAGGTTATAGTGAATAATTTTCACAAGAATTTGAAATTATCAGCCAGTACCTCCATTCATTGCACTTCATGTGTTCAGTATGAAACAGTTTTAGCCACTGGCGTAGCTCAGTTGGCTGAGGTGCTTGCCTGCCGATCAGGAGTTTCACTTGGGTGTGGGTTCGATTCCTGCTTGGGCTGATTACCTGATTGGGTCTTTTCCGATGTTTTCTCCAACCGTAAGGCAGATGTGAAGTAATCTATGACGAACTCTCTGCTTCATCTCGCCAAATTCCATCTCGCTATCACCCATCCCAACGACGCTAAATAACCTAGTAGTTGATACAGCATCGTTAAATAACCAAGTAAAAAAAATGAAACATTTTTATATAATTTACCCTGCTATGCAAAATATAATTAAGTCTACTTTTAATTATTATGTCTGATTCATAAATAAAATAATAATAATAATAATAATAATAATAATAATAATAATAATAATATTATTATTATTATTATTATTATTATTATTATTATTATTATTATTATTACTATTAATTTAATTTATTAGTCTGACCCAATATTTTGGGTTTGCCTTGCGATACAGAATAGCTCACAATAAAATTTCTAATGAAAAATTATATAAGCAGGTTTTAAACAAAAGAGATTAAGACATATGAGGAAAAATAGAACCTAGTACAATTTAAATTGAGTATACTCCATAAAGATGCTGGCAAAATATTGCTACAGAAAATTTTATTATGGTGGTGACGATCTCTGTTCAGCTTGTTTTTTTCCCTCCACTTCACAAAGGTTTTGGAATGGTGCCTCTCGCTCCGAAGAAGAGACCGGTAACTGTGATTTTTCAATGTTGTATTTTGCTGATAGGTACTGAATCGTGGGCTCGTAGATTTTCGTTTTCTCTTCGTTCACTTCAGATGGATGAGTGACTGAGATTTCAAATCTGCTCGTAGGATCAATTATTTCGACTGTCTGTTTATTTCCATTTATTGCTATGATATGGATCCTATGATTGCTCCCACCATCAGCAATACAGTGAACTTCCTCTTGGACTTCTAAATTTTTTAATCGAAGTGTATCTGCGATCATAGAACATATGGTGTTGTGACGTTTTATTCTAAATACTTCTTCGTGTGGGCAACTCCCAAGCACATGTGATAAAGTTTCATACTCACTGCAGTGGGTTGTGGCTGTAGAGCGACCAGGGAGAGAACCTGTATCACTTAACATAAATGATGTTTTCCTCGTGAGGGGAATGGGGCAACCCACTCTTCCAAAAAATCGACTTCTTGTGATTCACCTACTTATTCACTCAGGATATATGAGACATTATGGACATTAGGGGCAAACTGGCAATCGCGATTCTTTGTCAAGTCGCCCCTAAGATCTGCAGCGCCTCATATTTCGCATTGTAACAAATTGTTGTTATTATACTGCAATCAGTGGCGGTCGGTGAGGCATTCTGGTGGTGGTGCCAAAAAAAAAAAAAAAAAAAAAAAAGGTTGTACGCAAATCACCCAAGCGAAAGGTGATAATCACAGCTCACATTTACTGTACATTATGTTAAATAAAACATTAATTAAACCAGTTATTCTACCAGGTGTGCAGTTAATAATGCATCTAGTAACAATTACAATACTACGAGCAAATGCTGGGTAACTTTCGGTGCTGGACCCTGGATTCATTTCACCGGCATTATCACCTTCATTTCATTCAGACGCTAAATAACCTGAGATGTTGATACAGCGTCGTAAAATAACCCAATAAAATAAAATAAAATAAAATAAAATAAAAAAAAAAAAACAGTTACAATAACATTTCCGAAGCTAATAACGAAATTTGCAAAATATACAGATAATACAAAACTTCCTCAGTATTGTTAAATCAAATACAAATGACTTTTATAACTAGTAAAATTACTGGCAAAAACATAAAAGATGAACAATGATATAGATAATAAATGAACACGTTTCCACTTTAATTAAACAGGCTGATGAATCCAAGGTAGCAGCCTGAATAACACATGTTCATGTCCTGCACAGATCTCGTGTATTGTTAACAAAAGCATCAACACTAGCAACAGTGTAGCGACATTTAGTTGCCGCAAAATAAAGCAAATATGACACAAAATTAACAAATAGTGTTACATAATGTGAAAAAAACTATTTATCTTTCTAAAAAGAACCATGACTATCTCTGCATTCAATATAGTTAAATGGATAATCATTTACACATTCAAATCCAAGTTCTATGCATTAGTTTTGAATGGTAACTTTACATTAAGATTTAGGCGCGGAACTTTAACTTGTGTGTTCGTGAAAGTCATTGGAGAAAAAATGGGAGTATAAGGGTACAGTGCATCAGTTATTCATAGATTTCAAAAAGCGTATGACTCGGTTAAGAGAGAAGTTTTATATAATATTCTTATTGAATTTGGTATTCCCAAGAAACTAGTTCGATTAATTAAAATGTGTCTTAGTGAAACTTACAGCAGAGTCCGTATAGGCCATTTTCTATCTGATGCTTTTCCAATTCACTGCGGGCTAAAGCAGGGAGATGCACTATCACCTTTACTTTTTAACTTCACTCTAGAATATGCCATTAGGAAAGTTCAGGATAACACAGAGGGTTTGGAATTGAACGGGTTACATCAGCTTCTTGTCTATGCGGATGACGTGAATATGTTAGGAGAAAATCCACAAACAATTAGGGAAAACGCGGAAATTCTTGTTGAAGCAAGTAGAGCGATAGGGTTGGAAGTAAATCCCGAAAAGACTAGGTATATGATTATGTCTCGTGACCAGAATATTGTACGAAATGGAAATATAAAAATTGGAGATTTATCCTTTGAAGAGGTGGAAAAATTCAAATATCTTGGAGCAACAGTAACAAATCTAAATGACACTCGGGAGGAAATTAAACGTAGAATAAATATGGGAAATGCCTGTTATTATTCGGTTGAGAAGCTTTTGTCATCTAGTCTTCTGTCAAAAAGTCTGAAAGTTAGAATTTGTAAAACAGTTACATTACCGGTTGTTCTGTATGGTTGTGAAACTTGGACTCTCACTTTGAGAGACGAACAGAGATTAAGGGTGTTTGAGAATAAGGTTCTTAGGAAAATATTTGGGGCTAAGAGGGATGAAGTTACAGGAGAATGGAGAAAGTTACACAACGCAGAGCTGCACGCATTGTATACTTCACCTGACATAATTAGGAACATAAAATCCAGACGTTTGAGAAGGGCAGGACATGTAGCACGTATGGGCGAATCCAGAAATGCATATAGAGTGTTAGTTGGGAGGCCGGAGGGAAAAGACCTTTGGACAGGCCGAGACGTAGATGGGAAGATAATATTAAAATGGATTTGAGGGAGGTGGGATATGATGGTAGAGACTGGATTAATCTTGCTCAGGATAGGGTCCAATGGCGGGCTTATGTGAGGGCGGCAATGAACCTACGGGTTCCTTAAAAGCCAGTAAGTAAGTAAGTTCGTGAAAGTCTGCGCTTGATGATTTCCTACCTAACGTCTCCAACAACCCTGCCATCTAGCGAAATTTCTGCATTACTGTGCTCTAATGGGCGGAATGTTAACTACTGAGTCAAATTGAATTCGGCTCAAAGTCTGCCATAAGAAACGCATATAAACTAGAATCAGTAGCCTTTTGTACAGTGTTAAATGGACATAGACAGTGCCACACCAAACTGGCTCCAACATTCGGAAAAATGCTGCAAGATTGCGTCCCGATCTGTGCGCACGTTTGTTCAGATGAAATACGAATAACATGTAGAAATAAACAATTACAACTCCTTTTTAGGATATTATTTTTTGTTTCTTTCATTGTTGCTGGTGCCATGGCACACTGGCACTGCCCCAAAATCCGCCCCTGACTGCAATTAAAATATTATATTTTGAAAGCTTTGTTACATGTAACTCATTTTTATGTTTTTGAAGGAGCATGTGGAAGCTCAAGGACAAGAGGAACTGAAGAATCTAGTGCAAACACGTTATTAGGATATGCACTTTATTTCTACACATACTCCACCTGGAAGGGGAAAGCTCTGTATTTAGAAGATTTATATATAACTCCTTCTTGCCGAGGACAGGGTCTAGGATCTGCCTTATTTAATAGAGTGGCTAAGGTAAGAATATTCTAATGTAAAGTTTGTGGCTGTTTCTTTTAATTTTCCTTCTTCCCCCCTCCCTCCCAAATTTAAATTTAAATATACAGAATAAAGAATATAATTACAAAACAAACAAGAGAAATAGAAATAAAATAATACAAGCAATATAAAAAGAAGATACAGTAGTATTAACAAAATTTGAGACTGAATGAGCAGCGCTCGTGCTCGGTCGCAGTTCAGATATAATATTAAAATAAAAAATAATAATAATATAAATAAATAAGTAAAATAAAATAGGAACTAAAATATAATTACAGCGGCAATGGAATTATATAATATAATATTAACACTATAGAAGAATAATATCGCACGTGAAAAGTAGGACTAATATATATTTCAAAATTATAGAATACAAATATAATATAGGTTGATTAATTCATACACATACGCTATAAATTTATTTAATCAAATTGAAGATATTAACACGTTTCTAATTTTCTTGTTATATGTTAGTGGGTTACATGTTAGAAGTTCTGGGTGTAATTTAGTTAAAGCATTGTACAACCGAGGGCCAAAATTTATGCTATGCTTTAGACCAGCAGATGTGAGACATTTAGGTTCTACTAATGTTGAATTAATATTTCGTCTTGTGTCATAATTGTGTGTCTGTAATACAAACTTATTACGATTTTTATGATAAAATTTTAACAGCGTATACTTATAAATTTGTTCAATATTAAATACATTAAATTCAGAATAAATTAATTTAGTTGGATAATCGAAACGTTTCTTCAAACAAATTTTAATTATTTGTTTTTGTAGTAAATTTAACGGACTAAGATTAATTTTTGTACTTCCACCCCAAATGCATTATAATTTTTACTTTCGCATAATGTACAAACAACCATTCTAGATATTGTCACAAGTACAAGTAGGTAGGTGACACATTAATTATATATCAATATAAATAAAAAGCATAGCCTATAGAAAATGTTTGTAGGTGACACATTAATTGAATCGCACTTTTTAGAAAGGAACCAAGTCAAAATCTGCTGCTTTTCTGCACATATAGCAGAATAAAATATTTAAGACTTACATTATATAAAGATAATATGGGATTGAATTTAATGATAACAGACTTTTTGAAGAAAATTTTGTGCTACAATGGTATACATAAATTTCAAAATTTGAGAATTAGTTCCTTTCTTCACTGGAAATTGTTTTTGAGAGAACAAAATAAATGGACTAAGTTAACAACATGGAACAACTGGATAATACCCATGGCAGACCAATATTGATAGTCGACGCTACTCACTGGCCATTAGTCACCGAGCCGTATCAAACAAAAGACAATCGAAATGGTGGCAGTCAAATTCGCGATTATATTCTTAAATAATTCACTCCATTAGTCAAGTTCAAGGTTTTATGCAGTACAGCGGTGGTTTTTTTAATGCATTAAAAGAAAATGCAGATGTAGTAAGATCTTAAACTAGGTTATCATAAGGAAATGAACAGGAAGAAAGGTGTGTTTCACGGAATATTATTAAAATGACGGAAAGTAAATTTCCGTTTAATGTTCCAAAGCATAAAGTACGTAATTATGACCGTGTTGCTGTTTTATTTCTGGCCTAGAGAGAAAAACCTAGCCTTTTACGAAAAAAATTTAGGGACCATGAAATTATTCACCACTTTCATTATAGGCCTATCATTGTTTATTAATGTTACAAATCAAAAACTGTAATATTATATAATTTTAACTACTACATGGACGAATGAAATCAAATTTTATGTTGAAATTTAAAAGTTTCGTCAAATACATGCAAATGATAACATTAATATTACATAATATGTAAATGAACTTCATGTTAAAATCTCCTGTCACTTCCCTATCCCGAAACTAACCTAAGCTAAGCTAAGCTAAGCTAACCTAACCTAACCTAACAAAGCTAACCTAACCAAAGCTAAGCTAACCTAACCTAACCAAAGCTAACCTAACCTACTCCCATTTCTCGACCTCATATCAATTATCACGTGCAGCTCGCGACAGGATCATATTACCTGCCTTTTGCGCATGCGCGGACTTGATTAATAAAAACCTGAACTAACCAAACCTAATCTTCGTATATGTAAGATCTGTAACCGGAATAAGAAGGGATCTCAATCATTTAATCTGCAATGTACACGCGAAAATAAATTCAAGTAAGTATCATGCTCCCACTGCGTGAGAGGTCCGTGCATGCGCTACAGCTAAACTGTTTCTGTCCCGAGCCTCTTATCTAAGCCAGTCATAATTTACTCGTAATATTTACGCAAATACACATTGTCGCTAACAGTGGTGCTGTCTCTCAATAATGTTCAGAACAAAGGAGGTAGACAGAGAGAAAAAAAAAAGAAATATAGCAAAACTGTTTTGTCTCGAGACTCTCATCTAAGTCACGTAATCTACTTGCAATATATTTGGCAAATACACCTTGTAGCTAACACTGGTGCTATCTCTCAGTAATGTTCAGAACAAAGGAAGCAGAGAGAGAGAGAGAGAACAAATTTCTCCCGCCAACTACGCCACACACCAACGTCATATTCTTATGTTGGTGACATTGTGTATTTAGTTAAATTTGGTGGTAACGTAACGGCACGGTTCAAAGTGACCGTGGTAATTCTCCAGTTTAGGGAACAACATTTATTCAACACAGATCTACATGTATTTTGATTAAATTTTCATGTTAGAAATAATATTATGAATCAAAAATTAATTCAAAATGGACATGTTTCATAGAAAATTAACACATGTGAAATGACTAGTGGGTTTCATTCATGGTGCGCCAGGACCTGTGTAGTAGAATATGAAAATATTTCTTCGTAAAATGCTTCAGTATTTTCATCACTGACGTACTTCATTAGTTTCTTAAGATCTTCAATCTTTTGGGCATTGATGGGAACTTTTTCTTCTAGATATGCCTTTGTTAGTTCCAGTGTCAAACTCGTAAATTCCCCTTCCCAAGGTGAAACCTATTGCTTATATAACTCTTGATGTATGGGCGAGCTTCTACAACATCAGGCGTTCTGAGCTGTATGTGAATTCTTTTCATACAGAGGGTGTGAAATGAACCTTTCTCTCATGAGAATTCTTTGAAGTTTCTTCCGATATGGTATTCTTTTGAAAAATTTACGCCACCATATTATCAAAGTTACTGATCATTTTTCAGAGTCCATTTTGTACGGTTATTTCTATATATTACCACAGTCTACTATATACAGTCGCGAAGCTTGAGGTGATTTTTGCAAATCTCGTGATAAAGCGCTCCAAGCAGTTAGCAACTAGAAACAATAGACTGTCCACGGTCGACTTTGGACTGAATCGTATTTCCATCGAGTGCTAGCTCGTTGCGTATTTCACATTGATGCTTGTGAAATGTTCGTTATTGGTTGTAATGAAAATGTTAATGGCTAAAATACAATAATTGGAATAATAATATTTTACTAGAGACGTAGAAAAATTAAGTTTGTTTTAATGAAATTTATTGATCACGTTTTATTTTCAATTCTGGTGTGATTATTATTGCTTAACCTCATCCCACTTTGTTAACTACGTAAGCCTACACTACAAGTACCGGTACACGTAAGTTAATCCATTAATTCATATTTCCATTATTATTGTTGTAAAGGGAAATGAAAATTAATATTTATTGGTTTCATAGTTAATTATCGCTATAATCTTGAATGAGTGAAGCGATTATAGTAAATTTCAGTTCGTTTTGCACAAACAAAAATAATATTAACCTATTTCTTGCAGGTATCTTCGAGTTTATGGTGGAATTTAATATACTTCATTAAAATAATAAATTAACTTTATGCATTTAATATTTCAATAATGGAAGGAAGGTGTTAATTTTTCCAAAAGAACACAACGACATATTTTGTCGGCTGCTAGGAGAGAGATCTGCGATGATGAGGCGATAGTAGCGATCCTAGTGATGGGCAACTATCCATGTTTGCATTTTTACTACATATTGAGCTTCGCGACTGTATATAGTAGACTGTGATATTATTTTATTGTATACACCCTATCGGGCCCTGTTATCGCTTTTCTGAAAACTCCAAAATCCCTATCACGAGGGAGAAAGGAGTGGCCTCGCTCAGGAAAATAATGTTTTATAGTTTTGAATCTTCCAGAAGCTGCCAGACCAAGACAAAAGCCAACTATTGTATGATTCTTGTTTTGGCCTGGGCAGCTATCTGAGAACATGTGTATGTTTTTATCAAAATAGTAGTTCAAAAACGAACAAATATCATTGGCTCCTTTCGAAACTGTCCTTCCTAATACATGTACAGCACACATTGGTTGGATTTAAGATCATGAATGCAAAATATATTAACCTATAATTGCCTCATACAGAAGACTTCTTTGAACTGGTAATTGGCCAAAGGGCAGGTTTATAATACGTATTATACTGACAACGTTCATCACGTCTTTGAATTTTAGGGGTCATCTTAGTGAAGTTACTGGCTCACGTATTGACGCACACAACTTTCTCTGTTATAAAAATACTTTAAGAATAAAATAATAATGATTATCTAAACAACTTATTACCGGTACTTTATAATTACCTATACAAACATTCATTGTTGTCTGTATAAACATGTTTCGTACGCAAGTGTAACAATATACCAAAAATTAATGTACCATAACAGAGTTACAAACGATATGTTGTCATATTTTCCATGTCCAAACGGTGAAGAAACGCACTAACTTCCTGACTTAGTTCTTTTGTTTACCGTAGCACAAACATCACGGTGATGTTAGAGACACATGGAAAGGTCTGACTAAGTTCGTTTCTTCTCCAATCAACGTGTCTTGGAAGTAGTAATCATTTGGCTAATAAAAACAAAAATGGCAAATTTTGACTTAGTTCCTTTCTAAAAAGTGCGATTCAATTATACGTCAGTGCAAATAAATTGCATTCTGGTATAGGTTATTACTTGAATACATATTTTACTCCATGGATGTTTTCGCGTTCAGCCATGACCCCACGAGTGGCGCTCAGAGCAACAACCGGAAGTCGTCAGAAATGGTTTCCATGCTTACATCTTTATTTATTTTCTTTTTTTTTTTTTTCTTTTTAGAGAGCTTTTGAATCTGGTTGCTGCCGACTAGATTTTGCTGTTCTCAACTGGAATCCAGCACAGGAATTCTATAAGGCAAAAGGTGCAGTTAACATGACTGAAGAAGAAGGTTGGCATCACTACAGACTCGAGCGAGAAGCATTGGAAAAGCTGGCATTAGGACTGCACAAGGCTGATGTCACAAATGAGTAATCTCTATTACTAAATCAAGTTACTGTGTTTAAATCATTCCTGTTAACGAGAAGTAGCATTCGATTTTATTTAGTAAATACATTGTATAATAATTAGATGTCATATATCTGTATTATGGGTATATTTAAGATAGATTATATATATTTCATTAAATAATACAAATATGCCAACTTAAAAGATATTTTTAATCGTGCTGTACCAAACTTATGGTTGATGAAAGTTTGCAAAACTTTTAAGTAACACGGTGTGTGGATAAGCTTCAGGGCTTCTACCGCGTTGTCTTGGTGTTATTGGCTGACGTTTCTACCGCTGTGTTGTGGCCATCTTCAGAGCAGTTGTTGGATAAGGAAATAGTCTGCAAGCTGGTATATATATAGTAGTCTCGATGGGGGAGTACTTGCGGTGATAGGTCGTAAGTTCTCCTTCTGGCATCTGATTGGTCCTACGTTGTCCAATCCGGTTGAGGTCTGTATGAAGGGGAGTATTCATATTAAATACTGGCCCTCATAAGGTCCGAAAGAGAGACCTTGATACCGTGCCCGATGTCCGGATGATGTCCCCACACAAGATTTCCCACTCATTAGTCAAAGTCAAACTTCCATACCTCCAATCAGGCGGAATATACATGATCCTTTGCTCCTGCGGTTTAAAATACATAGGTCAAACTGGACGTACGGTGGAAGATAGAAGGAAGGAACACATCCGACTCTGCAAATACGGACCATACGAAAAATCAGCAATAGCCTTACACTCAGCAGATTCAGGCCACGCCATCGAATTCGACAATATCAAGATAATAGATAAAGAAGACAACCTATACAGAAGACTGGTTAAAGAAGCCTTCCACATCAAACAACATCCCAACAACATCAACAAGGACGAGGGGTTACAACTCAGCAACTCATGGGGAAGTCTATTCCAAGATCATACTTAGGAACGAGAAACTAGGTCTCTGCATGTATGCGGCGCCCCCCTTCATCCGGACATCGGGCACGGTATCAAGGTCACTCTTTCGGACCTTATGAGGACCAGTATTTAATATGAATATTCCCCTTCATACAGACCTCAACCGGATTGGACAACGTAGGACCAATCAGATGCCAGAAGGAGAACCTACGACCTACCACCGCAAGTACTCCCCCTTCGAGACTACTATATATATACGACCTGGCAGACTATTTCCTTATCCAACAACTGCTCTGAAGATGGCCACAACACAGGGGTCGAAACGTCAGCCAATAACACCAAGACAACGCGGTAGAAGCCCTGAAGCTTATCCACACACCATGTACACCAGCCGCGGAAGCCTACGCGAACACTTTTAAGTAACATACCTATTAAATCTTTTTTACTGTCAATGCTCACGCTCCCAATAGTAAAAGCAAAAATTGATAAATTAATTAGTCTGAAAAGAACAAAAAATGAAATGTGGTTAATTCAGTTTTACAAATAACTCTATTTCTGTAATCGAAAGAATTAAGTTTATGTAATATTGAATGAAATGTATAATAAATTGATAATATTTGGTATGAAAGTGACCTTATGGTACATGAAATAACATTATACAGAAATCCAGTCTGCAGCATTGGACATAGCAGTGTGTTTGAATATGGCTGGCAGAATAATAAGGTTAATATATAAAAAATATAATGTAATTTAGTAAGCAAAATGCTTGATTATTAATTATGTATATTCAGACGTGTGGTTAGAGCCGTAACACCTAAAAATGTGGGTACTTTGATTTGAATGACATGGAAAGATGGAAAGAAAGCTAATATTAATGGTACTCTCGATCCAAGGACAGTGCTAGCAAGGGACTCACACACATCTACCTCCCTCCTTCCCCCAAAAAAAAAATATTACAACTAAAACTTGATTCAGAACACCTCTAACTTAATTTACTCACTATTTTAATAAATTATTACTATATTCTGCTCTCTAATTTTTCTTGGCAATTACTTTGCAGTAACTGTAGCTATGTATAAGCTTATATATGTCTTATTATTTATTGTCTATAGACATGATCTTCACCATAGAACTTTTTCTGTGTTTGTAACAAAAGAGCATCTTATAATCGATATAATGAGACTGAGACATAACAATTATATCACCTGACACTAGATGACACTACCTCAAAGTGAATAGACCCTTACCACAATCTAGTATATACAGTCACGAAGCTCGATATGTAGGGAATATGCATCCATAGATAGTTGGTAACCACTAGGATCGCTACTATCGCCTCATCACAGACCAGGGCCGCCAACAGAATTTATGGTCCTCTATGCAATACTGGACCCCCGTTGAAAAAAGTAACAATTACAAGTTACCAGTTATTTTAACCATAATAATTATTTTCAAAATAAATAAAAGATAACCCCATATACAGATACGAACTTAAAAATATACACTTTTATTATCATTGAAAACTTCTAGCAAAACTTCACATCAGCACAATATATTCTATTCATAAAACATTATTCCTAAACACCTGTAATTTCTAACTTGCAGTCCAACATCAACAAACAACTCTCCTTGACTTCACTGAAGCAAAATCATCAATTATGTCATAAAAATTTAAAGATCTAGCAAGATCGCTCTCCAAACTAAGGAGGCAAGGTTACTCAGTTGTTCTTGACACATTGTTTATCTGAATACATTTTTTATTTCCTTCATTTTGCTGAAGAATCTGTCAGCATCAGCAACTGTCACAGGAATTGTATAGAATATTCTAATGGTTATACAAATATTTGGAAATAAAGTATCCAGTTTTAATTCCCTCAGACTATTTAGGAGATTATTCAGTTTTAATTCCCTCAGACTATTTAGGAGATTCTTAGGTTTCAGTAGGGTTGGCCCTAAATTAGAGGCATGAATTGATTTTAAATATTTCGTCTCATCACTGACCTCTTTGTTAATATCTTCATAATGTTTTTCACGCAGTCTAGCACCCATATTAATATCTTCCATTTTTCTGTCTCTCCTTGTGCTTCTCAGCTCCCGACTTATGCCTGTACTTATCCATTGTGCAGTTAAACTATAACCAGTAACACTAATGAACAGAATTTACAAGACAAACAATAACGAAAAGACGAAAGTTTCGACACGAAACATGCAATGTACTGAAAAAGAAACGTATCCTGCGACTTCAGTTTGAGAGAGTCCACTAGCATATTGTGGTGGGCCAACGGGGGTTTGGTAGTTAAAAAGGACAAGCCAATAAATAATTGAACGTGTTCAGTACAAGTGACGGGAACATAGTTCAAGCAAATGCGGGGTCCTCAATTGTCGTGTCGGTGAACATTAATGCAGGAAACCGATATTCTATTATATAAAAGTCAATATTTACATATGAAGCGGTAACTTTTTGTATTAATTCTACTATTGTTGAGTTAATATGTCAAATTTATTTAACAAATATTCTTACAAAATTTTATAGTACCCGTATGTATCTACGAATAATTATTCATGATATTAAAAAGTAATCAGACTCACTTAATCTGATGGGCCCTTATTGCTCACAGGCCCATATGCACCTGCCCCCTTTGCCCCCTTCTCGGCAGCCCTGTCACAGACAATGCGAAATAGTACCTGGACAGTATATTGTTCCTAGTACCCTCACAACTCAAGATTCGTGATTGTATATACTAGACTGTGCCCTTACTTTTGAACAATAAAACTATAGATTTCAGCAACAAAAGATGAAAGGTTAATGACAAAGAAAGTAGTTCGTTGCATGCTGAGTGAAACCACGTACAAAAAATGTTACTTATTCCTTGGCATCTAGCAGGGGTAATTGATTAAGTAGACATTTATTACCACTTTATTTTCAGAAATAAGGATATTATGAAATCCTGTAGGACAGAAAGAAATTAAATTTGTTCCTGCATTAGTGAGACGTGTATTAATGATAGATTTATGCCAGCTACTTCAAATCCTGAGTCTGTAT
This sequence comes from Periplaneta americana, assembly GCA_025594305.2. Taxonomy (NCBI): domain Eukaryota; kingdom Metazoa; phylum Arthropoda; class Insecta; order Blattodea; family Blattidae; genus Periplaneta; species Periplaneta americana. Next base: position 27,055,162 of record JAJSOF020000037.1, read on the forward strand.
GCTAGTCCAGGCTGTTTCTGCAGTGTGTAGTATTTTTACAGTCAACCAGACATGGTGACACACCCACCGTCTGTAGAGTGAGAAGTTAAAATGAAACATATTTTATAAGAGTGTTAATAAAAGTAGATATGCGAGAGTGAAATATGGACAGCTGTTTAGAATTTGATAAAATTTATATTTGTCAAACTTAACTAAAATAAAATATAAATGTTTTAATGTGGCCTTTCGTGTTTTTGATGTTATGTAACATGACTAATTTATGATAATTTGAAACATTATGTTAAATTTTCGATAAATTAATTGTTTTATTGTTTTTTGATACAGATATAATCACATCTAATTGATGAGACATTATGTTAGCATTTGAACTGTGAGTGTATTTATGGTATTACTGTTAATATGTATGAGAGTATAAAGTTTAAAAGAGTGATAGAAATGTTATCAAAATTTGATTATGAATTTCTTTTAAATGTATATACAGATAGTTCCCAAACAGCGTAGATCCCAATAAAATTTTATTGAAAGTGAGAGGGTATCTTGTTATTATACAGGGTGGACCATTTAAGTTGATACTGTACAATATCTCCAAAACTAAGCATTGTAGAAATAAATGTCTTAAATAAAAGTTGCTTGATATTATGGGGAAAGTAAATTCCATTTGTCGTGTTTTATTTGGAGGACGTTGTGATGGTTATTTTAGGTCAATTTAATTTTTTAAATAGGAACCTACATTTTTATGCTGTTTTCTCATTCCTCATAAAAACTAAACAACTTTTGTATGAAGCACTTTGCAATTGTTCTTACACCAACGTAAATAACAACAAAAATTATGAATGGCTGTGTACGAAGAGTGCAATGAATGGTTGGATCGCAACTTCCCCATCTTTGTCCGTAACGGTTCTTCTGCGCCTCCTTTTCTTTGGCTGGACACTGCCTTCTTCGGAGAACTGTTTTATCACACGATAAAATGAAGCTCTTGATGGAGTTCTTCTATCATGAAACCTTTCCACATACACAAGAATAGCTTGTTCCACATCTCTCCTAAATGAAAATCATTTCCACCTTTTCTTGTTAGGTCCATTTCAACCCACAGACAACTGAGTATGCTTAAACGACTTGCATGGAACTGATGGTTGTTACTCGGTAATCGCTAATTGTAGGTACGTACCACCAGTGGATCCACCTGGACCCGGGCCAGGTCGATGGCATTTAAGTGTGCTTAAATGCGACAGGCTCATGTCAGTAGATTTACTGGCATGTAAAAGAACTCCTGCGGGACAAAATTCCGGCACATCCGGCGATGCTGATATAACTTCTGCAGTTGCGAGCGTCGTTAAATAAAACATAACTTTAACTCCACCTGGACTCGAAGGCGACTGCAAGTACACTAACGACAGATACTAGGAAACCATCCTACCATGGAAAGTAAACAAAACAACGGACACAATGTCTCATTGCCTCCTCGCCTACTGTGTGCTGGACTGTTTCGAATGGGTCCAACCATTCATTGCGCTCTTCGTACACAGCCATTCATAATTTTTCTTGTTATATACGTTGGTGTAAGAACAATTGCAAAGTGCTTCATACAAAAGTTGTTTAGGTTTTTATGAGGAATGAGAAAGCATCATAAAAATGTAGGTTCCTATTTAAAAAAAAATTACATTGACCCTAAAATAACCATCACAACGTCCTCCAAATAAAACACGACAAATGGCATTTACTTTCCCCATAATATTAAGCGACTTTTATTCAAGACATTTATTTTTACAACGGTTAGTTTTGGAGATATTGTACAGTATCGACTTAAATGGTCCACCCTTATATGTTACCAGTACTTTATTATGCTAATCTTTTGACTATTTTCTGATTGGCAAGAAGGTAAGTTACCACATTACACACATCGTCCCTAAATTTGCACGCTAACATCACAAATTCATGGTGCGAAATTTTTTTGTTTTTGTACCTTGTCACAGATGTAATAACATTAAACTTTTTGAAGCTATATCCTGTGCTAACTGACAAGTTAAAAGAACATTAATTACTTCTAAGTAACATAGAAAACGGCCTAAACTGTTGAAATATATCTCCATGAATATTAATACATGTTTTACATAAGAAATATCATTTTCAACAATTAATATGCACTTATATCTGTCCATCATTCTATTAATACAACGAACTGATATGTAACAGTTTTCTGTCTTCCATTATATTGTGTCTCCTTTGTCCTAGCAGTATAAATGAATCGGTCATTATTAAAAGGCACTAAGTCCATTTTGAACACATGGAATTTTGATGGATTTCTTAATTTTATTCTGCATATAATAAAGGATGAAATAAACGAATTATACTCCGTGAGTGATGCTTGACCACAATACAAATATATATTAATAATTATTAAGCGAACAGAACACTTTTCTTCGTTTATCTGAATACTGAAAAAAATTACTTAGTGCCTTTTAATTACGGCCGATTCAAATGTTCCCTTTAATGATGTGGTTTGTACGTCTTCCTCTTTGCTTTTGGAAAGTGAATGTTAAAAATGTATTTTATGCTCAACCATGCCGAAATGTAGTAATTATACACCTGGTAGTAGCCCTTTAATGCATCTCATTAAAGTACACCTATTCATTATCATTCAGTTGTTCAGCCAATGACAAGTCACTTTTGTACCATTATAAAACCGCAAGTATCGATTATTCCCGGATATGCAATCGAAAGACAATTAGCGAAAAGTCACGGAGGCTGGAAATCCAGTACTGTCGCAGAAGGTTATGTTCTGTTACTATAATAATTAGTGTTAATTGTAAATAATATTCAAATAAATTCAATTTATCATCCCGTTTTTCAATTCTAAATCAATTTCCAGGTTATATCAAGACTAATGTTCATCTTATTCTCTACGTTATATCAAGGTCAATGGCATTTGGCCTCAGAAAAAATCAATACTTTCGCGTCTGCGCACATCTCACAATTCAGGTCAGTTCGCTACTTACATAACCATAACGTGAATACTTTTGAATAATTTCAAGTTAGAAATATGGTCGAGCATAAAAAGTCGTATGAAACTTGCCTATAATGGTAATTAAGACGCTCGTATGAAAATTATGAAACTCGCGCTCGTTTCATAAACAAACATACTCGCGTCTTAATTACTACTATTATAGGCTCGTTGCATAATGTACTATTAACTTGCTTATAAACAATAGGGCTCTTTTTAACTGAAACATAAACAAAAATGTCTATATATTAATTCTTTGGTAATTGTATGTAATTATAAAATATTTGTGATCCAAATGTGATAGTTTTATTAAAGTCAACTTTGTCTTCCACTGGCATCAGATTGTATTTCTACTTGTTTACTGTTCATTTCAGCTAAAGTTTTAATGGTAGCCACTGCAGTATTAATTAATGTATCTCTTAATAGGTATTCTCAAACTCATTTTTTATGTCCCAACTGAAATAATGTAGAAGTAATGATAAAATCAACTCCAGTTTGCAGACACACTCAGTTACTGACACAGATAGCTGTTTCACAGTCCTAAAGCTTGCTTTAGCTCATGACTATGAACAGAACCTGGAATACAGGACCTAATTTACGTTATGAAAACGGAAAATCTAGTTTTGAGGACTGTACTGTATGATGAGAATGAAGAAGTACAGGAATCGATCCATAGGCTTCTGAACCAGGCAGGACATGAGTCACTGAATACACCTTGATTGATAGCAGTGTAGATGTTGAGGAAAATTTATTGGGCGTAAGTGAGATTGTGAAACATGTACGAGCAACAGAACTAACATCTAATAAAATTAGAGCCTGGACTTTATATAGTATTAAAATGAGAAATATGTAGCTAAAATGGCAAAATATATAAATAAATATATAATAAATAAAAATATGTAAATCTAGTCTTTCAGGAGAAGCTTCCTGTAAAGCAGATTTGAATAATTTCAAGGGAAAAATTGTTCCGGGGCCGGGTATCGATCCCGGGACCTCTGGTTGAACGTACCAGCGCTCTCCCAACTGAGCTACCGGGAACTCCACCCGACACCATCTCAACCTTTCCCTTTATATCCACACAACTCGCGTGGGCTGATGCAACACCAGAGACCCACATCGAGTGCACACAAATTCTGTGTGACTTGGAATTGTGGTTTTCTGTTAACGTACACAGTGACGTATATATTATGCAAATCTAGTCTTTCAGGAGAAGCTTCCTGTAAAGCAGATTTGAATAATAATTGCAAGGGAAAAATTGTTGTGTGTGTGTGGATATAAAGGGAAAGGTTGAGACGGTGTCGGGTGGAGTTCCGGTAGCTCAGTTGGGAGAGCACTGGTACATTCAACCAGAGGTCCCGGATCAATACCCGGCCCCGAACAATTTTTCCCTTGAAATTATTAAAAAAATGTGTAGCTTAAAATCTAAACTTTATTAAATGTATTTTTGCACATTGATAAAAAATTACAAGTGCACATGTGATTCAACCTCATTTAATTATTGTTTGGAGGCGCAATTAATAATTAAATATTTTTCCATATTTTCTCCTGTCATTTATTGTCTCGTCAATGGCAACCCATACATAGGAATCGCCAAGTTAAGCTCTAATTGTTTCCATTGTGTCAGTGTAGCAGAAGTTCAAATAATTTTTCCGGAGTGTTGATTCATCCAGAATATTGAAGTTGCAATATTTGCATAATGCTTGAAACTTTGGCACTCCAAGTTTATACCACGGTATGTTTGCAGCAACTATTGTCATGCACAAATCTTTGTTGAATTCATTAGCAACGGAGCATGTTTTTTATTTTCTCACATGAAGTTTAGTTTTTAAATGCTGTTCTAATTGTGACTTCATGAAGCACCCAGTGTGTTTGTCACATATTTTGCACAGCACGATTTTACCGTCACTAGTAATATGTACTGTAATTACATGAAATCCAGACTCTTACTAATAATAAATGTAGTGAGAGTGTGGGTGAAGGTGAAAAAACGATGATTTGACTTCTCAAAATTCAATAAAAATTATGAATTAATTTACCAGACAGTAGAGGACTTAATGAAATTTCTATTTGGCCAATTGGAGATACCAAAACTTTAGCATCATAACTCCAAGGACCGAAGGTCTCCACAGCAAATGGGACAAAGATATAATAGTCTAAAAGATGAGTATATTTATTGACTTTCTTCTTCACAGCTAATTCAGCAGCAGATGCTGTGTATCTGGAGGTATTCGGTAAGTGAGATGGAGCTAGAGTGTCAACGCAAGTGGAGTCCCAAATTAAAGATTTTCCTCTAGACCATGGAATTAAGGTGAGACCATCCGCGTGACTAATACCTGGTGGTTCCAAAAGAGACGGGATGCCACAAGAAGTCAGAGATCTTTTAATGATATCATTGAGTGATGTATGTCTGGGAATGCGACCCTTGCTCCTCGCACAGCTGAGTGCATGATTAGTTTTTCATATAAAATAAGATGAAGTTTCTAACGTCTTGGTTGCCTCTCTCATGTTCGAACATTGCAGGACATTAGTAGGTGCTACAAAGAGGACCCTGAGGACTGCTGCCCCTTTTCTGTGAAAATATAAAACTTTCTTTTTACATTCTCGTTGTAATTCAAATAAATAGTGTAAATGCATGTCTTTACTGTGCACAATCTGCCATTTTAGCTTTCTAACACTTTTATAAGACATTCTGATTTTTCGTAACCAAGCTCCTCCATGAATAAACTCTATAATTTACTCACTATTGTATTGAACTTTTCAGAAAAAACAAAATGTATGTAGTAGGTATGAAACGTACAAAATATATATCACAGTTGTATGAACACTTTTAAGAATAAATAAATTATTAAAATTAATAAAATTCAGACATGTTTCGGAGACTGCCCTCCATCCTCAGTGACTCTACCACGACTGCCACGCTACATCGTGGTCGATCACCTGAACAAGCAGGTGAGTCTTGCATCCAAATCATAATTATGTCCATTCTTCTTTTACTCACTCTTCTGTACTTTTTAAACATGACATATGTTAACTCTTTATTATAAGATTGTACGATGAAAGAGTAATGTAACGGAGAAAAATTCTCTCCGGCACCGGGATTTGAACCCGGGTTTTCAGCTCTATGTGCTGATGCTTTATCTACTAAGCCACACTGAAAACCCGGGTTCAAATCCCGCGCCAGAGAGAATTTTTCTCCGTTCCATTACTCTTTCATCATATGATGACGCAGAATATCTGCTTGGAAATATCATTTGTACTTCGGTACATTAAAATAATATATATGATATGCGTAAATCACTTCGTGATTTAAGATGGCGCTTATTCCGTCGGATCCCGCCAACTAGTCATTCATAACGAGTGCACCTCAGCACATGTGTGGACTTCGGTCCTACGTTCATAGACATCTATGACGTAGTGCAGAGGGTGGCCACTAGAGGGAACCCAAGAGTTGGAACTTAAACTGAGACAATTCTGTCCAACGCCGGGGTGGGTATCCAGTGTGGCTTAGTAGATAAAGCATCAGCTGAAAACCCGGGTTCAAATCCCGGCGCTGGAGAGAATTTTTCTCCGTTCCATTACTCTTTCATCGTATGATGACGCAGAATATCTGCTTGGAAATATCATCTGTACTTCGGTACATTAAAATAATATATAAGATTGTACTTACTTCATATGATGTTAATAATTATTTTAAAATGTTAGTTTTATCTATATTTTAACTTTATTATACCTTTTATATTCTTTGCATAGAAGACACATTGGTCATAATTTCTTAACTTTTCTAACCTTTATAAGAATTAAATACTATTATTCGGACATCACATATTTTCTCTACATCATTTTTAAATACAACTATTCACGAATCTCATTTTATTTTATTTTCCTTTTGCAGTCGTGGTAGAGTCACTGAGGATGGAGAGGCAGTCTCCGAAACATGTCTGAATTTTATTAATTTTAATAATTTATTTATTCTTAAAAGTGTTCATACAACTGTGATATATATTTTGTACCTACGTTTCTTACCTAACCCACGAACACTGTTTAATTGACCTTATATGTGTGATTTGAATGTAGTAGGTATGTTTTTATTTTTTTAAAGTAAAGTTGTAGTTTGTGACTAAATAAATTTGCAGTTTAATATTGTGTGAAATACTGAGATTGAATAGTGTGATTGTTCTGTAATTTCCAGCAGTGTATTTTTTATTGTTTGGGAACTACCTGTGCTTTTTATGGCGTTAATTCTGTTTGTCCACTGTTAACAACTTGATGAAAGTTATCGACATTTCTAAACTGACAACTGTATACTAGTCATTCAGAGGTAGGACTTGTAAATATTGTCACTAATCAGAAAAATGTATAACTGATGGAATTGTTCTATATCATTTTATTAATAATTGTGGTTTCTCAAGAAGATTAGCGACTGTTATCAGTCGTATATTGTTGGTTACATAATATGTACTGTATGGTTTTATGAAAAATTCTCATGTCTTATGTATACCTCTGAAAGTTATAAGATTAAATTATGGGGAAATATATTAAAAGATATTTACAAAGCATTTACAGTGTTTTTTTTTCTATCTAACATTAAGTTTTTTTTTAATTAAGATTATAAGTTATCTCTTTTGGTCAAACATAATATTCTGAAACAACTCTTTAAAACTATCCATGGGTTTTATCTTCAGTTCTTTATTTGAAATATGTCATGGTAACCTTACATAGCAAGGGGGACAAAACCAACTGTGGTAACTTTCGAGGAATATCACTTTTGTTGACGTCGTACAAAATTTTGTCCAATATTCTTTTGAGAAGATTAGCTCCATACGTAGATGAAATTATTGGGGATCATCAGTGCGGTTTTAGGCGTAATAGATCGACTATTGATCATATTTTTATATTCGACAGATAATGGAGAAAAAATGGGAGTATAAGGGTACAGTACATCAGTTATTCATAGATTTCAAAAAGGCATATGACTCGGTTAAGAGGGAAGTATTATATGATATTGTTATTGAATTTGGTATTCCCAAGAAACTAGTTCGATTAATTAAAATGTGTCTCAGTGAAACATGCAGCAGAGTCCGTATAGGTCAGTTTCTATCTGATGCTTTTCCAATTCACTGCGGGCTAAAGCAGGAGATGCACTATCACCTTTACTTTTTAACTTCGCTCTAGAATATGCCATTAGGAAAGTTCAGGATAACAGGCAGGGTTTGGAATTGAACGGGTTACATCAGCTTCTTGTCTATGCGGATGCCATGAATATGTTAGGGAAAATCCACAAACGATTAGGGGAAAACACGGGAATTTTACTGGAAGCAAGTAAAGCGATCGGTTTGGAAGTAAATCCCGAAAAGACAAAGTATATGATTATGTCTCGTGATTAGAATATTGTACGAAATGGAAATATAAAAATTGGAGATTTATCCTTCGAAGGGGTGGAAAAATTCAAATATCTTGGAGCAACAGTAACAAATATAAATGGCACTCGGGAGGAAATTAAACGCACAATAAATATGGGAAATGCGTGTTATTATTCGGTTGAGAAGCTTTTATCATCCAGTCTGCTGTCCAAAAATCTGAAAGTTAGAATTTATAAAACAGTTATATTACCGGTTGTTCTGTATGGTTGTGAAACTTGGACTCTCACTCTGAGAGAGGAACATAGGTTAAGGGTGTTTGAAAACAAGGTGCTTAGGAAAACATTTAGGGGCTAAGCGGGATGAAGTTATAGGATAATGGAGAAGGTCACACAACATAAAACTGCAGGCATTGCATTCTTCACCTGACATAATTAGGAACATAAAATCCAGACGTTTGAGATGGGCAGAACATGTAGCACGTATGGGCGAATCCAGAAATGCATATAGAGTGTTAGTTGGGAGACCGGAGTGAAAAAGACCTTTAGGGAGGCCGAGACGTAGATGGGAGGATAATATTAAAATGGATTTGAGGGAGGTGGGATATGATGATAGAGACTGGATTAATCTTGCTCAGGATAGGGACCAGTGGCGGGCTTATGTGGGGCGGCAATGAACCTTCTGGTTCCTTAAAAGCCAGTAAGTAAGTAACCTTACATAGCAACAAATCCAATACTATGATGTCAGGCATTATTGCCTATTCCTATATCTATTTACTAGTTTTACCAGCATTTCATGCGTCCTACCTACTTCTTTGTTGCGTTTTCTGTTGAGTTGATTTTTATGTGATTTTTGCATATTGTTGCTGCACATCCAAAATCCGCTAAGTGTTTTTGAAAAGATGTTCAGACAAAAAGAAAAAAGCAGCGTCGCTTTTAATTCCCTTGATTTTCAAAGCTACTTTCGATATAATTTAATCACCTTTATTGAAATTATTATTAGCCTATTATTATTATTATTATTATTATTATTATTATTATTATTATTATTATTATTATTGTTGGGTCTCCGGCGTAGCTCAGTCGGTAGAGGCGCTTGGTTTCTGACCCGAGCTGGGCTAAGGCATGGATTCGATTCCCGCTTGGGCTGATTTCCTGATAGGATTTTTTTGCGACATTTTCCCCAACTGTAAAGCAAATATCAGACAATCTATGACGAATTCTCGGCCTCGCCTATACTAATACTATCTCGTTATCACCAATTACATCGATACTAAATAACTCAGTAGTTGATAGAGCATATTTAAGTACACTGCTCCGTCGATTTAGTAGATAGTATAAAGTCAATTAGATATAACACGCGGAAAAAATCCCCTGCAATCGTCAAGCATCATCTTTTGGTAAAACAGTGATATTCAATTACATGATGGGGTTGTCTGAAGGGACAGCATCCCACTGATACGTATGTAAAAATAATGACATATTAATTTTATTATAGCCTACTTGATAATTATTGCATTATATTATAGTTTCTTTTGCAATATAAACTCTTAATTTTCCTTGCTGTAATGACTTACCATTTTACGTAAATGATTACCGGTACTATTATTGCATCAAAAATACTGTATAATTTAATAATAATAATAATAGTAATAATAATAATAATAATAACAATAATAATAATTTATTTTAGTACAACATGAATCATAGTCTTTTGTTAATTATTATATAATTGCAATGCAGTTTGGGAGTACAAATATATTTTGTGCGAGATCGTGCGTATTTGCTTGGTTTCCGCACAAAACCAATCCGCGGAAAGTTTAAAATTCCACATTCAGTATTCCCAGCCTAACACACATAACAATTTCCCCTCTTCTTACCGCTTAAGTGACATATTGATTTTACTGCTTTAGGCTTTTAACATATTATTTTTAGAGACGTTCAATATAGTAATAATTATAAATTGAAACTTACCACTGCAATTTCACCTAAATTGCACTGTTAATTATTGTTTTTAAATATTTGCAAAAATTAAGTAAACTCTACAACTCCGCTAAAGTTACTGCATTCGTGATGCAAGTAACATTAAGGAGCCGTGAAAAAGTCAACAAGATTCCAGACTCATCATAGACTGGGGAAAAAGACAGACGTATATCACAGCCTGCTGGAGTATAGTAAACACAGAAAACCTTTTAAAGCAACAATGTTGAAGATAGATATTTTTGTTTTGCAAATTTGCCGTCATTGAACAGAAACCAAGATGGAGATTTCATTGCAACTAATTAGAAATTCCTCTTTCAGGTATGTATTAAACGATCTTCGCACAAAATAATGTACGATACACGAGCGGTATGTTTTCTTTCAATTCTCGGAAATTAAAAAGATCAACTACGTTTCGCTGTTTCAAACTTTTCCTCGAACATGAAAACTTCAACATACCGCTCTTGTAACGCATATTACTATTGTGGGTATGCTAGCAAAAAAGATTGAATAGGCCCCTACCACGGAAGTATAACAAAAAAATCAAGAAATATGGACAGTAAAACGTGGTAAAACATCGATCATACGGGAATGCGTATTTAAGAGTTGTTAATTCATTACAAAAAGCGAATCTGATACATTAATACAAATTAACTTGATTTCCTAGAATATTATACAGGATGAATAATAAATATGGAATATTGCTAATACTTCTTAAATTTTAATTTTATAGAAAAACGTTTTATTACAAAAACTGTTGTAGATAAACCATAAATATTATGCCAGTGTTCGAAGAAAGTTATTCAGGAATACAGGATGTAACGGTAAACTTATTTTTTTAAATGGCACCTTATATTAAAATTTAGTCTACATATTCTGAATCTCCATTAAATTTTACGTACCGGTATGAATGCGTAGAAATTTTATCCATCATTCTCTCGTTTCTTAACTACCTATTAAATTTGTTCGTGGACTTCAAATCTGAGACAAATAAGTAGGCTATGTAAAATCATGTTGAGTAAGCCATAAATTAAACAAAACACTATGACTAACCAAACTTTATCACAGATGCTCAAAATGAGAACCATTTACAGCCAAACAACCCAGTATATCACGAAAACAGTCCATTGTGGATATGAGATGGAACAGATCAGTCATGTAACCATGAGAAAGACAATGGACTATTTTCTTGAAAGACTGAGATATTTTAAAATATTTATCCATGGCCCGTGTAGAAATCAGTGTAACGCATGCGCAGTACGTATCAATCACTTCTAATCTATCACTCAAGACATACGGTTCGGCGCCAGTGTTGAATTCACACCTTTTCTTCAGCGAGATATAATCGTAACGTCCCTAACAAGGGGAGGGAGATAGAACCGAAGCAAAATAAACAATAATTCAGACCTGTTCACAGATTTTACTTTCACTTAATTAAAGTCAATTGAGAATTTTCTTCATTAAATGCAACAGATGCACTTTCTATTGATTCCTCAATAAGTCTTTTCTTTGTAACAAAAGTAATTAATATCTATTGTTTTGCCATCACACACTCGAATATTTATATTTATTGTAAATGTTGTAACTACTTTAGAAAAAAATATATATATTTAGGCCGTGTCTCAAAGCTCAAGTCCAAACTACACATTAGTGACTAGCAACTAGGTGACTTGTAAACTACACACTAGGGAGCTTTGGACATGTATGCTTGAAACATGGCCTTCTTCATAGACTGTTTTTCTAAAAACCATGACATTACGGTGCAGCACTGAATTAAGAAGGCAGTGTCCTAATGCAGTTTCATTACGAGTTATGTGGAAAAGATAAGGGCTTAAGGGGAGAGGATGGTATTTTTGGTGAAAAATTAGTAAATTAAAAAAATATATATTTAAACTACTCTGTGATATGTGTGGAATGCATAACATAACATTTTCTGGGTATTTGTGCCCTTATCGGATGTTGAGTCGCCATTTTTAAACTTCCTGAGTTATGGATTTTTAAATCACTCGCCCACTTTTATTGTTGTTTCCGGTAAATTAAATTTTCAAAAAATTTTTTTCTTTAAAATACCCTTTTATATGTGTGGAATGCATTGCATAACATTCCGTGGGTATTTGTGTCCTTTTCGGATGTTGAGACGTCATTTTTAAACTTCCTGCGCTATGATTTTTAAATCACACGCCCGCTTTTATCGGTTTCCAGCAACTTCATCTTTTTTACTACATTGCCAGACAAAAATGGATATACTTTCTGAACTATTAAAGATACATGCATGAAATTTAGAACATACATTCTTTAGACTAATAGGAAACGTTTCTCTGTAACAGAATTTTGTTAATTGATTTAATTTTACAAATACGTCCGTTTGTTTGCAAGAAAGGAAATCAGAAAATTGTTATTCAATTTTAATTGTTTATTTTACAAACGTAGGGACTAATACCAAATTCTGTTACAGACAGTTCGTAGAACATGCTTTTGCAAATACATTGCAAAAAACTGTTTGAATCTATCTTTAAAAACGATTTAGATATATCGGTTTAAGTACAATCATGCATTGGGTATATTTTTTTCAAATTTGGGCCCCCAAATATTTTTTTTTAAATATTTATATTTGGTTGAGTTGCCACAGCTATGAGCTCTCTACATAAAAAAATAATATATTTTGCACCAAATAGGAAAAAGTTTAAAAAAATACTATCCTCTCCCCTTAATATATTACAATAATGTTTAAAACATTGTACAGAAGGTACTAACAATGTCAGTGTTCAAAGTTAACGTGTTATTCTACATTATATTTATATTATTTCACTTCCAAAGCATTTTCAGATTTCATAACCCCAATTGCTGATGAGATATCCATTTTGTTTAGTGAACAAGTCAACAATCGAGCAAGCATTTTCGCTTACTAGCTACTACGGACTTGATTGCTGTGCATTATGTAGCTTTGGATCATAACTTCTGACGTCACATCCGGCTATTTAGTCAACAATCTAGTTCACTTCAGCTGAAAATGTAGCTTTGAGACACGGCCTTACTAAACAAAACTAGACTAACACTAGAACTACGCCAATATAGGCCCAGTATATTGCGATATACGAGGCGCATCCAGAAAGTAAGTTTCCCAATTTTTTAAATAAGAACACACACTTTCAGGAAAAAATTTATTGGCAACAGGTACAGCAATGGTTCAGCTATTTTTCAAGATAGCCACCATCAGAATTGAGACACTTGTATCGTGGGATCAACTTTTGTATCCCTCTGTCGTAGAACTCTGCCGCCTGTGAATGGAACCAGCGTGTGACAGACGTCTTCAGCTCTTCGTCGTTGCCAAAACGCTCACCGGAGGACAGGAATTTCTTGTGAGAGGGAGGGAGAGGGGGAGAGAGGAGAGAGAGATATATATGTTTCTGCCCATAGACCTGACAGAGCTGCCGATGAATTTCAATTGGCGCAATGCTTTGTGCATTAAAGAACTTTATCACCGACCGAACCTCGCAGGCGGCGGGAGAAGGAATAAGAGCTTCCATTTCGGACCACTGCTGCCACGCTACTGGCACCAGGCGGGACCTGTCCGGCTGGTATATGATTGATAGATCATAGATCTGTTACGCAGGCTCAATTGACACGGCTAATTACGTTTACTTTCAAGGGAAAAAATCGGGAAACTTACTCTCTGGATGCGCCTCGTAAATGGCGTAAGTGCATTATAAAATAATCGAGGAAATTCGCCTCGTTTTTTCAGCTTTCGAGCTTTTGTTACGCACTTAACGCATGTATATTGAACACTATTTTTTTTTTGACGATCATCATTTAAATAAATTTATTTTTAATTTTGAATGTTGCATAGATATTTGTTTGATGTAAAAATTTCTCCGATAAGAAAGTTTGAACGTCGTTGCCAAGGCAGTATGTAACTTAGGTTATTTTGTTTCAGAGTAAACAGTCATTGTTGTCTCTGGTAATCTGATCAACATAATATGAGTTTAATTAGAAGTTTTGTAATCATTTAATGATTCTGGGAAAAGAATTGGTTCGGAATTAAGTGGATGAAGAGATTAAAGATGTATAAAGGATCGGTTGCGCTAAGTTAATACCGGAAAAGTCTGAAAGAAAATATGAAAATGTGTAGACCTATTTTTCAAATAAAGGCTCCATTTGTTTCTAGTTATCGCACACTATAGTCGCGACGCTGTTATTCCCGGCGTGACTCCTCCTCTTTGCTTACGTCTTAGGAAGTGAAGGCTCTATAAAATCTAGGTAGGTAGTATCGTTCGCCATTTTTGTTCTTTCGTTGCCTTACTACCAGACGAGGGATCTATTTGCCGCACCGTTAAACATTATCAGGTCGTAGCTCCTATGATAATAAATCAAACGCACTATAATTGAGCGGCAAATAACGTCCTCGTGTGCTTTCTGCGAACCCAACGAAAGAGCCAAAATGGCGGGCGATTATATTAAGTATTTATCGAGAATTAGGAAATGCATCAGCGAATCACAAGACGCACACGTTTAAATGTAGCCGACCGGCAACGTGATTGACTGCCGGAAATTAGAACGACGGGACTATAGTGCGGTACAGCGTATACTGTATAACGTCTTTGGGTACAGCAATGTGATTTCTTTTGTTTGCATAGCAACCAGAGAACGTGCAGTATTATAAATTTATGAAGCATGTAAACAACAATGGTTAGTAGGGAAAAAAGGCATGATCGTAAAAAAAAAAAAAAAAATAAAACATAAAACACCTGATTTCTTAACTGAAATGAAGACTGAAAATTCGGACGACTTGAATTTCCACTAATCATAATCGGCCAGCAAACTGCTAACCTTCAAGGAAATGAAATATGAAAATCTACATACGTATCAGAAATTATTTTAGTGTCTGAAAAATAATATTAAATTGAAATATAATATTGTATAAATTAGATTTTAGTTAAAAATCTGTCGGGGACATCCTAGATCCCGGGAGGGGTAAAGGCTGGTTCACAATAAACCGGGAACGGAAACTAGAACGAGAACGGAAATATTCTTAAAATAAATGTCTTTAAATGTGAGCATTCACAATTAACTATTTGGAATGCTTACATTTAAATACATTTATTTTAACATTATTTCCGTTCTCGTTCTAGTTTCCGTTCCCGGTTTATTGTGAACCAGCCTTAACTCCCTCAGGGTCACCCCTTGAATTCATCACTGCCTCGCGATGTATACTCGTAGTTAAGCCTACTGTAAAATAACATATTGTACAGGGACATCATTTTATTTTACTTCTATTTTTATTGTACCTGAGTTTTTGAATGTACTTCACTCCCACACCTTCTACTAATGAAGTTCCAGCTGTCCTCCACACAGAATGAAGGCCGCATATAGTAAACAGCACGGAGTTAGTGAGTATAGTACGTTCCAGAAACATGTTCGCGTTTTCCAGTGACGAAAGAGCTTTCAATATTTAATCATATTTTCGCACAGGTACTGTCCGTTTGCCTACGTCGCATCCCGGTTTCCCCCACCTGCTTCTGCTGCGCACCTCTGTAAAAGCTGGGCTTCTTAGCTCTTTTCTGAAAATATTAATTTCTGTTAGGAATTGGACGTTTACGTTTAAAATAACTTAAATAAAAGGGCCTCGTTAAGTAATTAACTGTCACGTGATTCCCCCTTTCTACGATCCTGCGGCATAACCACTTGGACGGACAGTAGATAGCATGTCTGAGTAATTTTATCTGTGAGGGTCGGGCAGAAGTGAAGATTGAATTTACAGTACATAAGGTATTATTTTATAGAGTAGGTACAGAATTATTTCAACATGAGTTGCTAGTACGAAGGACGAAACTGGCAATTGAAATTAGATGCAATAGTCTATAATGCGATTATATGCACAAAAGAACTGAAGCCTGTATCGAAATGAACGGCCACCATTTTCAAAAATGTGTTTAAATATTCATATTATGATTATTTTTCAATTTAACTTCTTTCTCTATATTGTACGCTAATGTGCTGTAGACAGTATAATATACACTGCACAATGAATACGTTCGTATAGATAACTCAGTTCGGGAGTAAAAACACTTATTCTTAATACAGTACTCTATTTTGATTAAACAAAAATCTAATGAAAATTATCGAACTCAAAATCTCGATATTTCCTAGTTTACGTAAATGGATGAACTACTTTTCTTCCTTCCTATACCTAGTAGAGTGATTTGTGTTTTACGCCAGTATCATCGAACTACAGTCGTGGAAGGGGGTAGACAGCTGTGTTTCCGGTTCTCTAAAGGTATAGCCAGGTTAATATTAAAAATGTTAGTAAAAATAAAATGATGTCCCTGTAGAAATATCTATTTATAAATACGTTTAAATTCCCCGTCCTTTATAACAAAATTAAAGAAGTGAAAAGACCTCCAAGGACCGTACTTTGCAGTAACCCATCATAACCTGATGTATTTCTGGTTGCATAAGTCGAAAATAAGTTTAAAACTAGGACAAAAGGAAATTGCCTGAGCACGAACTGTAAATTATTTCGCATAAGTGCACATGTTATCTGTACATCTTCCCTTGGAATGTCCCGGCTTCTTGAGGTGTTCGTAATGTTGTGTAACATATTTGTTGACGAACGCCCAACGCAAATAAAATTGTCAGCCAGTCGATAATGCGCATGGCGATGCACCGTACTATTCTCCGGCAGAATTCTATTTTGTCGTCATCTCAGTACCTCTTTCATCTTCACAGGGGTCCGACGGTTCGCCGACAACCAGCCACGCGAAATAAGTTGATTTAGTACGAGTATGTTTAATGTCTAATTGTAATTTGATATCCCGTGGATTATATCAAGTACGGTGAGTCTTATACATGTCTTACAAATAACAGTTAATAAGATAAAATTATACATATATGACGTGACAGTTTAAATTAAGTTTATTTTTTTCTTAGAAGTTTTATTGAGATTTCTATTAGACAATAAAGTTAAAGGTTAGATTATACGTTCTAATTTATTAATCACCATCACATTAATCATACTGAATGTTTGTTAGAAGTAGCGCATTGTTAAAGAAGAATATATGCAGGGTGATTGAGAAGGAATATTCATATTTTAGGGGGCTGTATACCTAATATTGTGACTAAAGTTCATATAAACACGTGTTCAATTTTCAATATGTTTGTGCGTGTGGAGATACAGCTTTTTGAATGTTACGTATGACAAGCGTTATTATCGCCCCAGCCTCATGCTTAACATGTCGGCATCATACAATAACGTGCGGAGTGCTTTTAAAACATAATTTTACCGACCGATTGTTGCTCTGTAGGTTCCACTCTAAGCGCCACCTTGTCACGTCTACTTCCTCGATAAGAATAAGCACTAGTTTGTTATATTGTTAAATGGCTATTATTATTATTATTATTATTATTATTATTATTATTATTATTATTATTATTATTATCCCGAAAATACTAAGTATATGATTATGTCTCGTGACCAGAATATTGTAAGAAATGGAAATATAAAAATTGGAGATTTATCCTTCGAAGAGGTGGAAAAATTCAAATATCTTGGAGCAACAGTAACAAATATAAATGACACTCGGGAGGAAATTAAACGCAGAATAAATATGGGAAATGCCTGTCATTATTCGGTTGCGAAGCTTTTGTCATCTAGTCTTCTGTCAAAAAATCTGAAAGTTAGAATTTATAAAACAGTTATATTACCGGTTGTTCTGCATGGTTGTGAAACTTGGACTCTCACTTTGAGAGGGGAACAGAGATTAAGGGTGTTTGAGAATAAGGTTCTTAGGGAAATGTTTGGGGCTAAGAGGGATGAAGTTACAGGAGAATGGAGAAAGTTACACAACACAGAGTTGCACGCATTGTATACTTCACCTGACATAATTAGGACCATAAAATCGAGACGTTTGAGATGGGCAGGACATGTAGCACGTATGGGCGAATCCAGAAATTCATATAGAGTGTTAGTTGGGAGGCCGGAAGGTAAAAGACCTTTGGGGAGGCCGAGACGTAGATAGGAAGGTAATATTAAAATGGATTTGAGGGAGGTAGGATATGATGGTAGAGACTGGATTAATCTTGCTCAGGATAGGAACCAATGGCGGGCTTATGTGAGGGCGGCAATGAACCTCCGGATTCCTTAAAAGCAAGTAAGTAAGTAAGTAAATTATTATTATTATTATTATTATTATTATTATTATTTCATATACGAGTACGTTGACATTCTTAACATTTAATAATACCTCTTTAATAATAATTTTTAATCACATACCTTAATGTTCGTCCTCAGCACAAGACATTGCAACCTCGGTTTTAGTCCACGTGGATTAGACAAGTAGGTGTCATTTAATAATGGAAGCAGCTTATTGGTTGCAATGTTGAAATCGAGGCGAGTGATTGGAGCGGCGACATAAGAAATTGAAAACAATAATACAATTAAATTTCAAAGACCTGCCGAATGTTATGCACGAGGTCGCTCAGAGACCTGCCGAATGTTAACCATGAGAGCGCGGCGGTAAGTGGGAAGAAGGAAAGATAATGATGAATTACTGATTAGCTATATTTATTGCTTATTTATATGGTAAATATAAATTGTAGCTTCTAGCCGAGAGGGCTATAATATAGATCTCTTGCTTCTAAAGTCAGTGTGTTGTATCTTGTCTCACTGTGAAAAGAGAGAGAATGGAGATATGTCTTACTTCGCCTGTATTGTTATGGCGATGGGAGTGGAGCGATGCCGTCCATCCATCCAGTGGCGGAAGGGACTAGTTGATACATTCTGTAGCACAAAATAAAATAACAAGATATCTCTCTTCGTACAGTATAGTTCCGTCACTGAGCTTGTCTTTCAAGAAACTGAGTTCCGGTAGCCTGTACAATAACAAGGTTTTGAAAGGAATCCTGAAAATTTACAACCCTCCTATAATCTCCACCCTCATTTGAAGGGACTTGGTTTTATTGCTACTGAGACAAGATAAACCTTACCAGGTATAGTGGAAGAACCACTTCTGTCTCTTTAGATTCGTATTAAATTAAACGAAAATGGGTGAAGAACTCAAATCTTAAAGCTGTTTGCTCAAAATATGTTAGCATATAGCAGTGGCTTATGAAAAATTTTGTCAAGAAGGGGAGTTATTATTAAAATTAAAAATTATTAAAATTATCATTATTAAAACTATTTGCAATTTACGTTATCGGTATTTTAAATTTTGTGTATTATTATTATTACTTACTTACAAATGGCTTTTAAGGAACCCGACGGTTCATTGCCGCCCTCACATAAGCCCGCCATTGGTCCCTATCCTGAGCAAAATTAATCCATTCTCTATCATCATATCCCACCTCCCTCAAATCCATTTTAATATTATCTTCCCATCTACGTCTCGGCCTCCCTAAAGGTCTTTTTCCTCCGACCTCCAAACTAACACTCTATATGCATTTCTGGATTCGCCCATACGTGCTACATGCATGCCCTGCCCATCTCAAACGTCTGGATTTATTGTTCCTAATTATGTCAGGTGAAGAATACAATGCGTGCAATTCTGTGTTGTGTAACTTTCTTCATTCTCCTGTAATTTCATCCCTCTTAGCCACAAATATTTTCCTAAGAACCTTATTCTCAAACACTCTTAATCTCTGTTCCTCTTTCAAAGTGAGAGTCCTAGTTTCACAACCATACAGAACAACCGGTAATATAACTGTTTTATAAATTCTAACTTTCAGATTTTTCGACAGCAGACTGGATGATAAAAGTTTCTCAATCGAATAATAACAGGCATTTCCCATATTTATTCTGTGTTTAATTTCTTCCCGAGTATAATTTATATTTGTTACTGTTGCTCCCAGATATTTGAACTTCTCCACCTCTTCAAAAGATAAATTTCCAATTTTTATGTTTCCATTTCGTACAATATTCTCGTCACGAGACATAATCATATACTTTGTTTTTTCGGGATTTACTTCCAAACATATCTCTTTACTTGCTTCCAGTAAAATTCCCGTGTTTTCCCTAATCGTTTGTGGATTTTCTCCTAACATACCATTTATTTTGATTATAAATTAAATTTAAAATGCATATTACGGAATATTACATAATCTTTCATACATAAATTTTATAGTTTATTATAGAATCCTGTCCAGGGCATTAATATATGCCAACATATCTGTAAATCCTTTCCTTTCGCTCTCGTTTCTTTTTATTTTTTAATTTTCCTTACGGTTAAGTTGAATTATGTTACAAAATAAAAAATTAAATGGAAGATAGGCATATTAGTACTTCTATTTATAATAATTTTAATATATGAATTAAAACTATTTCCACAATTTGGAATGAAGATATAGGTAATGTTTTAATTATAGACATTTAGTTCTCGAAATACATTTTAAAGCCACAATTAATTAATCAATTATTGTTATGTTTCACGCAGTGTTTGCTGTACTGCTGTTAGCAACGATTGTTGAACTGCTGCATCATTTACAGAGGATAAGGCCTAAAATACGGAAACATTTCAACAGACTTAAAATGGACATGGAGATGGAGAGAATTGTGATCAGAGATGCTAGACGAGAAGATTGTGCAGAAATAAAAAGGCTTATTCAGGTAAGATAGCCCATAGCTAAAAAAAAAGCGCATTTAAAAGCAGCCACAACCGCTTCTTTTTTTAATCACTTCCTAAGCACAAATTCATAATCATTCCTTAAGTAAAATAATTTTGAATGTAATTTGTAACTTATGGCGGCGGAAAATGAACTGTGTACAAAAATAAGTAAGTATAATAATAATAATAATAATAATAATAATAATAATAATAATAATAACAATAATGATAACAATAATAATAATAATAATAATAATTTATTTATTTTTTATTTATTTATTTATTTAGAATATTAACGTGCAAAACAAGAGCACAAGGCCAATTACAGTTTAGCACGTGATATAGAACAAAACAAAACTACAAATGATGATGAGAATGAATGATAGAAAATGGCAATGAGGTGAAATACAATCAATATAATAGTCAACATTAATCATTGACCAAATGCAACAAAATAAATAGCACAAATAATTATTAAAATTAGTACAGTGAGATAATTAAAATAGTGGCAATTAAATAAAATGAATTACAAATGAATTAATGAAATCATATAAATGAAGACTGGAATAATATAAGGCACAGTGCATACAAATAATTATTAAAATTAGAGACAAATACAAATAAACAATAATGAAAAAATGAATAGATAACAAAAACAGTGCCTACAAATAATTATTAAAATTACAGACAAATACAAATAAACAATAATGACAAAATGAATAGATAACAAAAACAGTGCCTACAAATAATTATTAAAATTACAGACAAATACAAATAAACAATAATGACAAAATGAATAGATAACAAAAACAGTGCCTACAAATAATTATTAAAATTACAGACAAATACAAATAAACAATAATGACAAAATGAATAGATAACAAAAACAGTGCCTACAAATAATTATTAAAATTACAGACAAATACAAATAAACAATAATGACAAAATGAATAGATAACAAAAACAGTGCCTACAAATAATTATTAAAATATTACAGACAAATACAAATAAACAATAATGACAAAATGAATAGATAACAAAAACAGTGCCTACAAATAATTATTAAAATTACAGACAAATACAAATAAACAATAATGACAAAATGAATAGATAACAAAAACAGTGCCTACAAATAATTATTAAAATTACAGACAAATACAAATAAACAATAATGACAAAATGAATAGATAACAAAAACAGTGCCTACAAATAATTATTAAAATTACAGACAAATACAAATAAACAATAATGACAAAATGAATAGATAATTACAAAAATACATGATACAGAAAAGCTAAAAACAACACAAACGAAGTTAAAAATGAATATGCTTAATATAAGAATAGCCAAACAACAAACTATACAATAAACGGATCTGAATTAATACAATGTAAATTGGCAGCTTTCATGCATCTGACAACTGGAGAGAGAGATTTAGGCTTATAGGTATAACATTTTTTTTTAAATCTTAAACCTTTCGAAGGGGCCCGAAGGTAGATATTGCTTATGAAGGATTCACAATCAATATCACCCTTTAAGGCCTTACAAAAGAATAAGTAGTCAAGCTCAAGACGTCTAGCATAAAGGCTAGAAAAGTTGAAATATTTACAAGTACGCTCATAATTGAAAACAGATGAATTTGGCAAAAACCTAAAAGCACATAGGGACATACATTTTATTTGGATAAGTTCCAATTTACCGAATCAGTAGAAGTAATAGAATTCCAGGCGACAGATACATATTCAAGTTTAGATCTGATTAATGTATAGTATAGAATTACAAGAGTAGCTGGGGTAGAAAAAGAATAAGTTATAGACCTCGTAAGTCCGAGCATTCTAATGGAATGATTATAAATATGTTGGACATGATTATGAAAATGTAATTTGGTATCGAGTAGAACTCCCAGGTCTCTAATACAGTCTTTCCTTATTATGTTGATATTATTAAGAGTGTAATTAAATTTAAGAGAAGTGTTTTTTCTAGAGAAGGAAATGACAAAATAATAATAATAATAATGATAATAATAATAATAATAATAATAATAATAATAATAATAATAATTTTTATTATTATATCCATACCACGATGTTGTGGCAGTGATGAGGAGAAGTTGAAAAGATTGATGCAAATCACCGAAACAATATGTGAACACGCAGTTACGAAATACTCCGTTATAAATAAAGCAACTCGGCTTGATCAATGGAAACATTTCGTGAGGAAAATTCCATCCTTTTGAACTTAACGGATCTATTACCTTGACCTTGATTCTGGTCGTCCGGGAATCGATCCCAACGCTTTAAAGGGGAAAAGTCAGCGATGTGAAATATTTTACGAAAGTTAATTTCTTATAAGAGGCAACAATACAATTCTAACTATATCACTACAGTAATCAATACAAGTTATAAAAATCGCTGTTATGGAGGTGGCATATAGACCTTCTTCCTTTTTGTTATGCTTTTTTACGTATCTCACAACATTTCAATGCTTTATCCATTAGTAAGATAATTATATTCTCGTTTATAGTTTACTTTCGTGAGCTCTCATTTATAAGATAAATGTAAATTAAGTACGGGTAATTAAATATGCACACAAATAAGAACATAACATTTCGTTTTCCGCATTGCGCATAGAAGCAGTTACATAATTTCTATATTGTGTAATTACAGTCAACAGTAATCTCACTAGAGATTCTGATTTCTAGAGAAAACTCGAATGGGATTTGACTATTTCACGTTTAGAAGAAAGTATACAAAGATTAGAAGAAATAAAATATTCCAATACAATAAAATAATATTAATTAACATACTAAAATTCTATTTCACTAATGTTAGCTTCACCAAAATGTTTGAACGGAGACGCCATTTTCATTTGATTAACTATGAGATAAACAAATGATAATCGCAAAGCATGTTTTATAGTACCGGTACCTTAAAGAATTTTCAATTTTAAATGTTGGCAAACAAACAAATGCTAGGGAAATGATAAAAAGAAACAAATGCTAAGGAAGAGGTAAAATTGTAGCGATTGGTTGAAACACGTCCTTTCGTACTGTTTTATTAGTCAATAGTAGTATGA
The DNA here is from genome assembly GCA_025594305.2 of Periplaneta americana. Taxonomy (NCBI): domain Eukaryota; kingdom Metazoa; phylum Arthropoda; class Insecta; order Blattodea; family Blattidae; genus Periplaneta; species Periplaneta americana. Next base: position 27,079,169 of record JAJSOF020000037.1, read on the forward strand.
CGTAGTAAAAGTGTAATATTCAATCTCACTAGAGGTTTTGATTTATCTAGAGAAAATGAAAACTCAAATGGAATTTAACTGACTATTCCACGATTAGAAGAAAGTATATAAAGATTAGAAGAAATAAAGTACTGGTACTCTAATACAATAAAATATTAACTGACTTACTAAAATTCTGTTTCACTAATGTTAGCTTCACCAAAACGTTTGAACGGAGACGCCATTCTCATTTGATTAACTATGAGATAAACAAATGATAATCGCAAAGCATGTTTTATAGTACCGGTACCTTAAAGAATTTTCAGTTTTAAATGTTGGCAAACAAACAAATGCTAGGGAAATGATAAAAAGAAACAAATGCTAAGGAAGTGGTAAAATTGTAGCGATAAACAGCCATGATTGGTTGAAACACATCCTTTCGTACCATTTTATTAGTCAAAAACAGTATGTAGTAGAAGTGTAATATTCAACAGTAATCTCACTAGTGGTTTTGACTTATCTAGAAAAAATCAAAACTCGAATGGAATTTAACTGACTATCTCACGATTAGAAGAAAGTATATAAAGATTAGAAGAAATAAAGTACTCTAATAGGACAAAATATTAATTGACTTACTAAAATTCTATTTCACTAATGTTAGCTTCACCAATATGTTTGAACGGAGCCGCCGTTTTCAGTTGACTATCTATGCGGGAAACAAATGACGATCGCAAAGCATGTTTTATAGTACCGTAGAGAATTTGCAGTTTGAAATGTTGGCAAATAAAGAAACAAATGCTAGGGTAGTGATAAAAAGAAACAATGCTAGGAAAGCGATAAAATTGTGCAATAAACAGCCATGATTGGTTGAAAGAAGTCATTTCGTACCGTTTTATTGGTCAAAAGTAGTATGACGTAGTAAAAGTGTAATAGTTAATGTAGCCTACTTTCGAAACTGCGATAAAAATGATGACTTACGCCCTTTAAAAAAATGCAATTCAAATGTAAAGAATTCAGCTACAAGTCAATAGTTTTCTGTAAGTCCTTCACGGGCCTATCTATAAATATATGAAATAACTATAACGTCTTTGAAGGAACCGGACTTATATTTGCAGCAGATTATATAAAATTTACTGTAGGTATTATTATCATCATCATCATCGTATTTTTATTTCTAGTCTATGTATATTCGAAAGTTCAGTTAACAGAATATTTAATATCATAACAAATGCTTTCCTATAAAATCGTTTTACTTTATTTGATCTACGAACACTTCGATTTTGTATTTCATTCTCATTTCGTCATTGCTGCAAGACATTTGCTCAAGGCCTCAGAAGCTATAAAGCTGCTTCTAAAAACGAACATACAGCAGAGAAATCTATACTAATAATAAATCTGTAAGCGAAATTTTTCTGGTAATTTTCGATTTTCCAAAAATAATTGGTTTTAACATGTATAATTAATTATCCTGAAACCGAAAATCGCTTTTTTGAAATTTTTGTTTGCATGTCTGTCTGTCTGTCTGAATGTTTGTTACCTTTTCACGCGATAATGGCTGAACGGATTTCGATGAAAATTGGAATATAAATTAAGTTCGTTGTAACTTAGATTTTAGGCTATATGACATTCAAAATACATTATTTAAAAGGGGGGTTATAAGGGGGCCTGAATTAAATAAATCAAAATATCTAGCTTATTATTGATTTTGTGATAAATGTTACCTAACAAAAGTTTCTTTAAACATTATTTCCGATAAGTTTTATTCCAGGCAAAAGTTTGATAGGACTGATATTTAAGGATATACAAGACTTTTAAAATAACAATACAATACATTTTCACCGCCGCCTCAGATTATAGTGTCGTTGTTCCGTAACTCCTATGTGCAAAATATAAAATTTTTCAGTAGGAAGAAAAAACAGATTTATTCATTCTATGGCAGTGGTACATAGGAGATCGTGAATTCTTACATTTTCGAAAGAAAGAAATATAATTACATATAGGAGACTGTATTATTTGCTGTATCACTATTTAAGTTATTTAATAGAGCAAAAATCTGAAAATCGATATGTCACAAAGGAGTTATTGCAGGAACGACATCGATGGCTATAATGACATTAAAACAAATGACTCTGTCTATTTAAGGCGGCCTTGAGGTTTATCAATATTAATATACATAGAATATTAAATTTGTCTGTTTGTATTAAGTAATCTCAGAAGCTAATTTGGATGATTCCTTCACTATTTGAAATTTGTAGTTTCTCTAGATGGAATTTGGATAATTCCTTCACTATTTGAAATTTGTAGTTTCTCTAGATGGATGTAATACTACATCTAAGGAATGAGGTAAGATGAAAATAGATCTTTACACACAGAAAAATTATCTTCGTACACAATTTACTCTATTAATTTGGAGTGATTTATTAAAGATGCATTCAAGACTAATTTAGCAAAATGTTAAACGGATTATCGTTACATCAAACACGGGTGTTCTCTGAACCAAAGGGTCATATTTTAATTATTTGCATGTAAATAACAAATAAGAAATATGTTAAAGGAATTATCATTGCACCAAATGAGTGGTCTCTGGACCAAAATGATCGCATTTTAATTACTTAAATACTATTTAAATTAAGTAACATATTAAACTATTTATCCTTCTATCAAACACGAATGTTCCCTGGGGCATATGTTCTATTTTAATTATGTAATTACTTTATATTTATTTCTAACAAGTGCAGCGGAGCGCACGGGTACGGCTAGTAAAGTTATAAGACTGAATAATTTTCTAGCTTTCTTGGTTTCCTTCAGCAGTCTGGCATTCAAATACGCCTATAAAGTGTAAGATACGCACTTAATTCCGATCACTGGGAGGTCACCATTTCATTATGGATCAGTCAAGAAAAGGCAATATGCTCTTGGTCATGGCCGACATTGTTTATTGAATAGATCTGATGGTCATGCCATGGGGTACGTGTACGAAACAGACAAATAATTAAAATGCTCATGTTATGCTGTTATGCCATAGCGCATGAATATGCATTCTAATCGATAGAACTCTGCTTTGTCACGGTAGTACTGGTAACACGTACCTGTCCCATATGTTAAATAAATTGCTTGGGATCGAAATTATTTCTAACTGCTTTTCAAATGAATTTAATAATTTCCTTATTTCTTTATGTAACGTAGATATCCAAAGCGCAATAGACTTTTGTAACGATGTGGAAGGGTATATGGACTGCACACGGCAAAAAGGATGAATAGAGTTGCCGAAACATTCAGCGTCATATGCCATTGTTGTATGGAGCTTAGAAGGCAGACCGGACCTAGCCGTAAACACAGAACAAAGCGAATACAGTGGGCTCATGTTCGGTGCCCGTGGCACGATCCCACGTGAAACTTTAAATCAACTTAAACAATATAAAATTTCTGATGCAACGATTGATGCCATAGGATCTCACGTGTTAAAATCATCCTTAGCTATAATTAGTAATCATTTGTACCCAACAAAATTTTTATTGTAAATGATTTCTTACGTTTTCTTATCTTAATGTTTCTTCTTTTTCTTTCCAAGTGTCACAAAATTGTTTTGTTTACATATTATTCTTTATGAATTGATTAGTAGGCCGATCTATCGAACCCTTATTTAGGGCGGCTTTTGTTTCTACAAATTATCTCTACGAGTATACGAGTGTATAGTATACGTTCACGTACAGGAAGAAAAGACAATGTTATCAGAGAGTTTATTTTCATAAACTTTGATATCAGTCTGAAATTTGACACATGTACGAGTATTGCAAATGTCACGGCGTGGATATCCAAATGATATGTTAAATCTGGTGTTGAAAATCTTTCTTTAGTATTCATAAGACATATTTTCATACATTTTTTTAATGTTGAGATTGTTGGAAAGATATATTCGATCACTTTTTTACTGACGGTAAAGACTTTCCCTTCCCTTGAATGATTTAATGTGGTTGAGCACACTTTCCAAAACATCTTCAGGTTTTTTTGTTGTGATGATTATGATGTTTGCCTCGTTGATCTTTAGATGGCATACCTGTAGACTTCTGTAGTACCTGAAAGAACTTGTGAGAGATTCCATGCAAGGAAATGAATGCTTTCAAACACACTGGTATTTCTTCCATGTCAAATTTTAACACCCTTACTTATAAGAATACTTCCTATAATGTAATTTAGCTGATGTAAAGGAATATTTCAGAAGGTCCCTCATAAAAGGAAGTACGCCTATAATTTCAACAGCCAGTGAACTTTTGTTTTTATATGTGAATTTATTTTTTATGCTCGACCATGCCGAAATGTAGTAATTATACACCTGGTAGCATTCCTTTAATGCATGTCATTAAAGTATACCTATTCATTAAAGTTCAGGTTTTCCATTATTTTCGGATATGCAATCGAAAGACAACTAGGGAAACGTCACGGAGGCTGGAAATCCAATACTGTCGCAGAAGATTATGTTCTGGTACTACAATAATTAGCGTTAATTGTAAATAATATTCAAATAAATTCAATTTGTAATCTCGTTTTTCAATGTCGAATTCAATTTCAAGGTTATATCAAGATTAATTTTTATCTTACTCTCTAGATTATATCAAGGTCGTCGACATTAGTTTCCCGGAAAAAAATCAATACTTTCGCGTCTGCGCACATCTCACAATTTATGAGGTAGGCTATTGCACTCACTCACATAACAATAACATGAATACCGGTACTTATGAATAATTTCAAGTTAGAAATATGGTCGAGCATAAAAATTCGCATGAAACTTTCCTATAATGGTAATTAAGACGCTCGTATGAAAATTATGAAACTCGCTTGAGCTCGTTTCATAAACATCCTCGCGTCTTAATTACTACCATTATAGGCTCGTTGCATAATGTACACACTATGACTGTACCTAGTGGCTCTTTATTACATTATGCATTAATTGTATCAAAGCACCTAGAGCATATTAATGTTTTTCCCTTAAGAATTTATGCTCATTAAAGGCTTAGTTTAAATAACTATTAGGCTATATTATAACAGTTTTTTTGGTTTTCTTCTTTAACCCGATCATTCATTCTATTCTCTTACATATTATATTACTCTAATAGTTATTAAGTTAATTAATATCGTAAATTGTATGCATTAAATAACATAGACCTTATGACTGCATCATAACAAAGTACTAGTGAATTGCGAACTCTTTGCTGCGGTTACTAGAGTAGGAGGGACAACTCCTTGGTTGCCGCTCCTTCCTCCGCGCAAGAAAAGCACAAGGAACATCATGGGCTCGAATGGTTATTCATCCTTCTTGCCGTGTAGTCCTCATACAGTATGTTTTGGTAAAAAACACCCATGGGCTTACAGGAAACTAAGCGCTCTTTCTGTTCGTGCTTACTAACAAGTTTTTTTTTTTATTTTAGGCAAAAAAATTACTTACTATTTTATAGCGATTAACTTAAATCAGAAGAGAAAAAATATCTCACCATAAAAATTGTAATCTTATGGTACCTACAAAATTGATTAATACAATAAATACACAGTGAGCACAAAATATTTAGAACATTTCCTTTAATTATCCAAGAGTAGGTCTTTCACTGCAAACCCATTATTCTCCAATCTTCCTTATTTCCTGCCTTCCTTTTGGTTTAGCACCATCAATTCTGTTAATAGCCCTGGTAATTTGCTAGCCGTCTTATAGTGTAATAGTAATATGCGTTACAAGAGCGGTATGTTGAAGTTTTCATGTTCGAGGAAAAGATCGAAAGAGCGAAACGTATTTGAGCTTTCTTAATTTCCGAGAATTGAAAGAAAACATGCCGCTCGTGTATCGTACATTATTTTGTGCGAAGATCGTTTATTACATACCTGAAAGAGGAATTTATAATTAGTTGCAAAGAAATCTCCATCTTGGTTTCTGTTCAATGACGGCAAATTTGCAAAACAAAAATATCTATCTTCAACATTGTTGCTTTAAAATGTTTTCTGTGTTTACTATACTCCAGCAGGCCGTGATATACGTCTGTCTTTTTTCCCCCAGTCGATAAATGCGAACTTAAAACAAATAGTAAGGTTATGTAATGATTTATTTTTCATTTTAATATTTTAACAATATTATTTATATAACATATTGCAGTAATAACATCGGCAAGTTTGTTGATTTTTTCACGGCTTCCTTAATGTTACTTGGATCACGAATACAGTAACTTTAGTGGAGTTGTAGAGTTTACTTAATTTTTGCAAATATTTAAAAACAATAATTAACAGTGCAATTTACGTGAAATTGCAGTGGTAAGTTTCAATTTATAATTATTACTATATTGAACGTCTCTAAAAAATAATATGTTAAAAGCCTAAAGCAGTAAAATCAATATGTCACTTAAGCGGTAAGAAGAGGGAAATTGTTATGTGTATTAGGTTGGGAATACTGAATGTGGAATTTTAGACTTTCCATGGATTGGTTTTGTGCGGAAACCAAGCAAATATGCACGATCTCGCACAAAATTTATTAATTTTGTTAGGAAATTGGGAGAGAATAAAAATGTAGCAGGAAGTCACACGGTTAAAAATAAAATAAAACTAATAAAATTTGAATAAAACAATAGTTACACTTTAATGAATTGTATCGTTACCTAACGAAGAGATTTAAAATGAATTAATTATAGCCAGTTTGCAGTAAAACAGCTTCAGAATTTATCAGAAGGGCACAATATAACTATAGGAAGTTCTATTCATAACAGATATGAGATCAAACAACCTATCAAAAATCGTCGGCAAGTCTGAATAAATTTACTTCAAAAACAGTTATCTAATTGGTTTAAATTAACTCATTTCTTTTGTTTTAGGAATTGGCTGACTATTTGGAATGTCCCGAAGAACCAGAACTAAACGAATGTGGTAGGTACACGAAAGGCTAGGCAAAAAAAAAAAAAAAAGTATAGGCGACAGTACTGTAAATTCTGTAACGAAATATTAATTTTTGCAAGATCGTGTTTTTTTTGTTGTATTTACAGCTATTGTTGTTAGGCCTTGAAAGTTAGATTTCTCACACAAACTCGTTGCTAGGTAAACCATTCTTCATAACATAAAACTATACTGAAATAGACCCATTACAGTGGACTTAATGTTACTTAGTTACCATTACAGTGCAGTTTTTCGAAGGTTTTGAAATAATATTGCTCTAAATTTTCAATGCAAAATAGGCTACTGTATGAGCTATTCCATCTCAAATCGACCGAAATGTAGAGAAAATTGACCTTGCAATTTTTAAATACAATGAAACTTTTTCTGTCCGTAGACAACTGTGGTACAATGCTTTGTGCAAAGTTTGAGGTATCAGAACTTCATAGTGTTTAAATTAAAAATATTTAAATTTATCGTATTTTCATAAGCTATTGTAGCTCCGAAACCCTTTCACCCAATGATCAAAATCATGGTTTATTTTGATGCTGAGAAATTAAAGTTTATATTGACATATAAATAGATTTTCTTACTTTTTATGGAAATGGAGAAATTTAGATTTTTCCTCATTAAGACGCCTTTGCCCACGAAAAAAAAAATTAAAGTATATGGTTAGATTCCACATTGAAAATACAAATAAACACATTTTTTTACTGGTGGTACGTTAATAAGAAAGTATTGAAAATATCAAATAAAATAAATAGTACGCGCGTGAACTAACGAGCTGACTGTGAGGCGGGAGCTAGCCGAGGCAAACAAGGTCAGGAGACATAAAAACACGAGGTGTCGTCTAGCAGCGCATGGTGTGCTAGCTTTATCACAGGTTTTCATAAACACAGGAGTAAAATGACAAAAGAAAGAAGACTGCATCCAAACATTTACTCACCAAATGTTGCTATTTCTTGCAGAGGACTTCCACGTCCCTTCTGCAGAAGAATATGTATTTGGAGTTTTAAAGATATTATTGTGCAAAAAAATGTTGTACAATACACGTTTGTGAAGTACATTACTAAATCTCGGATACTGAAAAACTCGCTCTGCTCGTTTTTCAAACTTCTCCTCGATTTTGTAAAAAGCACTTCTCAACCTTGTATCGTAATATACTATTTAAATCGAACTACCTGATAATAAACTACCAAATTACATACCGGTACTTTAGTATTATATTTAAGGAATGACTTGCGAAAAACAAAAATGCTCATATGAGTCGCCTTGAATTAAAATGTACAGGGACATCATTTTATTTTTACTTCAATTTTTATTGTACCTGAGTTTTTGAATGTACTTCACTCCCACCCCTTCTACTAGTAAACTTCCAACCGTTCACGACACAGAGCCGAGGGCGCGTAAGCAGTACTGAGTTAGTGAGTATAGTACGTTCCAGAAATATGTTCGCGTTTTCCAGTGACGAAAGAACTTTCAATATTGAATCATATTTTCGCACAGCTACTGTCCGTTTGCCTACGTCGCATCCCGGTTCCCCCCACCTGCTTCTGTTCGCCTCTCTGTAAAGTCTAGTAGCTGGGCTATCTTAGCTATTTTCTGAAAACATTAATTTCTGTTAGGACATGGGAGTCTACGTAATATTATACAAATGTTTAAAATAACTTAAATAAAAGGACCTCGTTAAGTAATTAACTGTCACGTGATTTCCCCTCTCCCTCTTTCTACGACCCTGCGACAGAACCACTTGAACGGACAGTAGATAGCATTTCTGAGTAATTTTATCTTTTCGGATCGGGCAGAAGTGAAGATTGAATTTACAGTACGTAAGGTACTTTTTTATAGAGTAGGTACAGAATTATTTCAACATGAGTTACTCGTACGAAGGACGAAACTGGTAATTGGAATTAGGTACAATAGTCTATAGTGTGATAATATGCACAAAAGAACTGAAGCCTGTATCGAAATGAACGGCCACCATTTTCAAAAATGTGTTTAAATATCCATATTATGATTATTTTTCAATTTAACTTCATTCTCTATATTGTACGCTAATGTGCTGTAACAGTACAATATACACTGCATAATGAATACGTCCGAATGGATAGCTCAATTCGTGAGTAAAAACACTAAGTGTTAATACAGTACTGTATTTTGATTAAACAAAAACCTAATGAAAATTATCAAACTCAAAATCGCGATATTTCCTAGTTTACATAAATGGATGAACTACTTTTCTTTCCTCCTATACCTAGTAAAGTGATTCGTATTTTACGCCAGTATCATGGAACTCCAGTCGTGGAAGGGGTAGCAAACGGTGTTTCCTGTTTCAATCGTTAATAGAAAGGTATATAGCCAGATTAATATTAAAAATGTTAGTAAAAATAAAATGATGTCCCTGTAATTTCTCCAGATTATGAAATATGGGATTAAGATACGTTTCAGTGCAAAATTTTGCAAGGAATGTGATAAACTGCTCGTTTGGAGACAAACTGGAATTGATCTACCTTAACTTTAGTAGTAGAATCACCGTGTGGAGTCTAACTGCACTAGTTTTTCGTCTTTTCTGACAAATCATATTTTAGGATAAAGTTCAGTTTGATTCTAGGCCACTCATATATGAAGAGTCCATTGCAAGAATGATGGATGTCACTTTCTTGTCGAAAATGAACCAAGACTGTCAATGCATAGCTTAAGACATATAGAATGTACATAGAGAGTTATATGGCATTAACACTGATAGTCATTGTCCAGTAATGATCGGAAAATCACATTTAAGCTTTGACCGCTAAGCATTTCAAACTTTCAATTGCTTCTCCTGCAAAATGTATTCCAAATGACATCCATCATTCTTGCAGTGGACTCTTCATATATTAGGCCTATGTTATAATGAAATTATGTAAATTGTGCGTGATAGTATTCTAAAATTAGTTCATAGCAACACTTGACATTAATATTATTTTATTTTATTGAAGATCTTGAGGAGGATGGTTTCAGTTCGGAACATCCATACTTCCACTGCTTTGTTGCTGATGCACCGCCTTCTCTAGCTGCTGACAGTGATCAGCACGTGTTAGTTGGATATGCAGTGTATTACTACACCTATTCCACCTGGCAAGGGAAGTCAATCTACTTGGAAGACATATATGTCATGCCTGAATACAGGAAACACGGCTTAGGATCAGAACTGTTCACGAAAGTTGCAGAGGTAAGCGAAAGATAATATGTGTGAAAGATAGTACAGTAGGACTCCAATTTAGAGGAATATCTTGCAAAGCCTGAGACGATGCATTTCGAGCAGCAATACCCCTGCACTCATTCAGATGTTATTGTAGATGCAATAAAGAAGGAAATAGAATAACTATTAAACGAACCTGTTCTTTATTAATATGAACCTGTTCTATTATTATTATTATTATTATTATTATTATTATTATTATTATTATTATTATTATTATTATTATTAGCATGTAGTTAAGTAGACAATACCAAAACAGTCTACTTATTCCTTTATAGGGATTATAAAAAAATTCCTTCCATAAATAAAATATAGCCTACATCTCTTTAAACAGAATAAAACGTAAACATAATATTTTCGCAATTTCAACAAACAAATCAATAAATAACAAATATATTTCCACGAACACTTGTTCAATCACTTATTTCGTGACAAAATAATTATAAAATTAATTACATAATAATCTCTGAAAATTATCCAGCACTTCATTGTTCACCTTGTGTTGAGATCTGGCGAATGCCATGACGTACTTTAAAATTTCTTAACCATCCATTGCTAGCGTTAAGTGTTGTATCACCACCAAGTTTATTGTTAATTTCACTGGCTTTTACACTCAATATTTCACCTGACATTAAAGAAAAAAAAAGACATGAACAGAATCAAAGCAACGGAAATGAAATTTTCAGGAGAACAGCAGGATATACTCTTTTAGACCGAAAAAGGAATGAAGAAATTTTAGAACAATTAGAAGTAGAGTCATTAGAAGAAAAAATCACCAGATACAAATTCAATTGGCTAGATCATGTGAGAAGAATGGAAAATTCAAGAATCCCAAAAATTATGATGCAATATAAACCTAGAGGACATCGTCGACCAGGAAGACCGTTAAGAAGACTGCTAGATGGGGCCGAAACAGGTCTACAGAGGCCTAATTCGTGAAGGATGATGATAATGATGATGATTTCACCTGACACAGGAATTCCCTCACTTCTCTCTTGCTTGAACCATTCAAACGTTTCATTCTCTAATTTATTGTTATCAGAAAGTTTCATAGATTTTTTTCTTCTTTACATTACCCTCTTTGTTTTTCAGTTCTGCAAAAGCATTATTTTTCACTGTCACTTTTTATCCTGTACACAACAGATAAGGTTAGATTACATCGCTTAGCAAGTTCACTTATTTGTTCACCATTTTCTATTGCAGCAATAACCTGCAGTTTTTCCTCTAGGCTCAGTCTTGTTCCCTTCCCTGACATCTTTATCGTGTATCGAGTACTCGTGTACACGACAGCAGCGTCGCATGAACTGAACCAACCCTGCTTGCAAGTTAAATGCTCCCTCCTCTAAATTGGAGTCCTACTGTACGCATAATTATAATAAGCGTGTGGTTCTTCGAAGATGCTGATGCTTCCGAAATCAGAACAATACACTTATCACTTCTAGATGATCAGTGGCGCCAACTTTTGGAAACATTGGGTGGGCTCAAACACGAGTTGTAAGTTAATAGTACATTATGCAACGAGCCCATAATGGTAGTAATTAAGACGCGAGTATGTTTATGAAACGAGCGCAAGCGAGTTTCATAATTTTCATACGAGCGTCTTAATTACCATTATAGGCAAGTTTCATACGACTTTTTATGTTCGACCATATTTCTAACTTGAAATTATTAATAGGTATTCATGTTATTCTTATCTGACTGGGGAGCGGAACTGACCTTGTGCAATATCTCATAAATTGTGAGATGTGCGCAGACGCGAAAGTATTGATTTTTTTCCAAGAAACAATTGTCATTGACCTTGATATAATATAGAGAGTAAAATAAACATTAATCTTGATATAACCTTGAAATTGATTTAGACATTGAAAAACGAGATGACAAATTGAATTTATTTGAATATTATTTGCAATTAACGCTAATTATTATAGTAATAGAATATAACCTTCTGCGACAGTATTGGATTTCCATCCTCCGTGACGTTTCGCTAGTTGCATATACGAGAATAATCGATCCTTGCGCTTTCATATTGCTACAATGGTGTTTTCTGATTGGTGGAACACCTGAACTTTAATGAATAGGTGTACTTTAATGAGGTCCATTAAAGGGCTGCTACCAGGTGTATAATTACTACATTTCGGCATGGTCGAGCATAAAATAAATAAATCTCATAAATAATAACAATAATAATAATAATAATAATAATAATAATAATAACAATACGACAAATTATTGAGTGGCCTCGGGCTTATATAAGTTGGCGCCACTGTTAAGATGATTCAAACGGCACGTCAACATTATTGAGTGATGTCAATGTGCATTCAATATCAGCTGAGTTTTCACAAGGGGATGTGGAACTAGTTCCGGGAAGAACGCTCGCGACAACATCGTGACACTGCAGATGCGAAGAAACATTTGCCAATATGAAATTTTCACTAACCTCACGAGAATCACTACGCGACTTTTTGCTAAAAAAATTGTAAAATTCAGCTTTGCAGTCGCTTAGACATATCAAAAAATCCGGAACGATAATGTAAAATTTATATTAAAAATATGAACTATCAAATGCATAAAACATTAAACGAACGTTTCAAACGGGTGAACACTACTCTTAAAATGAGTTTAAAATCAACAATGCACAATATTATTTTAATATCTGCACTGCAGAAATGTCAAAACAATCTTTTCAATACGTTGGTGTTCAGGTAATAGTAATATGCGTTACAAGAGCGGTATGTTGAAGTTTTCATGTTCGAGGACAAGTGTGAAAAAGCGAAATGTAGTTGAGCTTTTTAATTTCCGAGAATTGAAAGAAAACATACCGCTCGTGTATCGTACATTATTTTGTGCGAACATCGTTTATTACATACCTGAAAGAGGAATTCATAATTAGTTGCAATGAAATCTCCATCTTGGTTTCTGTTCAATGACGGAAAATTTGCAAAACAAAAATATCTATCTTCAACATTGTTGCTTTAAAATGTTTTCTATGTTTTCTATACTCCAGCAGGCCGTGATATACGTCTGTCTTTTTTTCCCCGAATCTATGATGAGTCTGGAATTTTGTTGATTTTTTCACGGCTTCCTTAATGTTACTTGCATCACGAATGCAATAACTTTAGTGGAGTTGTAGAGTTTACTTAATTTTTGCAAATATTTAAAAACAATAATTAACAGTGCAATTTAGGTGAAATTGCAGTGGTAAGTTTCAATTTATAATTATTACTATATTGAACGTCTCTAAAAATAATATGTTAAAAGCCTAAAGCAGTAAAATCAATAGGTCACTTAAGCGGTAAGAAGAGGGAAATTGTTGTGTGTGTTAGGTTGGGAATACTGAATGTGGAATTTTAGACTTACCGCGGATTGGTTTTGTGCGGAAACCAAGCAAATGCGCACGATCTCGCACAAAAGAATTTTTTTCAGAAACAGTTATAATTAAATTTTAACACATTATTATAAATTACTTTATACGAAGGAATGTTGGCTAAACATAATTGTCAAAAACATATATTCACGTTTTGTAATTAAAATTTAACTAATTACAGCAAAAAATTCACATTTAAAAAAATGACGGTTAAGCTCTTTTACCTGAACACCATCAATATGTTTCACAAGTTAAATTTCATATTGTGTCGGTTTCATTTTATTACAAGATCGGTATTAGGCGGTAAAGATAGCATTGTTATAATTCGAATGTGCCGCAGCACTAATTGTAAGTAGAGGGATTATACTGAAGGAGGGGTAGGAGGACTATGCCTTTTGTCGATGTAGATTTTGTTACACTGACAGTGAAAAATTAGAGAATGGAAAACGGTTATGGATTTTAAAATACTCACTCTAAATATGTAATTTTTTAAGTTCATTGGAGAATTCAAACCCCGTAACCCCCTTGCGTACGCCACTGGTCCGTATACTTTTTCATATGGCATTGCGCAGGGCACATTACGCAATAAATAAGCATTAGAAATAGTTTTAAGTTTCTTTAAGTTTAGAAGTAATATTATTATTACTATTATTATTATTATTATTATTATTATTATTATTTTTCATTTTCTTTTTATTTAACGACGTTCGCAACTGCAGAGGTTATATCAGCGTCGCCGGTCTGCCGGAATTGTGTTATTTTACATGCCAGTAAATCTACTGACATGAGCCTGTCGCATTTAAACAGACTTAAATGCCATCGACCTGGGACAGGATCGAACCCGCAACCTCGAGCACCGAAGGCCAGTCCTATACCAACTACGCTCCGAGGCCGACATTATTATTATTATTATTATTATTATTATTATTATTATTATTTGGTTCCGAATCTTAGGTATAATATTGAGGTAGGCCTACCGTAATTCGGTAAAAGTCAAAACATGTCATTGACTTCATTATCAACCATGGCTGTTTTTAATTATTCCCGTTACCATAGGAACAATTGTAGATGATTTGTTTTCGTTGTATGTCAAAAAATAACTTGTGTCAAATCTTTTTATAAATCATTTCAAATCATTAAAAATGTAGCAGTTTACAAATTTAATGTCGAAATAACGGACATGAATATGGCATATGATCGATGCTAATGGCGGCTGTAATTTTGAACAGTTTTTATAACTTTTTGAAGCCATTTTCATGAAATCTGAATAACTGTATAACCAACAAAATTAAATAGGCACGTACTTCTCACGTGGTCATTCTTTGGAAACCTAAATTCTTTCATATTGCTATATCTGGTTACAGAAGTAGCTATTTCCGGACACTGCTTTATTAAGAAAAAATGTTTTTTTTACGTGCCCTCTATCACATCTGAAAATTAGGAAAAGTTACTCTTAAACATTCTGTATACATAATAGTATATTTAGGGACACACACAGAGTAATACATATAGACTACTAACGCGTACAGTCTTGGACACAAAAATTGCCGAACTCCTTGTAGCGTGATTTGTCTAACAAGCATTCTCATGAGGGTAGATAAAAAAAGTTAACCTTTTTTTCTTGCACCATGTTAATAATGTTAAAACAAGTGCTTACACAAATTTTGACCACCCGAGCGCAATTACGAATGCCATAAAAATGTTTCCCTAGGGCCGTTTACAAAAAGAAAACACAATTTCATTAAAAATTTTATTGGAACAAACACAGCAATTATTGAGCTATTTTTCAACATATTCTCCACCGTAATTGAGACATTTGTCATAGCAGGGGATCGACAGGGAGGTGCAGACGGCTGTCACACACTGATTCCCATCCCAGGCAGCAGACTTCTACGACATTGCGATACAGTGTTGCCAACTCTGAATTCCATTTATCGCTGCACAAGCTTAAAAAAACCGCTAAACTGTAGGTTAAAAAACTCCAGATTTTTCTTAACATACCATTTCCAAATTTGAAATACAAACTATATAGTTGAGGAACTGCAGAATTTCAGGTTTCAAATTAAAAAAATTCTAATATTTATAATACCCTGGAAATTGAAATAACGCTCATCTCTGCCCAGAAGTGTTGTGAATGGCAATATTATGTTGTCGAACAACACAAAAACACTCGCTACTCTTTTTGTGTGTATAATTATCGGCATGAGTAATTAAATCTGAATATTTTGCATTTAATATCACCTTATACCATTTACATCGAGCATTCGAACTATCACCGGTAACTTCTTCCACACAATATTTCAATACATTTTTTTTTCACACTTCTCTAAACTTTTGAACGTATGTAGTTTTGTGCGGCATATTTCTTCAAAATTGAATGAAGTAGATCAAGAATATACTGGACACTTCGGAAATAATCACATTCACAATCACACCAGTCGGTTCGAAATCTGATTTCACACTGAGCTGGAGACATGCCTGCCAATAATAAGTTTTAAAAATATCTGTGTTACATAAACTATAATGTGGAATGATAAATTAAATAATATATCATATATCATGAATGAAAATAATAGTTCAGTTCATTATCTATTCTTTATGATTAAATACATCAATTCATTTACAAAGATATTGCATACATTAAATTAAGAGGTCAACGAATGCGGAATACTTTATTTGTACAACAACAATGGATGAGGCAGGAAATGGACGTGGTTGCACCAAATCGAGTTCACATAAAACGTTGATATTGTATATTCGCACAATGAAAAAGTGTGTTAATACTATACTAAACACTGGTTTATGATTAACTAACATTGTCCGCAAGTACATATAGAAAATTATAACATCTTTACAGAAAAAAAAATAACTTAAAAATATCATCTCCCTCTACTTGGAATCATAAAAAACGCCAAATAAATAGCTAGCCGCTGACGGTAAAATTCTGTAGCTGACCATAGTCCTGAAAACACCAGATTTAGCTACAAAACCACTGACTTGGCAACACTGCTGCGATATGAAAGTTGATCTTACGGCATGACAAATGTCTCAGTTCCGGTGGGGAATATGTTGAAAAATAGCTCAAATTGATGTAGGCCTATGTGTATTCCAAAAAAATCTTTTCATGAAATTATGTTTTCTTTCTGTAAAGAACCTCAGGGAAACTTATTTTTACGGTCCTCGTAATTGCGCTCGAGTAGCCAAAATTTGTGTAAACACTTGTTTTGACATTATTAATACGGTGGAAGAAAAAAGATCAACTTTTTTATATGCCCCCATGAGAATGTTTGCTTGTGAGTTCACTGCTGGTAGCGCCTGATTCACACGACTTGGGGAAGAATGTTTACTTCGCATCTAATTTACCCCTTTAATATATCTTTGTTATAGATTAGTTACAACACTTCATCTATAAACCGGCAGAAAAAAGGAAGGGAAAGTTAAGCAGAGTCGTGTATAAGAAATTCGTTCACATGTAAATCTAAGCTCTCACGAAATCAACCGAAGTCTTCCGAAGGGAACTTGGCGCATGGTATAGTGAGGGTCACATAAGAACAGTTCCTAAACAGCAAGTATTGCAGTCTTGTCAGTGTTGCCAACTGTTGCCAGATATCACACGATCCTACGTACTAAATGACTTATTTACTTACCGTACTTTATGTTAGAAGGTTATTATTCTAAATAATTCAATAATTTGTAACATATTTTCGTAGGCAAACTATACGTGAAAGGGAACAACATGTCAAGTATTTTGTCTGGCAATACGAAATTCATTGGTTTGACTAAACAATTGACTCACGATACCTAACCTAAAAATGTATTTTGTTTGAGCACATGAAATTATTAGTACTAACTCCGAAAACTTACCTGACTATAGTCTTCAATTATAACCACAACGCAACACACAAAATAACTATTATGTATTAATATTAATACTGATATTAATTAATTATTAGTATGTTCAAATTTCACTAGCTTCCAGTAACCGGCTCAGAAATCTAGTACAATTTTGATTTCATGGAACTCCAGTACCGACAAATATTGTCGATATTTGTCTCAGCTGCCAACATACCAGTTACAAAATCACTACTATTTGTAGTATTTGCTAGTATCGAAATTCGAAACAAAGTTGGCAAAAGAAAATTCAACCTGCTAACTAGAAAATCACCACAATCCACTAGCATATGTAGTAATCAAAAATGGTTAGGTTTCACCCTTATGGTATGAAATAAGCTGATCCGGACTATAGCCTGTTTTTTTTTTAGACGATACAGAAGTGGCAAAGAAAACCGGACCGACCCTTGTAGCTGATTTCAGAGCCTTGTTCACTCCAAAGCACGATAGACTGGTAACTAAGACTTTCGTGGTTCGAATCCTGCCTGGGAAGGAAACATTTTTTGTTCCTTATTCAAATTTATTCCGAATATTTTTCGATTGCAGCGATATTTTACTACCTCCTTAATTAACTTCTTATTCCCAGAACATGAATTTTACCAGCAATCGAAATCTAATAAATGAGATTTCTTTTTTAAATACATTTATTTCAGAAAGGTTACAAGACTGGCTGTAGCAGAATGGATTTTCTTGTCCAGGCGCGAAGTCCAGCTGGAGAATTCTATAAGAATAAGGGTGCCATTGATATGACAGATACAGAAGGTTGGCACCATTATAGATTATGCCGAGAAGAAATGGAAGACCTCTCTAATAAGATGAATGGTACCATTACTGAAAATGCATGTAATGGAATAAGCAAAGAGCTACAATGAGTATAAGAACAGTAATAGTGTCAATATTTCTGTTATTATTTATGTTAGTATCCGCAGATTATTTAAATGTTATTATATATAGGCCTATATAAACCAACATCTGAGCTGGTAATATTTTTATAGCATTTAATATGGCTCTTGATGTTTCAAACTTATACCACAGTCTTGTATATAATTCACGAAGCTCAATACGTAATAAATATGCATCCATAGATAGTTGCTGACCACTAGGATCGCTACTATCGCCTCATTACGGTACAGACAATGCGAAACAGTACCGGCACAGTCTATTGTTTCTAAAGTCGACGGCAATTCGGAAGGCGGTAGTCTGCTAGCGTTTGCGTCGAGAGAGATAGATGGAGAGAGCAAGGCAGCGTACAACATTGCCACATCGTACTTCACGCGCACATGCAACACAAATAGCGCAGGAGAGAATTTAAATTATCGAAAGACAATAATGACCTTAGTCCTTGATTACTGTAAGCATGACACCAAACAAACCCTCTTTCCTTCGCTAACAATATTCTTTGCACGGTTCTCAATCCCACACCATACGCTTCTTGCACGTTGGCAACGTTGCAACCAGCATCAAGATGGCTGTTAGCGTTCTGCTCGTCGACGTTTTTAAAATAATATACACCTTAAACACTATTTTCCGCGCCTGCCAGTGCAATAGTTGTCGTTTCACAGTCTCTTCTTCCATTTACTTATCTTAAACACACACAGTAAACGTTAGTTTTACTTATTCAATGTATTGAAACACTCACACGTGAACAAACGAACTCGGGAAGTACTTGTTATAGACTGATTCTGATTGGTTCTGCTGTACAAGCTTGTGACGTCATATACCAGAAATGCTACGGCGCATATAGCAGCCGACCGCCTTCCGAACTGCCGTCTAGTCTAGTACCCTCAAAACTCAAGCTTCGTGACTATATACTAGACTGTGCTTATACTGTAAGTTAATCAATTAGACTAGAGCAAAGCTCGGCAAAATGATTATCATGACGACAAGTGTTGTGCAGTGGCGTAGCATGAAATTTTGAGCAGGGGAAGCTAACTCAAGTTGTCTTTCATGTTTGGGGAAACGTATTGCGTCTTAAAATAAATAGTAGTCGATGTCAAGTCAGCAGTCCGAAGATTGGTTGGAACCTCATAAGTAACACCAATAAGGCATCACCTCAAATGGTAGTAAAATATGATTTCATGGTTTACACATATCTCTATAGACACATACAGTACGTATAATTTAACATTAGCTCACTCCCTGTCATATTTAGAAAAACCACAATATTAACGGTCAATAGATACAGTGCTAGTAAAATTACATCAATCAACGTTAAAAGCCACCGTCGTAGCTCTGTCGGCTAAGGCGCTTGCCTGCCGATCCGGAGTTGTGTTCGGGCGCGGGTTCGATTCCCGCTTGGGCTGATTACCTGGTTGGGTTTCTTCCGAGGTTTTCCCCAAACGTAAGGCAAATGTCAGGTAATCTTTGGCGAATCCTCGGGCCTCATCTCGCCAAATACCAGCTTGAAATCACCAATCCCATCGACGCTAAATAACCTCATAATTGATACAGCATCGTTAAATAACCAAGTAAAAAATCAACGTTAAAATCTTTATCAGAAGATTATTTTTGACTACATAAATTAGTGTCAGGAACTGTTATTTCAGTCATTATTTATTATACCAGCTACAGTGCACACTAACACTTCAACTGAACACAACTCACGAAAGGGATAACTTGGAAGCTAATTCTTTCCAATGCTAAAGCTAGCTTCTTGCGAGCCTTGCGACCAGGGTAGTTTAGTTAGAAAGGGATGGAAAATCTGCGGGGTGCGTTATATAGAAGAATGTGTGAAAAAAACGAGTCTGTGGAGGGGATTGTAAGCTGGTGTGTGCAGGCTTCATGTTTACTGCTGCATCACAAATCATCCTGAACTGCCGCATCACAACGTTTAAGGCGTACTTATAAATTGTATTAAAATTAATAAATAATTATGTTCATAAACTGCAGTTTATTATGGAGTTATTAACTGGGGAAGCTGAGCTTTTTAGCTTACATTGACGCTACGCCACTGGTGTTGTGACACTTGTGACGTCATTGAATGCAACCCACTGGCAGTACTGTAGTAGTTTTATTACTTCGCACTGTCCAGAAAGGGAGCACTAACTGCTAGCATAGTAAGCATTCTTAATTCCTATCTCATAAAGCTGAATGTCAAGAGCTGTGCCAAGTAGTTTAAACATTTAATTTTTTCTTCAAGCACATAAACGTAAGTTATAGAGTAGAGATCTGCAATATTATTTAAGTGGATATGTTCATGCTAAAAATTCGCTATTTTTTTTTAGTTATATCTACGAGGGCTATTCATAAAGTAACTTCCGTTTATTTTTCACAAACTGTGAATGACGTTACAGGATTGGGTTACAATACGTTCGAAAGTATACACTCTAATTTATTTTTCCACATAGTTTCCAGTCACATTGAGACACTTGTCGTAGCGTTTGACGAGCTTTGAAATTCCGCAATCGTAGAATTCGGCCGCCTGCGACTGAAGCCAACCTACGACGCTGGTTTTCAACTCTTCGTCATCGTCAAAGGGTTCCGAGCCAAGCCACGTCTTCATGTGCATGAAGAGATGGTAATCGCTAGGCGCCAAATCTGGGCTATAGGGAGAGTGATCCAATACTTCCCAGTTGAACTCTTGCGGTTTGGTCGCAGTACGACGCGCTGTATGCGGCCGGGCGTTGTCATGCAGGAAAATCACCCCAGGGTTCAACATGTCACGACGTTTGTTTTGAATGGCCCTTTTCAAGTTTGTTAGTGTGTTACAGTAACGCTCAGCGTTAATTGTGGCATTCCCCTCCAAGAACTCCACTAGCAAAATTCCTTTTGTGTCCCAGAAGACAGTTGCCATGAGTTTTCTCGTGGAAAGTGTTTGGAGACACTTTGTGGGTTTTTTTCGGGGAGTGTGTATGGCCCCACTGCATTGATTGAAGCTTTGTTTCTGCATTCACATACCGCACCCAAGTCTCATCTCCTGTCACAATCTGATCGAGAAAAGCATCACATTTTGCGCCTAGCTATTACCATCTCTTCATGCACATGAAGACGTGGCTTGGCTCGAAGCGCTTTCACGATGACGAAGAGTTGAAAACCAGCGTCGTACGTTGCTTCAGTTGCAAGCGGCCGAATTCTACGATTGCGGAATTTCAAAGCTCGTCAAACGCTACGACAAGTGTCTCAATGTGACTGGAAACTATGTGGAAAAATAAATTAGAGTGTATACTTTCAAACGTATTGTAACCCAATTCTGTAACGTCATTCACAAGTTTGTAAAAAATAAACGGAAGTTACTTTATGAATGGTCCTCGTATATAGAAAAAAATAATCTCGAAATCCATGTTAATATTATCACTTTCCTATTTTTATTTACTTCCGTTAAATATTAGGTTCACAATCAGACTGGCCAAAATTTCTATTTGTGATTTATTTTTCCTGTATGGAGGAAGTACCGAAATATGAGGTAGAAATAGTTCATTATATTAGTGTATCCATGGTGCATTTAAATGTTTAATATTGCTGTGTGTTAGTATTAGGCTAATATGACTTTTTATCTCTGAAATTAAAATTTTTCACAGTTGCTAAGACAATACAAAATTACGTATATTATAGCATATTATCAAGGAAGAAGAGAAAAAAAGTCCTCTAAACAATAAGTTCAGACTGCATCTGACAGTTAAGAAGGGAAGTGTATCAGCAGATACAGACTTTCTTTTATTTTTTATGCCATATTCAGTGGTTAAGTGTTTATTGTGTTTGTCATTTATAAGGAGCGGATTACTATGTAATTAAATATTATTTTTGCGTGTGATAAGACACAATTAACAAAGTTAAAAATTCCGAACATGAAGTTTCAAGTTTAAAACCCGAATTTTATTTCACATAAAAACACATATTTTCACAAAAAAATTACGTAAATACATATTTTCAGGAAATTTATTATAAACACATAAATCTTGGAGTTTTTTTACTTAAATATTTTTTACAAGAACTTTTAAATATTTTAAAACTAAATCAATTATATCACTCAGAAGTACGTTATCTTTTTAAGAATTCTTGGTTGCTTCGTGTTTCTAAGCTCTGTGTGGTGTATCCGTGATCCATTTTCGTAATAGTATCGGCTCAAGTTCTGAGAACTGCTAGGCAGCATATCAGTGTTAAATATTATTAGAGAATAAATTAACATGGACAACGAGGAGAGATCTTGCAACACATAATTAGGAATGTTTATTGTTGCTGAAGATGATTTCATTCCACGCTTTGTTTGTGAAACAACAGATAAGAGCTCGGGTATGAACATTATTTAATTTAAACAAATCTCTCGCCTCTCGCTCATGTCTATCAAGTAAGGCAATATATCTTCTTGTGATTCCCTGTTATCGGGCTTCGTCAATCGATATACTGAAAGATGGTTATTTAAAAAACGATTTGGCTTTCCTATTAGCAAATTTAAGATTTTTGTGTGACACCATAAAAAAACTCGAAACATCCAAAAATCTGTTGTCTGAAACAGGGAGGTGCGTGCCGTGGAAATTAAACTAGACTCGCTACCAGGTTCAGAAGCACAATTACTAACGGACAAATTCCAGAATGTGTTTGGGAAAAACAGTGGATTTAAAAAAAATGTGTAAAGTTGCTCAAGTATTGGAGGATGTGCCTGTAGGTGAAATTGACGGTGTATGTGTTTGTGACATTCCTCTCTTTAAATGTGCACGTCTGACGTCCTGTGATGTGGAAAGATCGTTTTCACAGTATAAGTCGTTGTTCAGAGATAATCGGCATGCATTTGTGATGGAGAATTTGGAGATGACCTTTGTTGTTCACTGCAATTCTCGGCCAACTACTAGCACTCAAGTGTGATTGGTGAGTACCTAGTAACATTTTTTTTCAAGCTAAGTAAGGTCTTTTTGTCATATTAAAAAAATATATATTTTTATTTTTAGGAAATATTTTCGTACTTTTTAGCACATAAAAAATAAATATATTTAAATTTTTTAGTACATAAAAATCCGCTCCCTAGTCATTTAAATCCAGAATTGAGCGAATTCAAAGTCGATTTGAGTTTTAAAGGCGATCACAGAAGTCCTTAGTCTGGCTTTGTTCGGAAGAAAAGTAAACTAGAAGTTTTATATTACTGATAGATTTATGGCTCGTGAAAGAAAAATGTCCGCTAAGAAGAGAATTACAGGCAAAATTTAGCAATTATTTTTCGCGCATATGTCAAAAGTTAAAGCTGCTAAGTCATCATCATTTTCGCCTAACGCCCTATCTTAGGGGGCTATGAATTTCGACTAACATATGGCTTCACCTCAGATATGGAATTGTTTACACTGCCAGACTTGTAGACTGCAGGAATATCTTGTTAACCATGTCTTTTCTTAAAGATGAACTAATCGATTGTTCATCATTTTATATTCATGAAGACTGCACTCTTATTAAATATTTATGTAAAGAAGATAAGATATAGATACAGCAGTATTTTATAATCTTTTCGCTATAAGAAAAATCCTAATGTAAACAATAGCACGTGACTGAAGTGAGGCTTCATTGGCCGCTGTTTGGCGCCATAGATTCTCAGTACATGTTCCCGCCTACTGTTGTACATTCTGTTTCATGTTAAACATTTCCCGTTACTCGTTAAGTAGGTCTAACCTCACTACTATGCATTCATTTGCTTAGGAAACATTTACTTTATAATTACTGTAATTAAAACTCACATAACTTATTATATACATTTAAGACTATTTGTTTTTCTTCGCTTTTGAGAGGGTTTCTACTCTTATGTTTAATAACTAAACACACCGAGTACTACGTGCTTACGTGAACAACTACAAGCTCAAGTGACGCCAGCTTGTTACAAGAACAGACTACTTCCATGGATAAATATATATTTATCCATGCTACTTCGGTATTACTGTTTGTATTTATCTGCGTTCATAGTGCATAACAAAATATAAAAGTACCTTTTCTTTTACATATCGTTTTACATATGAGTGAAGTTATATGTTTCATTGTATTTAACAACTAGAATTCAATTTTTTATTTTTAAATAATGCAAGATGATAGTTTCCAAATACCTGCGTCGTGTGAGTGTTTCAACTGGGAGCCAATCACGGGTATGACAGCCACGTGCTTGTGTTTACATTAGGATTTTTCTTACAGCGAAAACAGACACATATTGCGTACGGTATAGTTTTAATAGCAGTATAGTATTTAGAATTCAAAGTCAGTATTAATTTGTATTGAGGAGACCTACGTAAATGCATTTCTTTGCTAGTGATAGTGATTACAGTACATAGCCATCCATTTTAATATACTTCACAATTTATAATCCATATTGTATTTAACATGCAAACCAATAACAATTGAATCGTTCATCTGAACAAGACTGTATCTGACAAACACTATTTTACAGCAGACCAAAATATCTGTCGTACAGTGGCGAAAAAATGTGATATTTGTAAATTTCAAACCCATCTTAAGCGCATGCACTGCATGAATGTCAGTTGTCTTGCTTAATCGGCCGTTTACACGATATTCTACATTACAACATTAACAGCACGTGTCAAGATTTCCATTTTCCATGTTGCTCGGCATCTTTCACAATAGTTTTTTTTTCGTTGTAGGCCTAAGTAAAATAGTTTGAATTAATGTTATTAATTTGTTTTTATGCTCTATGTATACATAATATCTGATGGCGTGGAAGAGAAGGCCTGATGGCCTTAACACAATCAGAATAAATAAATGTATTTATTATTATTTATTAAAGAATCTCAATCTCATACCTTTAGTGGTACCGGTACAAATTTTCAGAATTGAAAATATAAAACGCACAAACTATACTACACTTATCACACTTGAACTTCATTCTGACACATGTACTGCTAATCCAAACACCATTTAACAGTGTTAACAATTGAAATACCCACGTTAGAAGTCAATGGCATACACTACCACCTTAGGAGTTGTGAAAGAAGAAAATTGGACAATGTTGTCAACTTCATTTTGAATAAGCCGCGCATTTTTTCGGAAAAAAAGTGCGCAGGGTATTCGACAAAATATGGTGTATGCTGATCATAACTTTATTCCATTGTTTACTCACATTCGGTAAAATTCTTTACAATGTTGTTGAAGTGGACGATTCAATTGTTACCTAAATATTATAGAATGAGGCTATAACTAGTGAAATTAAATTGTATTACGTTAGATAAAACTGTAATTGTATTTATAATGCCTTTTTCTGAATATTATATTACATTTAAAATTAATTACACTTATGATTTACTTTACCAATTAGGTACCGGTATTTAATGATCTTCCCAAATAAGTGTGTAAGATTTTACTATTTTCACTGCATATATAATTACAGAAATCGAGATCTTTCAATGTTTTTTTCTTGAAAACGTACAACTTTCCAACTGTTTGATACATTTTCTTCAGGTTTTTCATCTGTTAAATGTATTGGTTTGAAAAGTATTGATAATTACAGTACAACTATAACAGACCTATTGCTGATTAATGCAGAATGTATAGGCGCTGACTTTGGAGGGCGAGGCACTTTCTACCCCGTCAAATTATACAGCCCCTCCAATAAAATTAATAGAGGGGAGGTCCCTCACCAAACATAAGAGAGATTGCTCATGTTAAAAATCGAATGTTAATTTTTCATAAACAATTATATTTGTTCCAAAATTTAAAAGTAACCGGTGATAATTTCTTGTGATGATCGTCGTTGTGGGTATGTGCTTGTTAAGAGATCTGTGATTACGATGTAACTATTGATAATTATAATTATAATGGATAAATTCTTAATAAAGAAAACGTTCCAAAATAAAACTGCAATGAACAGTAACAATAGTGGTAGTGAGACTAATAGCTCATGTTCATCATTGCTGTACAGATCAATGAAGAGCGAACAAAGCAATGAAAGGTAAAATACAGTACATAAGGACTGTAGTTTTAAGCTTTTGGGGTTAAGCAATTTCTATGGATATTATATGAAAAATCAAACAATGTTATTGTCTGTAAAATATGTAGGGAAATGTTTTAGAAAGAGCAATTAAAGTTTTCTCTGACTTCTGTAAGAGTCCTGCCCCCCCCCCCTCTCCCAAAATATTTCAAAGAAGTCGGGGTCTATGGCAGAATGTATTTATCTTACTCAAAATTATAGCCAGTTGATATGGCAGAGAAGTGATGAAGGAACACAAATCACTTAATTTATAACTGAATCACTTAAAATTTGAAGCGTATGTTTTAGTTTGTTGAATGATTGCAGTAACTTAGTAATTTCTTAATCTCAATTAAAATTATTACAACTATTTTTAATGCTGTTTCAGTGTAGGTCTAGTTAATATTATATTTTTAAGCATTTTAAGAATCTTTATAAAATGTGTCCTGCATAATATTGTTGCGTAATTAGTTCCTATTTATTTAATATTCTCAGGGCTTTTTAGCAAGTTATTTGTACATGAACATTAAAAAGTATGACCTATGTATAATTTTATCAATTTTATAACATATTACAAGCAATTTTATATTATGTCTCAAGAACGAGGAAATCACTGTTAACACTTTTTGCACAATTGTATTAAGTTACATTTTGTACCTGATGCACCTAGTTTATCATATTTAAAATAAAGCAATGTTAAAGTAAACTGGGATTAAATTTATTAATATCACGAAATAACAAAAACCTGTAATTAGGTGACCTATTTTAACAATAATGTTTCCATGCTATGTTCTAAAAATAGAAAGGTTATTCATCATCTGGACTTCTTGTATTATAAACGAATGTGAAAATTCAATATATTTTATACATTTTAATGTCCGAAAATTGCTCTTTGACCGAAAAGAACAAAGATTTTTAACATCTTTTAGTACCTAATCCTTTTTTTTTTTTTTTGCCTTATAGAAAACATTCATATTAACAAGTCCTAAATCAATAGTCAGAATATCTGCAATGCAAGAGGAAGGACACATTTTTCTTCATACATTTCAATTTTTAAGAAATTTTTCATTAATGTTTTCTTTTTTCTGTTAAAGAAAGCTTAAAGTTTGAATAACATTTTTTGACCTTACTAAAAAAATGATAAAAGATACGATTTAAACACTTTTGAGAAAATGAACGATAAAATTACACACTGCTGGCTGGTATTGTGTTTGCATGGCACAACTTTTAATGCATGACTTGATCAATTTTATAGATATTTTAAAATGTCTTTTACAGATATAAAGTTAGAAGTTCATATTAATTACTAGTACAATAAAAATGAAAAGTATTTTTTTACTCCTGAAGGTGTATGTTTGAGCAAATGAGTGATAATGATTGCTGCTGGCAGTGGTGTACGCAGAATTTTGTTAAAGGGGTCATTATTAAAATTGTTTACAATTTACATTATCGGTATTTTAGATTTTATGTTATTATTATTATTATTATTATTATTGCAACATATTCATGAATATCCTTATAAAATCTTTGAAACGTATTTTTTTCACAGCCAACCATTTTTTTTACAAATTTTAACTCGTGTTTAATTTTGTATAATAAAAAATGTTTTTAAAATTCAAGGGGGGGGGGGTTCAAACCCGATAACCCTCCCTTGTGTACGTCCCTGCTGGCTGGTATTATGTTTGCATGAGAGAAGATCTTAATGCATAACTTCATCAACTTTATAGATGTCTTATCATACATATACTTACCTACTTACTTACTTACTTACTGGCTTTTAAGGAACCCGGAGGTTCATTGCCGCCCTCACATAAGCCCGCCATTGGTCCCAATCCTGAGCAAGATTAATCCAGTCTCTACCATCATATCCCACCTCCCTCAAATACATTTTAATATTATCTTCCCACCTACGTCTCGGCCTCCCCAAAGGTCTTTTTCCCTCTGGCCTCCCAACTAACACTCTATATGCATTTCTGGATTCGCCCATACGTACTACATGTCCTGCCCATCTCAAACGTCTGGATTTTATGTTCCTAATTATGTGAGGTGAAGAATACAATGCGTGAAGCTCTCCGTTGTGTAATTTTCTCCATTCTCCTGTAACTTCATCCCTCTTAGCCCCAAATATTTCCTAAGCACCTTATTCTCAAACACCCTTAACTATGTTCCTCTCTCAAAGTGAGAGTCCAAGTTTCACAGCCATACAGAACAGCTGGTAATATAACTATTTTATAAATTCTAACCTTCAGATTTTTTGACAGAAGACTAGATGACAAAAGCTTCTCAGCCGAATAATAACAAGCATTTCCCATATTTATTCTGCGTTTAATTTCTTCCCGAGTGTCATTTATATTTGTTACTGTTGCTCCAAGATATTTGAATTTTTCCACCTCTTCGAAAGATAAATCTCCAATTTTTATAGTTCCAATTCGTACAATATTCTGGTCACGAGACATAATCATATACTTAGTCTTTTCGGGATTTACTTCCAACCCTATCACTTTACTTGCTTCAACTAGAATTTCCGCGTTTTCTCTAATCATTTGTGGATTTTCTCCTAGCATATTCACGTCATCCGCATAGACAAGAAGCTGATGTAACCCGTTCAATTCCAAACCCTGCCTGTTATCCTGAACTTTCCTAATGGCATATTCTAGAGCGAAGTTAAAAAGTAAAGGTGATAGTGCATCTCCATGCTTTAGCCCGCAGTGAATTGGAAAAGCATCAGATAGAAACTGGCCTATACGGACTCTGCTGTAAGTACATATTCCGAACTTAAAATTTCTTTCACACAAATAAAACTTTGATTTCATATTATATTAATATAATGAAAAATAAATTTTTTTCACTCTCCAAGGTATAGGTAACGCCAATATTTCACTGTACAAGCACAGTCTAGTATATATAGTCACGAAGCTCAATACGTAGTAAATATGCAAGCATTAGATAGTTGCTCACCACTAGGATCGCTAATATCGCCTCATTACAGGCAATGCAAAATAGTACTGGCACAGTCTATTGTTTCTAGCACCCTCAAACTCAAGCTTTGTGACTGTATATAGTAGACTGTGGTACAAGATTGAGCTGGAATGAGGTAAATCATGAAATTGGATAATTGCAAATTAATATAGAATGAATTTTCCGTATTAACAAGAAGTGTTAGTATCCACTGTATGTACTCTCTATACCTCTCTATTGAACTTACAAGTCTCGAGTAATTGCACAAGGGCTACTAAACTTTTAACCTTTTAACAACCGTCATTCAACTATCCAATTTCCGTATTTCACACAAAACTATTCCATTGCGACTGTATGGGACAACTTTATTACTGGGAAAGCAATGAAAATGCAATTTCATTATCACATCCTAACACAACTTATCACAACTTTAAAAACATAGTATTGATAAAAATAGGATTTCATATTTTGATTAACATTTGATAGCTACTACTATTTGTTACATATTTTCTGCAATATTCAACACATATACCTGAAATTCCATTTATAATTCATTCAAATTCTTAAAGTCCTGGTCGATTTCCCGTTTCGAAAGTTTATTCTAATAGGAAAACTGGAATATAAATGATATACAATCATACATGAATTGGAGCATGATGGTGAGGCTTTTACTGCTCTTATCTGAAAATGTATACTAATGCCTCATGATGTATGTATATACTGTAAAAAATCTCATTTCCCTATTGTATCATCTCATTGTCAAGTATAGTAGATCATTCAATTATTCCAACTAATTTGCATGTTATGTGATATTACGTATTACAAGCATTACTACTCTACCGCAATTATCAACAAGGTCACGAACTTGCATAAAAATGGAAAGAACACTTTTTATTAGAATATGCAAAATTATGCATGTTTACCAGTCTCGTTTTCTGTGTTATTAATATATTCCTTGTTTTAAGAATAACATTCCTGCCTTTGTTAATAATATGAAGTGAAGGAAGAATATGGAATACGGTCTCTAGAATAATTTTTCCTTTCCTCTGCACTTAGAAGTCTGGACATCATTTTATTTTTACTTCAATTTTTATTGTACCTGAGTTTTTGAATGTACTTCACTCCCACCCCTTCTACTAATGAAGTTCCAACTCCACACAGAACCAAGACCGCAGATAGTAAGCAGTACTGAGTTACTGAGTATAGTACGTTCCAGAAATATGTTCGCGTTTTCCAGTGACGAAAGAGCTTTCAATATTGAATCATATTTTCGCACAGGTACTGTCCGTTTGCCTATGTCGCATCCTGATTTCCCCCACCTGCTTCTGCTCGCCCCTCTGTAAAAGCTGGGCTGTTTTAGCTCTTTTCTGAAAACATTAATTTCTGTTAGGAATTGGACATTTAAGTAATATTATACAGCTGTTTAATTTAACTTAAATAAAAGGGCCTCGTTACGTAATTAACTGTCACGTGATTTCCTCCCTTTCTACAATCCTGCGGCATAACCACTTGGACGGACAGTAGATAGCATGTCTGAGTAATTTTATATTTTCGGGTCGGGCAGAAGTGAAGATTAAATTTACAGTACGTAGAGTAGGTACAGAATTATTTCAACATGAGTTACTAGTACGAAGGACGAAACTGGCAATTGGAATTAGATGCAATAGTCTATAGTGCGATAATATGCACAAAAGAACTGAAGCCTGTATCGAAATGAAAGGCCACCATTTTCAAAATTGTGTTTAAATATTCATATTATGATTATTTTTCAATTTAACTTCTTTCTCTATATTGTACGCTAATGTGCTGTAGACAGTATAATATACATTGCATAATGAATACGTTCGCATGGATAACTCACTTCGTGAGTAAAAACACTTATTCTTAATACAGTACTGTACTTTGATTAAAGAAAAACCTAATGAAAATTATCAAACTCAAAATCGCGATATTTCCTAGTTTACGTAAATGGATGAACTACTTTTCTTCCTTCCTATACCTAGTAGAGTGATTTGTGTTTTACGCCAGTATCATCGAACTCCAGTCGTGGAGGGGGGAGCAAGCGGTGTTTCCGGTTCTCTAAAGGTATAGACAGGTTAATATTAAAAATGTTAGTAAAAATAAAATGATGTCCCTGTACAATATTTCAGACTCCCTTATTGGGTTGTTCTTTATGATCTGTATAGGATAACTTTAACTACTACATGATTAAGAACAGTCTGATGTCACCTGAAATAGCTATCTTTTTCAAAATGCATATTCTACATTCATAAATTTACAGTAACCGTTTGTATGTACATAACTAAATTAAATTGTCTTAATATACGATATTTGAATATCACGATATTTTTAGATTATATATTAAAACACTATCGTTCCATCATGTTTCGAATGATAACACAGTAAGTAAAAACACATCTGCATTCTGTGCTGGTATTGTGTACATGAAGTCAATCTCTTGAAATTTTATCTCACTAATATTTTCCAAAAGAAGAAAAATTAGAACAGTAATTGCATCTATCCACATAATGAACATTTCAAGTTATACACATACAGCATTACTAAGAGAAGTAACCTACCATATGAACTGTTCAGACATTCAAATAACTTACATACACAAGAGAAGTCACACAGATATATATATATATTTTTTTTTTTTAGAAAATTATGAACAATCCCGTAGTTCTGTATACCGGTAGGCATTTCTTCTACAAGTCTAATGAAAGTAGCAAATACACTGTCATTTAGATGCTACAAATGTGACACATACATTCTTGATGAGAAAACAACAAATATTAAAAAAAAAAACATATGTCACACTCCATGTTTGCCTTGAAATATTGACGTTATAAATGAAAATAATATAATATCAGTGACCATATCAATCTTCCCAATTACTTCAAGTACCATTTTAATACATTAAGCTCATTCATATAAACTGGACTGCGGTTTAATAACTCAATTGTTAATAATTATTATTGTAAGTACCAGAACAGTTGCTGAGATTTGTCACTAACATCAAAATTCTATACAGATTTATTGGTTGTTATTTGGAAGAAAAACATATTTGAAGTTCTGATGACTGTAACAATTGCACCTGTATGTATAATTATATATGTGTACATGTACAGAGTCCTCTGTATACAATGCCTTGGGATATACATGAATGCTGCCTTTCATACACGCCAAAGTAAAACGGCGTTTGTCAGATGTTACATGCATACAGTTCACCTCAGTCTGTTGTGAGCTACAAAAAGATTACTATTCTTTCATACGTAATGTAGTGCAAGCTGATGTGTTTTTTCTAATTGTTTAAGAGCAATGAAGGGATTATTCATTCGTATGTAGTGTAGTGCAAGTTATGATGATTTTTGTAATTGTTTTTAAGATGATGTAAGACATACTGCAGCGAGTTTTTGTAGTTTTTAAGTTATTAAAAAAGTATAAGAAAATATCCGACAAGTCATTCCGAACATTTTATGAGAAGAGATCAGCCGAGTTTATCGGAACAAAGTTTTCTTTTCTCAATCATACTATCAGGGACTGGAATGCTTTACCTGCAGACTTACTAAAGGCTTTACCAACAACCAAAAATGTATTTAAAAATAGGCTTAAGGACTTTACTAATAGACGGTAATTATACACAGTATTTAAAGGGAGTAAATGATATGTTGTTACTGAAGTGTTGTATCAGTGAAGAATTATGTCGTGTCAGTGAAGTGTGCTGTGTAAGTGAAATGTGTTCCTGTCAGTGAAGCTTTATAGTTTATAGTGACAGTGCAAAGTATTTGAACAGTGAAATGTTTTTGAAGTGTTAGTGAAATCAGGATAGAATCAGTGAAATGTATCGTAGTTCCAGTGCAGTGAGTGAGTTGACAGCGAAATGAGTGTAATGTTGAAAAGTACTTGTGCAGGTATGAACATATCATACTCGTGGGTTTTAGTTCGAATTTAGGTTTAAGATACAAATTAGATTTATTTTAAATGTTATTTTAAGTGATCGTGCTTCATTTAATTTAGGATATTCCCTGTTATTATTATTATTATTATTATTATTATTATTATTATTATTATTATTATTATTATTATTATAAATTATTGTTAGTATTAATTATTAGTATTATTATTAATGGTATTTTTTATTAATAAGTTTATTATTGTCATTATTGAGTGTAATGGGTATATACCCATTGCAGTGTGAATAAATACATACATACAATCTTCGGAGATGTCAAAAAATGTATTGAAGCAGGAAGAGAACACTTTGAACATTTCTTGTGACAAAGGTATGGAACTGGAATGGAATTTACGGAAGGGGGAACTATGGCCCAGCACTGCGATCTGTTACGATTAATTGTGACACAGGTAAGATAGGTACACTTGTATTAATTTTTAAGTTGTTTATAATTTCTCTGCTAAACAGGTTTCAGAAACTAAAGTTGCTGCTATAGAAATGGTGGCTGATTTTGCAATAACTATACAAGGTAAAAAAAAAAAAAAAAAACAACAAAAGAAAATGCTGCTGAACTTTCTGTGTAAGGGAAGCATCATATTATATGAAAGATCCTCTGTATGTGTGTGTATGTATGTACGGGGATAATTTCTTAATTCATGGCAACTATGTTATATCTTCAGAATAACCGAAAATGTAGTTAGTTCAGTATATACAGAATGCCACCAACAGACTGCGTCTGTGTGCATTGGTGGCTAGTTGACAGCACACGCAAAAGTTAATATGCTAGAGGCTGTGCTCTAAGATGGATGTAAGTAAAGTTGAACGCGGTCATAGGTGAAAACTGCAGATCTTCGTGGCAGAAATGCTCGTCAGTGTCATTTTGAGCTACGAGAAGCATTGCAGCAGTGGGGGTGGGAGATCTTGGAACACTCTCCCTACTCGCCTGATCTCAGTTCATGCGATTTTGATCTCATTTCACAATTGAAGAAGCCGCTGTGTAGGAAGTGGTTTGCAAATAGGGAGGACAGCACAACAGCGTTTCGATGAGATGTGGTACACATAGACCATACATGGGCACAATTTTCGGTTATGTGAGGCACTCGATTTGAAATAGTTTGTTTACTAGGAGAGGAGACTGCAGAGTAGGATGGGAAATATAAACTGCTGTGACCTGCGTCACCTTATCATAAATTGCTAAGGCAGTCAGTGGCGAATTATTAGGAAAGCGCTTGGTTAATGTGAGAGACTCGAAAACTTTTATTCAATTTGGCAAATTAATTCGGCAGCTTTAATCATAAACCTCTTTACTGTTTCTCCATCATTGAATTGATTTAAATCACAGGCGAGAAATTGCGTAACTAGCCAATAATATTCCATCACGTTGTCTACGTTTATTTTCTTGAATATTCTGGAATTTCTCAAGATTACTTAATAGATTTGCACGTTCTCGACCTAAAATAATTTCAGAAAATCATATTTCGTTTTCTACGCACATTTGATATTTCTTTTATAAATTTCTTTTGGAAATAATACGTACAAACAACATTTAATTCCTCGTACCTTTTAATGCAACGTGTTTAAGGTATAATGTCGTATTTAGTATACTATGCAAATGTTAAGACCATTAATTTTCTCCCCTTCTAAACAGCAAAAAAACTCTTCCTCCCATTCCTCATGAAATAATCGTTTTCTAAGGCGTACACACTGCTATGATAATGCCATTATGCCACCACTGATATTACTTATGAAACTGATAAAAATTATTTATCCTTATACTGCTTGTTTGAGGCTTGAAAGTAATGTAGTTTTCCCTAAGATAGGTTACTAGCCTTATCGTTAGGTAGTCCAGTAGTGGGGCTGCCACTTTTAGCCTCTGGACAGGCTTGTAATGCAGCATTTCCTCTGCATTTGATGAAACAGTTATACCGCTGTGACTCGGTCGCCATTTCCTCGTTGGTAGAAACAGGGTGGACCACGGGAAGGTGAGGATGGCATTTGGATAGGAGAGGCTGTATGTTTCGCGTCACTATCCCTTCTTCAGGATATACTCTTTTAGACCGAAAAAGGAATGAAGAAATTTTAGAACAATTAGAAGTAGAGTCAGTAGAAGAAAAAATCACCAGATACAAATTCAATTGGCTAGATCATGTAAGAAGAATGGAAAATTCAAGAATCCCAAAAATTATGATGCAATATAAACCTAGAGGACATCGTCGACCAGGAAGACCGTTAAGAAGACTGCTAGATGGGGCCGAAACAGGTCTACAGAGGCCTAATTCGTGAAGGATGATGATGATGATGATGATGATGAAACTGATAAAAAAACCTGCCCACGTCTAGGAGCTATGTGAGGGGGAAACGGGGACTGTGAAGATGATGTCACTCAGAGCGATAAGCTCTGTGAAGGTCAGTGAGGCACAAATTCTCAAGTGAGGCACGATGCCTATCTGTGACATAGACGAATGACACACAGCTGATGGTATTCAACATCTACATCGTTATTGGCAAAGAGTGTGGAAGCCTTGAAGGATTATTTTGAAGGGTGGTAGCTGTAAGTAAGTACTTTGTTTCCTTTTGTGCATAATAAAACAGTGATTTCTATTTATGCATCTTTCAATTTCCCTTACCCATTGCCTCCTGTATCTGGATCCAATTTGATACTAGCATTGCGAAGCACATTCCAGTGACCTTTAATCGCATATATTGAATTTCTATTCCTGCAGCTTTATTGGCTGATATAACATAGTTGGCATGACTTATGAAATTACCCTCATATATATGTACTGTCATTCTCTGAGGAGTTTAGTGCTGAGAGGAATGCGGTTCCGACTAGTCTAGCACGGTACTGGAGTGGGAGGGAACAGTGACAGCGGCAGTCTGGAAGGAAGTACAATCATACTGAAAACATTCGCCCAATTTACGAGAGCAGTATGCCTATTAGTTTTCTAACGTATTTTTAGCGAGATAGAGATACAATCATTCGTACTTACGTGTTCAGAGAAGGAAAGTACACCACCAGAAATACAAATACAATAAAATAAACAAAAAGAAAAATCATAATAAAACTACAATAATATAAATGAAAAGAAGAATCATACTATAAAATTTAGTGATTAGTAGAATTGAATTAAATTTGTAAAGTACCGGTAATCAATTTAAATATTCTCTACTGCTGAACTCACTTGAGAAGTAAAACTACTTGATTTGTATTTTAAGATATCACCAACAAATGATTTTCGCATGACATTATAGGAATCTGTTTTTCACGATACCAATCACACATATTCTAAAATTCCAATAGAATAAAACCAAAAACTTTTCCATAGCATGTTTCCTTAAAAATGACTTGTAACGGTGAAATATTTAATATGAGTAATTCATATAATATTAACATAGCTAACATCAGGGAGACGTTTGAGCAAAAATTTCAACAATATAGCCTATTTAATATATTAATAACAAAACCATATAGGCCTAGGTAAACAATATGTATATGAAATATTCACACACTACTACAAACTGAAGACTGCATATTTTTGGACGATTAATACTTCCCACTCCGCTCGGCTTGTCTGTAGCAACAAAAGAATCTACTGTTGGTGACTGGTAAATCCGGCCATGTAACGAATTTCACCCACTCCACTTCTAACAGTCCGCAAGCTGTCAACAAACACGTGACAAACCGAGGTAGAAGGTAGAGAAGAGACTGCCCTGCTACTGCTACTATTGATAAAGAAAACATATTACTCACCGGTGAATCATAATGCTGTTGCTTCAATTACATTAGCCTCAGAAACCGTTTTAGCTGTATTTGATAACAGCCATCCCATTAAACTGAGCATATTCACCTGTTCAAATATTTTATTTACTATTACATATTACTTGCTTATTTTCTGTTACAAAAAGGGCGCTGTTTAAAAAAAAACAGCACTATATGAACGGTTGGATACACTTAGATAAGTCACACGAGAAATGCCGAAATTCAAACATTAACCAAAATGACATATTGCAAGAAAGGGATGAATTCGCATTGCATATTTCCGACAACAAAATCAGAAGGAAAATAAGTTTGAAAAGATTTCTGGTAAATCACTACGTGCATTAGTTCGCCGAAATTAACTATTTCATCAAACACTTTTGATCAATGGTAATTAAAACATTATTGGAAACTTAGGACTGCAGTGTCCTAAATGTAATACATCAAATAGCAAATACACATTAAAGCGATCTGAGAGTATTCTGAAAATGACTATAACTACATCTAAATAGTAAATACTAGTTCGCTATTATGTAGTTTAATTAGTAACAGGAAAACGTTTTGCCTATCCAGTCACAGTCCTTTCAACAGCTGTAAATGAATTAACATACTCCTTTAATAAATTGCGAGTTAATCACACTCTTCAGTAATTTCAAAATTGTTTCGATAAGCTAACTGCAAATTAAGAGAAAGTGCCAGCCAGCACTTTGCTGTAAAAATAGGATAAAATAATACTTTTAAGAAGTCGCGTTGTGAAAGTAGCTAGCAATAAATTTTCACAGGAAAGAAGTGTAGGATCCGCAGTTACGACAGCGTGTGCTTCACAACTAGGCAGTCCGTGGTTCCATTCCTGACGTGGGGTGAAATTTATCTCTATGCCGCAGGAATCGGTAGGTGTTGCACTTGTCCT
This sequence comes from Periplaneta americana, assembly GCA_025594305.2. Taxonomy (NCBI): domain Eukaryota; kingdom Metazoa; phylum Arthropoda; class Insecta; order Blattodea; family Blattidae; genus Periplaneta; species Periplaneta americana. The sequence continues at coordinate 27,117,014 of JAJSOF020000037.1, forward strand.
GTAACGTCTCCACTATGGTCCTGTGTTGTGAGAGATATGCCATCCCCCACATCTCGTTGGCTTGTTAAGGCGGAGATAAAACAAGACAAAGAAAGAAGTTGTGTACGAAGGCCTGCCGAAGGATAGCGAGACTCCCTCAAATCATTAAGAAATGGACAAAGGGCTAAAGTAACGAAGAAGTTCATTACCCGTCATCATGAGTAATTATCAAATCAGGCTTAGCATTGAAATCAGATTCCCGCTTTCAAACTAGGCAGAGGGAGTCGGATGTTAACGCCGAATGAGTAACTCCAAGGCGACATTTATTATAACTAAAAACTTGAAACAATTATAAAGAAGAACACATTAACTAAACTAAATTGTTATAACAAAAATTAAAGAGCTAGTAATATATTACAGAACGCGAAAGCGAAAGATCATCAAACCAAATGTTTTCAACACGTACGACACACAGGCAGGCAAGACTGAGGATCTGACCACCTGACAACCATAAATTGACTGACAAACTCTTGCTACTGAAGCGTGTGGTGGGTGGGGAGCAATTTTCATCCCTAACTTCTCCCCAGTTCTAGGGTCGGATTTACCAGTCACTAACAGTACCTGCAACCCCCCGCACCGATGGCAAGAATACCTCAGGTCCCAGCACTAAACTCGTCGGAGGAAGACAGTATGTTATGTATAATGTGTGTATGTATGCATGAGCACAGAAAATATTGCCGCATAAGGGATGTGTAAATTGTTAAAATGAAGCTGAAGCATATGATAAACTTTAATGAAAAACAAAGTGCCTACTATATATTACGCAATCCAAAATCACCCATTCCAACATTCATGAATGTACTGTAATTGCTAACGAGATTCATTATTTTGCCATCACATTCGGAGTCGGAGGAGAATTTATTTACGTACTGTATAGGCCTATCTAGAAGCACACTTGACTGATTATATTACAGTGTTGATTACGATGAACTCACTTGCTCAATACAAAATGAGAGATAACAAATACGGTATTGCTGGAGGGCAATGTTAGAATTGAGGACCGTTTTTGCAAAACTTGCTAATTGCAAAATTTGCAAAATTGAGATTTTGATGGATTTGTTAACATAAGGCAGGCCTCTACATGATGTTCAAAGCGTCTTAGTAAAATTGGGTTATTTATCTTTTTGTAGTGTGTCAAAGTGTGATCGTTTTTTCAAAACTTGCTTTCTGCTATAAGTGAGACATACAGCAAAACTTGCTTACTATAGTGTTTTGTCTCTCCTGTAAAATTTAGTTTTTTCAGAGTTAGCAAGTTTTGCAAAAACGGTCCTCAATTATGGATAACCTTACTACTCTTTCCTGTGTCTAACTATACATGCGTACGACCATGTATGCCCTGAGCAAAAACTTTAAATACCGGTATTTTATATTATTAACAGTGTGTATGCATGTACGCAGGTGTGCATGTGTGTGTATATATATTTGCATTCATACATTAATGTGTCATTATACATTTGTATAATTTATCTTTCACGTTATTCTTTAGCATAATAATGATTAAAGCAGCCTATAGACGATCAATATTCTTGCACAGTATTCAAGGTTGCCCAATAATACTATGCATGTGTAAGTTAAATTGAAAAAAATATGCAATATTATAGAATGTATTTTGAAATATATTGTGCAATCTGAAAAATATTGTGCCGTATGTAGGTAGCATTGTACAATATCCATCAGTTCATGAAAAGCCGTGGAGTACAGTCACTCGCTTCTGTCACAGATCTTTGTTCTTTATTTCAAAGTTCTTTTTTCGTAGTTGTTAGTTTAATTCTTTGTTTTGTTTCCATATCATGCCCATTTTCTCGTTAATAAGGCATGAGTGTGAAAAGTGAAGAAAAGTATTATTATTGAACGCATATAACTTTACAAAACTTAATCAGCTTTGTGGAATGTCAAGCCGAATAGAATATAAAAACAGACAGGAGAAAAATGGAGTGTATAAAGTTTGCTCAACAAATATGATGATATCCTACAGCTAGAAGGATAAATCTAACAAAAAAGTTCAATTCTTTTAAGGACAACAGCATCTTGATCGTCCAACATTTCGAAGCAAACTAAATTATTGTGCAATAATATTAATTAAGGATGTCTAGGGAAAATGTCAATATTGCACAATATTACTGTGTAATAATATAGATCATCTAATGGCTGCTTAAGGAAACAAGGACAGTTGGACTTGTATATGAACATATTAATTGTTTAAACAATAAAACTCAATGATTAGAACACTGGGAACAAAGTTTTATCAATTTTATACTTGCTAATATGTGTCATTTATAATTTTGATTAATTATAATTATTATTAATTTAGGGAAATTTAAATTGATAACATTTTAATAAAACAGAATCTTCAAGTTTCATACCAGTATATATGCCAAACTGGAGAGAATTGAAAACAGTTATGTGTCTGTCAGTAGGCCTATAAGAACAGAACTAACCTCACGCAGAAAGATAATGCAGATATAATGAAATTAATATTCACTGTGATTCTGCAGTTTACTGAAGTCTTAACTGAATATAATAGTCCAGTCAAAGCTCAAACATTAAGTAAAGTGAAGTCACAATAATAAAAAATAAAACACAAAATCTGCCATATTACATACAGTTAATTTCAAACTGATCAGTCATTTTATTAACGTGATTGATTCTTGTAAACATTTTAACAAGAGGTTAAGTAAATAGTTCGACGCAGTCTATTTCATCTTACATGACAGTCGAAGGTAAAATAAAAGCAATGAGGAATGCTGATCATAAGGTTCAGTGTCAATATAAGACGTAATAATTTATGTATAAGAAACTTAAAAAATTATGTATTACAGTTATATGAACACTAATAAATATAATATAATTATTAAAAAATTAGACAGTCTCCTTTAAGCCGAGCAACAACGCAGTTCGATCACCTGAACCAGCCATCGTGGTAAAGTCACTGAGGATGGAGAAGCATCTCCGAAACATGTCTGACTTTTACTAATTTTTTAATAATTATATTATATTTATTAGTGTTCATATAACTGTAATATATAATTTTTTGCGTTTCTTATCAAATCTATGAACACTGTATAATTGCCCAACATGTGTGGTTTATCTTTAAATATAATTTAAGTATATTTACACCAGTCTTATATTTATAACTTTTATAATTCTTTATATGTATTTAACTACAAATTTAATCTTCTGAGGTTAGTTCAAACAATAATGTTCGCAATGCTATTTAGGTATGGCAACATGTCATCATGGCTTAAGAGTCTTATTATTTTTTGCAAAATGAAATGAAACAATATGCAAGGCAAACGAAATAAAATTATTAGACTTTTCAAAATAGTTTGAATCTATTACAGTGGAAGTTGGTATGACTCAGAAAAATAACAAACTGGAAATTCCTCATGTACATATTACTCGTAATTTACACCATTATAAATAAATACATAAAATAAATTTTGCAAGTTTAAAATTATTTTTCATTTAATTGTGATAAAATAATTACTGTACCATTTTCAATAAATATAAGTGAAGTGGCTTCCAGTAACTTCCTGAATTATGATAATTTAATCTGATATACAGAGCATTCTCCAGCAAACAGATTTCGCTCAGATGTAAATGCTGTTAGTTTTTATTGTTATAGATTGAATACAATTGCCAAGGAAATGATGCGTACATTTCCCCTGGATCAAGCATGGGAAGCTTTTGTGTTGGGTAGTAGGGACAGATAACACAGGCTGAAGGGACGTCAATGTTAGAGCGTTAGTATACAGCTGACTTCCATTCAGTGCAGTTCAATTTAGTTCGCAGCATTGCAGTAGCCTACACATTAAAACAACAAATATTAATTTATGATATGTATGAGTGCCGGTATATCACAAAGAAAGTGTACAAAAAGTGTCGTGTTATATTTATATAGAGATATCCTGCTGTCCAACAACCATCTGATTCAACACTCCACAATTTAATGAAAAAAGTCAAAGAGACTGGCAAATATTTAAATAAAATAGAAGATACACAAATGACGTTCTAATAACTGAAGAAAAATCTGGTGACGTAAGCTAGAACAGTCTCTTAGGAAATTGCTAAGAAAGTTACGGTAGGTTAACAAGCAGCTGTATCCAAAAGCAATAAAATTGTTAAAGCTAAAGCCTAAAGTTCACAATTGTTCATAAATTGAATGAAACAGACTTGTGCCTAAAGTTCAATTCTATCACTAGAGACGAAATCCACCGTATGTATAGAAATATTTAAAACAAAAGTAAAATGTGCATTAGAGAGGATGGTATATTTTCCCTGCACCAAGAATATAATACAAACTGACTAAAATCACATCTAATAAACTATTTAAATTCTTTTCAGAAAGGAACCATTATGTAAACACAAAAACGACTTATGTAACGAGTACCAGGTATTAGGAAACTACCAGTTCCAGTACATGTCATATGATAAGCCAATAAATTACATCTGCCATGTAATGTACAGTTGCGAGATTTTATTGCTGAAAGCTGAAGCGCTGAATCACTGCTCATATCATTTTTTGAATGGCACCTTATCTGTTTCGAGGTGCACACCAATTATGATGGTCTATGGTGCAAATGTTGGATGTTTTACCCTGACATACTCATATATTTATAAAAATAATTATTTACTTCGGTTTCAGTCTATCCTCTAAATCTTCTGCAGTGTGACATATGCTTTTTTTGCATTATCTTTTTTGTTTTGTGTTACTGTAATTATAATCGTTCCTGTTTTGTTTGAATGATTATATTTTTATATCTTTTGATTAAATTTGTTTGTACCTTTAGATGCTTTCGTTGCAGCTTCCTGTTTAAATAACCCCAGAAATGATTTGAGACTGAAAATTTTGGGCACGTATATTAGTAGAATAGGATAAAAATAATATTTTTTTCGCTGTCAGGTAAAATAGAAAAAACTGGTCTCACATCGTTTAAATTTTCGTACTTCACGCTATAATATATACTGTATATGAATTTAGTTTTAGTAAACACTGTAGTTGTCTTTTTAATACAATAGGCCTATATCCAAGAAGAAAATTAAGTGTAACACATATTCAAATGCCATTTTTGACACAAAATAGTTTGTTATGTGTATAATTTCGAAGTTCCCTGGTTCATACTGGATAAGTCTATATTTGCTTCTAATCTCTAAGGTATGCATCGACCCCTACAATGGCAATTTTTCGTCAAAAAATGACAATTTTGTTTTTTATTGTCTCATATTATAGCCTGATTCTTCTAGTTTTTAAACATATATAACATGTTTAGGTTTTCCCACTTTTCATGGACGAAATTTAACTTTTTCATACTCCATGCACAGCTGCTTGCGCCAAAAAGTGAGTTAAATCTATTTACGAAAGGCTTACAGACCCCCAGTATGCTGAATAGGTATTTGCATGACAAGACTCAGAATGCAAACGAGTCTTTCAAAGGTTTGATTTAGAGACGTCACCCTAAAGAAACATCTGTAGGTCCTACAACCCTGAAACTAGGGGTCATGGGTGTTATCTGTCACTTCAATTGTGGAAACGAAGTTTAATTGGACATATTCCGGAAGATGAATATCACCCCAGGAAAATACACAATGGCTGGTGTGAATGCTGCAGGCGAGACTCGAACCCTGAAGGCCAACATACAGTACACTTCTGAGTAACAGCAACGAAGACGGTACTAGAGGGCTGTGAAAAAGAGGAAAATTGACCTCAAGACACAAGAAGAGGGCCTCACCTATGTTGCAGGCAGTGGCGTAGCATGAAATTTTGAGCAGGGGAAGCTAACTCAAGTTGTCTTTCATGCAATATGAGAAAACGTATTACAAAAATACAGTCTTAAAATAAATAGTAGTCAATTTCAAGTCAGCAGTCGAAGATTGGTTGGAACATCGTAAGTAACACCAATAAGGCATGACCTCAAATGATACGTAATAAAATATGATTTCACGGTTTACACATATCTCTAACAAATAGACACGTATAGGTGTAACATTAGCTCACTCCCTGTCATACTTAGAGAAATCACAATATTAGTATCATTACGTAAGTATGCGTCTGTCTTTTGGTTGTGTCCTTCATTGACAGCAAGGGAGTCGGTCATTTGTTTTTTAAATCACACTTTTGTTCGTAAGTCAGTTTTGATAATACAATTGTCCTAAAAAAAATTCAAGTAAATTAGTGTCAGGAACTGTTATTTCGCTCATTATTTATTATATCAGCCACAATGCACACTAACACTTCAACTGAACACAACTGACGAAAAGGGATAACTCGGAAACTACTTATTTTAAATGTTAAAGGTAGCTTCTTCGCGAGCCTTGCGACTAGGGTAGCTTAGTTAGAAAGGGATGGAAAATCTGCGGGGTGGATTACACAGAAGAAACCAGTCTGCTTGGAAGCTGGTGTGTGCAGGCTTCTTGTTTACTGCTGCATCACAAATCATCTTGGCTGCCGCATCACAATATTTAACGCGTAAATATAAATTCTATTAAAATTAATAAATAATTTTCTCCATAAACTGCAGGTTTATTATGAAATTATTATTAACTGGGGAAGCTAAGCTTTTTAGCTTACATTGACGCTACGCCACTGGTTGCAGGAGGGTTTTAGGAGCGTAAAAGTAAGTTATTTGTTACCTAGCTTGAACTTTAACTTCATTTTTACCCTATTTCAGTTTTTCAATATTTTTCAGTCTTTGAGGAGGTAAAAAGTATGCATAAAATTGAGTTATCGACTTCATTCAAACACCAAATTGAAGCTTACACATAGAGCTATGTTTTAATTTAAAATCAACTAATTTAGTTCAGAGCAAAAGCACTGTCTCGCTATAAAAAATAACTTTTTTACAAGTTAGAAAAAAAATACATAAAAAATAAGTGAGAAATACTATTAAGTTCATTCTAGACTACAACATTATTCACTGTTTAGGGATCAATTTGGTGAAAAAATGGATGATCTAGGTCAACTGGAAAGAAAGAAATGTTTGCCGAAAAAAATATATAAATTTTTTTCATAAAATTTTTGCCCTGTGCCCCCAAAATTTTATTTTATTTTTTCTGTTTCTTTTTGCATTCCTTTCATTTAACTGTAAGAAAGTAGTAATGTAAGTGAATTTTTAATTAGATTGAGGGGAAATTATAAATGTTTACTCCAAGAGTTGATGCATACATATATTTGAACATTATCCTATTAGAGTTTCATTTCAACAAAAATTAGTATCTACTTCTTTCGCAAACAGTTACACATCACTTCTTCTCGTATCTTACTGTAAAACAATATTTAGTCCTGATGAGTAGTAATTGAAATGACCAACACAGTGAGATACAAGAAAAAAGTACCATATCAATATTCAAGTGCTATGAAATATTCTACTGGTATCCCATAATAGTACATTATGCAACGAGCCTATAATGATAGTAATTTAGGCGCAAGTATGGTTGTTTATGAATCGAGCGCAAGCAAGTTTCATAATATTCATATGAGCGTTTTAATTACCATTATAGACGAGTTTCATACGACTTTTTATGCTCGACCATATTTCTAACTTGAAATTATTCAGATGTATACATTTTATTTGTATCTGACAAGATCGGAAGTGACCTTGTTCTAGGTCGTGAATTGTGAGATGTGCGCAGACGCGAAAGTATTGATTTTTTCCGAGGAACAATAATATCACTGACCTTGATGTAATTCCGTTAAACTTGATATAACCTTGATTATTGAATTCGACATTGAAAAACGAGATGACAAATTGAATTTATTTGAATATTATTTACAATTAACGCTAATTATTATAGTAACAGAACATAACCTTCTGCGACAGTATTGGATTTCCAGCCTGCGTGACTTTTCGCTAATTCTCTTTCGATTGCATATCCGAGAATAATCGATACTTGCGGTTTTATAACGGTACAAAGCTGACTTGTCATTGGCTGAACACCTGTAAGCTGAGTTGTCATTGGCTGAACACCTGTACTTTAATGAGTAGGTGTACTTTAATGACATGCATTAAAGGACTGCTACCAGGTGTATAATTACTACTTTCGGCATGGTCGAGCATAAAATAAAATTCACACTTATTACATATGACACGCAATAAAAATGGTATTTTATTTAATTAAAAAAATTAAAACGTAGTCACCCCACAAAAAAAAAAAAAACCAACACAAACAATTCAAATATATCCAAGCTAAAGAATCAATCCATTCTACATATACCTTCAAAAGTAATTCCTCAGTTTTTACAATTATTCTCCTATATGGAAGAGGTATTTCATAATTAATTTTACTTGAATTACGGTTTGTATATACTTTACCATATCATTTTATGCATTATTTCAATACATAATAAATAAATAATTATAGGTATTACTTTTGTGGTATATTATTTTAATAAAAAATATACAAAATCTATACAGAATAAAAGATACAAATTGAGGAATATTTTTAATATTCCTATACATCTGATAGAATGAAGAATTACTGTATTGAAGTATTTTTAATTAACAAAGCGAAATAAACAAGACTAAAATTTTTTCTAAGCAACATATTTGATAGATAAAATTTATTATGGTTTTATGCTGCAGTAAGAAAAAATTACTATTATTTTACTCTATAGTGATGAAATAATTTCATTCTCATTATTTGAAGTTCATTACGTTGAAAATGGCATTATATCATTTCACATACTACAGAGTATTTGCTAGGAAACAGGTTTTGCTCAGGTAATGCCGTTTACCCTTCACTGTTATAGATCAAACAAAACTGTCGAGGAAATTGTGTACATTTCCCCTATACTGAGTGAAGATTTTGTGTTGCTACTGTAAGTATGGACAGCTGATAACACAGGCGTTAAAGTTAGAGAATTAGTATATAGCTGACTTCCATTCAGTTGACTTCAGTTTAGTTCATAGCAATGCAGTACACATTAGAACAGTGAATCTTCATTTATGATAGATATATTAGGAGGATGTAGTACAAAAACTGTCATGTTATATTTCTACGGAAATATCCTAGCGTGCAACAACATCTGATTCAACCATCCAGAATTTAAAAAAAAAAGAAAGTGAGAAACCGGCTCATTTTTAAATAAAACAGGAGGTGCATAAATCGCGTTCTGAAGAAAAACTCGGTGACATAGGCTATACATCAGAATAGTCTTCCATGAATGATCGACATTTCCAGCACTTATTAAAGTAAGTCTAAACCAATATATTACATCTGTATCACAGGTGTAATATTTTAGCGAGATTTTATTGCTGAAAGTTGGTATGCTGAATCATTGCTAAGCTGGCTATTTCTTGCCCACATGACTTTTTGAACAGCACTATACTAAGCGAAATTTGTTTTCAGGTTACATCTGTTATAATCCGTAAAAATAATGTCTTCAAATATCATACTACAGTGAAACTTCCCAATAATGGACACCATCGGGGGAAAATTAAATGTCCGTTATTGAGAAGTGTCTGCTATTTAGAAAATCGTTAGTATGTAATGTATATAATACATTAAAATTTCTCATACATATTCAACACTATATTTTACAGTACAGTACAGTAGACAGTGAGATTGTTTACAGTATTCATCCAGAGAGAAATCCCTAATGAAGGCATCTTATTTGCTCTAGAACGGCAGAACTATTCGTATGTTAAATTGTCAATGGCAAGCCCCTCAGTTTTAGGAAAAGCTCTTTTTGTGTTCTCATTTGCATTCTCAGTGTATGATTTTAAAATAACATCCTTGTTTTTCAAAATTTCATTAACCTGAGTTTTTCCCACATTAAACTTTGTGGCCAGCTCACGAACACTTAATTTCTCCTTCTCGCTATGCTTTACAATATCCACTTTCTTTTAGTGACAAACGTTTTTGTGACATTTTTAATGTGACTGTACTTCCGAACACTCAACTTGACAAACTGAAAGTACGGACTGCTCACATACAGTATCACAACTATAGTCCCGTCGCTCTAATTTCCGGCAGCCAATCGTGTTGCAGGTCGGCTACATTTAAACGTGTGCTTCTTGTGATTCGCTGTTGAAGACGTTATTCATTTCTTAAGGTTCGATAAATACTTAACATAATTGCCTCCATTTTGGCTCTTTCGTTGGGGTTCGCAGAAAGCACACGAGGACGTTATTTGCCGCTCAATTATTTGCTGAATTACAGTGCGTTTGATTTATTATCATAGGAGCTACGACATGATAATGTTTAACGGTGTGGCAAATAGATTCCTCGTATGGTAGCTCGGCAATGAAAGAACAAAAATGGCGAATGATACTACCTACCTAGACTTTATAGAGCCTTGACTTCCTAAAACGTAAGCAAAGAGGAGGAGTCACGCTGGGAATAACAGCATCGCGACTATAACAACTGTTCTGCTTACCTTCAATAAAGTACAAGAACGTTCAAATACATGATAATGATTGTTGCAAAGAATTCCGTTTAATTTACAACCTTCTTTTTTTTTTTTTTACGCTGTCTGTTATTTGGAAGTTATAATTGTTGTTGAAGATACATTTCAGTATCCGCGTCCGTTATTGAGAATATCCGCTATTTGGAAGAATTTTATCATAAGGGCCAATGTTATTTTGCAGGGGAATTTTAAAATGTCCGCTATTGAGAGGAGTCCACTATTGGGAAGTGTCCGTTAAGGGAAGTTTCACTGTATTACAATTTAGTATTGTCGTCAGTACTTCAACATACCTAGTCTAAATATGATAAATGACCAAGCATGATTAAGAAACTAATCATATATGAAATAATATATACTGGTATTTAATTGTATATAGTATACTGGTACTGGTAACACTTGTAAGTGCTTAACTATGTAAAATCTATATCAAGATATTATATTCAGTGTTACATAAAAAATTGTGCACGTAATGATATAATTATACATAAATGAAAGATATAAATTACCAGTAACATACTGGTAGTTTAAATCTAATAAATTCACTGTATTTGCGATTATAAATAAACCCATTAAGAAAGACAGCAAGCAACTGAAGGAGAAGTTAGATGTTAATAGTAACAGTATATAATCAGAAATTATTTCACTTTCTATCGTAATGGTTGTCAGGATCGAAGGTATTCTACTGTACTCGATGCATTGCATATCACTAGGGGCCGGATTTTTATGCAATATCAAGGTGTGAAATATGTACATATTTATGTAAGAAAAATAAGCCGAATATGTAACAAAATATGTAAAATCACGAAAATATTTAATATCAATATCTGGCAGGTATAGGATAGGTAAGACTCTCCAGTTGTGATTTCATAGAGCACCCGACTTTTGTATCGCACACTTGACACATTACTATTTTTCCATCTGTAGTGAAAGCTTCGTCCATCGCAATCCATGATTTTATTTAGAGTAAAGAGGTTAAGCAATAATCTGAAAAGCTATTTATTTTATTCTTTCAACAACTTTCCAGTTTGTTCCTTCACTCCAGCTTCTTCTCAAAAGTCGGCTACTTTATTGCAGCTCATGTCAGACTTGACACGGGTTTTCCCTGGAAGGATTAGGAAGAGGATGGGTAAGGTTGCAAATTGCATGGGAACAACTTGTTAAGAGGTGTGCAGAACAATTGGATACTTTAAAATAGAAAGGTGCAAAGTGCCAAAATCATAGAAAACGAAATTATTATGCAGAAAAGTGCAATGTGCCTAGGAGGATGATGTATGAAAGAAGCTACATCCACTTGTGTTTCTTAAGCGAGATATTTAGATGTTACGTTGCCAGCATCATGCAGTTTCAGACGGTAAGCACCCTATTGAGCTGCATCATAGAATGCAATGGATCTTCAACAGGTCATGTTTGTGCCCAAACTTACACACAGCGAAATGTTTTACAGATGTCAGCTTTCACGTTATAACTTTGGAGTTTATGCATGTGATACAATGCAGTCTTACATGTGTATGTGGGATGGAAGCATCGCGAGTAGAGGTGCCAATGAGATTGCCTCGTGTGTACTAAAACTGATGAATATGGACATAACAAACAAGAAGAATCTGATAACTGTGCAGCTGAAAACAAAAATCGTGTAATGGTTTTCATGTGTCTCTTTTTAGTTGCCATTGGTTTATTTGAGCACATAGAACAACGTTTCCTTTGCAATGGCCACAGTTTCTTGCAATGCGATTCTGATTTCACTTTGATTGAAAAACGACAAAGTGACAAAAATGACCTGCTTAAAATCGTACAAGACTCTAAAGTTGTAAAACCATTTCAAACTGTTTCAATGCTAGAGTCATCTTTCCTTAATATGCAAGATGTTGCTGATCAACAAATTTCCATCAAGAACTTGGATATTTCTAAGGCATACTGCATTCAGTATGATGTTAGTAAAGTGGGTAGTGTTTCTGTGAAATAGTCCCATGATAATGAAGCAGTACATACAATTAAAGTGCTTAAAAAGGAAGAAGAAAAAAAAAAGGAACATGAAAGATGTGCAGTCAGCATTGTTTCAAGTTAAAGCGTAAAATAGGGAAATTACTGAAGAAAAGAAGGGGGATCTACTAGCAATGACTCCCTATCTTCCAAATGAGGAGCATAGGCAGTTCTACAGGCAGATCTGTGAGTAAAAATTGCTCCAGAATAGGAAAAAATAGGTATTGGACTTTGCACCATTCTACTGCAACTGTACCCATTACTTAACCCTTTTCACAATCTGTGTTATATAATTAAATATGGAGAAATAATGTCTTTACATACCACTTTTATTAATGAGTAAACACTGTTTTCTATCAGTAAAAAAAAAAACATGACACAAATATGTGTACAATTATTTTTATAGCTACATTTTTTTATCTTATCTCCAATGTTTCATTTTGGCACTTTGCACCCTTCTACTTTAAAGTATCCAATTATAGTTCGAGACAAATCATGTCGTCCTCGTCCTACTTCACCGCATGAAGGCAACGCTACTTTCTGAGTGATTTTTACAATACAAGGTAGTTGTATGAGAAAGGTTGCCTTCTGTTCACTCGTATTTACCGTGGGTGGTATGAAATGTGTGCCTCTACTACTTTCTGGAACTAAGGACGTTATGTTTCGTCCCAAAATATATCCTTTCTTGGGTAGGTAAAAAGGCTTTTTAAATCTGTGTATTTCAAATTGTAAACTTCCCCAGCAAAAGTTTTTTTTCCCCTTTTAGAAAAGTAAAAATGAATAAAACCTCTAAATATGTAGATTTATGTAATACCAAGCCATAATATGTAATGTTGGGGTAAATATGTAAAAATATGTAGTATCAAATTTCAATATATTAATGGTAATTACAAGATTCGCAAAGATTATTTATGTACAGTTAGGTTGAAAGTAATATAATATGTAATTACATAAAAATCCGGTCCCTACACATCACACAGGTTTTCCACAATCATCAGTTTAGCATTTACTGAATAAACAAGGACTGCATCCTTTTCACGTACATCCTGCACAAAGCTCCATCCAAGAGACTATAGACGTAACAGGGCAGAGACGAACAAACTTGGCTAAAATTGCCAAATACGTCACAGCATGACATATTGCCTTACCCCCACCACTAAAGTGTAGGCACACATTACCTGCGGGACAGAGGACAGTGGCGTGTGTATCACAATGGACTATTTCATTTTCCATTTCTTATGGCTTTGCCAGATATTTTAAATGGCAGATGTAAAGAATATGGCACTGTCCTTGTAAAGTTATAAGAAGAAATTCAAAAAAGATTCCAAGATGTCAGAAATTCAGAAAAGTCATTTAGTTTATTTTGGAATCCGTTTGCAGTAGAAAATATGGTTCCTTTCGAGTTACAAATGGAAGTAATTGAACTTAAACATAACATGCACATCAGGAATGGGTTTTCGTCCCTTAGAGAAAAGAATTTATTCAGGAAGTTTCCAAAATCCTAGTCCTAATCATCATCATCATCATCATCATCATCATCATCATCATCATCATCATCATCATCATCATCATCATCATCATCATCTTCCTTGCCCTTGTTAGGCCATGTGGCCTGTTATGGTCTCAGTCAATCATTTCCTCGGCCGTCTTGATCCAAAAAAGCAGAAGGAAAACAAGATCTCACACCTTTACTGGGATGCCAGGTTCTTGATGGGCTAGATGACTCCAATAGGAGGACTATTAGAAGAAGAAGAAGAAGAAGAAGAAGAAGAAGAAGAAGAAGAAGAAGAAGAAGATGAAGAAGAAGATGATGATGATGATGATGATGATGATGATGATGATGAAAATGTAAGACTGAAAATCTGGGATATCTGGAGACAAATTATTACTTCTGGGGACATTTCAGAGACAAAAAGCAAAATCTTGGCTATCCCCAGAAAACGGGGATGTCTGGTAACCTTAAGGTACAATAACTATTTAAATTGTAGCAAAAATTAAATTCATAATTTACTTAATTCGTGAAATTAATGTTACGATATTAGCAAAATTAAAAGTTATTCTAAATTCTCAACTATTGGGCTTTGTAGATGTTTCATTATTGTCAATATGGGTACAAACTAGTTAATGTTACAAGTAAAATTTTCAGAATGGAATTTATATATATATAAATTTTCATTACATTTCTTAAGCTGTTATTCTATAGTTTTGTATAGGCTTACACTTCATCCATTCGTCTTTCACCTGTTTTTTCATAACAGTTTACTTTAAATCACAATATTTTATATTTCCATAAACAGCCGAATCTTAGCCAAACACTTTCATATTATAATAAAATATAACTTACTTACTTACAAATGGCTTTTAAGGAACCCGAAGGTTTATTGCCGCCCTCACATAAGCCCGCCATCGGTCCCTATCCAGTCTCTATCATCATATCCCACCTCCCTCAAATCCATTTAATATTATATTATATATTTAATAAAATATAACAGTGAATTAAAATAAAGATTCAAAATTAAATATGCTAATGTGATAAGTTCTGCAAACTTAATTTAGAGTTTTAAATTAACTGCTCTTTGAAAGCAGGCGAAAATTCGCAACAGAGTTCATAAAAACTGAATGGAAAAGATTTAAGATATACTTCACAAGTAATAATTGCCATACACGCACTGTACCTTCACATTAACGTTAATTCTCACACATTTACAACACTATAGGTGAAACTGTAGGAGCAAACCGAGTCGTAACATTCTTCCCTCTAATTTTATTCATGAGAGATGTTGTACACTGTTCTAAATCGTAAATAGATACTTTTCACTATTTAAAACAGCAAGCAATGTCCATTCATTTACTCTAGTTTGGTACATATAACAAACTACAGCCTCCAATTAAACTGTAAAAATAATTTTCTTATAGGCAGTAATTCAGGAGGTTTATAGAACAAGATCATTTAATGTGATAACCACTTTATCTTGAAGTTGTGGATGTTAAGATATTTAAATAATACATAATCCATTTGTAAATTTAAAAGTACTAGCACCATAAACCAATTTATATTTTTCGGGGTTTCATCTTTTTTTTTTTAATGCATCTGTTGCAATATTTGTTGTTAACAGCAAAACTATAATGATGTAATAGATGTAAACAATTGAATTCTCATTACAGTACCTCTGATCTTCAACTTTATCTTGAAGTTGTGGATGTTAAGATACTTAAAAATAATACATAATGCATTTGTAAATTAAAAATGTACTGATACCACAAACCAATAATAAATTATATTTTTTCGGTGTTTCACCTTTTTTTAATGCATCTGTTGCAATATTTGTTGTTAACAGCAAAACTATAATGATGTGATAGATGTAAACAATTGAATTCTCATTACAGTACCTCTGGTCTTCAACTTTATCTTGAAGTTGTGGATGTTAAGATACTTAAATAATACTGGTACATAATCCATTTATAAATTAAAGATGTACTGGTACCACAAACCAATAATAAATTATATTTTTTTCGGGGTTTCACCTTTTTTTAATGCATCTGTTACAATATTTGTTGTTAACAGCAAAACTATAATGATGTGATAGATGTAAACAATTGAATTCTCATTACAGTACCTCTGGTCTTCAACTTTATCTTGAAGTTGTGGATGTTAAGATACTTAAATAATACCGGTACATAATCCATTTGTAAATTAAAGAAATACTGGTACCACAAACCAATAATAAATTATATTTTTTTTCGGGGTTTCACCTTTTTTTAATGCATCTGATGCAATATTTGTTGTTAACAGCAAAACTATGATGATGTAATAGATGTAAACAATTGAATTCTCATTACCTCTGGTCTTCATTACTGTAAAATTTGAAGCTACCTGAAGTTTAAGATATACAGAGAAAAAAAGTTTCATTTAGGTTAAAGATATTAAATTTCTACTTAAATTAGTTTTATCATGGTCATCAACTGTGATACTGCAAGACCAGATTAAGTAAAAGAATTAATTCTTTAATTTAATCAATTTAATTTTTTACTTAATATTACCTCCTAAATCACCCTTTTGACCAGATGATCAGGTTGATTATGATATATCATGTAAAAACTCATATAAGACAATTTTTATAATATTTAGAAATTCCGATACCTTTTGTGTTTGGTTGCAACTGTTAATAAATTTAGTTTTATTTCTTGAACATATTTCATCACTATAACGTACTAAAATATTATATTAAAATCATTAACAATCGGAATGAGAAACAGTAAAGTGAATGCAACAGTCCCTATTGTGGAGCGGGATATTTAATAATGTAAAGGAATGGAAAAGATATTGGGTTAAAATGCAACATAGTACGCCAAAACAATGAGACATTGTACGAAGAGTCATGATTGACATAGCATGGTCACTTTTAATATGATGAATGAATGTAGGTTCCCTTTCAACTAGAAGAAAACTGTTCGGTATTATATAGGGTGTCCCAATAAGGTCGCCGGATTATGTGAATAAATGCAACAAAAACAGATAAAGCAGATAGCAGTGCCGCCAACCCAACAATAACAAAACATTGTTGGGACTGCGCCATTGTCTTGTTGTTGGTTTGACGGCACTGTTATCTATTTTGTCATTATTTATTCACATTATTAAATCTGGTGTTCTTGCTGGGACATCCTTTATAAAATTAGTATATTTATTGCTAGAGTGGAATTTCAGTCACTTGATCTAACAAGAGTATGGATAATTTTGATAACTGAAAATTTAAGCAATCAGTATTAAGAATAATGAAAAATATTGGAAGAAAAACAATTTGGAAATTCATGTACCTTCAGAAAATATGAATAACTTAGTGGCAAGAAATTGGGATAAAAATTTAATGTTGTACATAGTACGTAATAACTGAGTCAATTTTTAAAAAGAAGTCTAATTTTTTCTGATCTTGATTAGAAGAAAATAGGGTATTAGGCCTAAAGATTCGACTGTATTATTAATTTTTTTTGACGTCATATTTGGAAATATCGAAATGTGTTTCAGTAACATGATTTCAGTAGATAAACCAAGAGTTTTTCTTTAAAAATGTAATATTTTCTTATTATTATACTACCCAAAATGCATTACAAGAAATAACACGCTAATCAGGTGTACCAAAACTAATCCTTTGTCTTCCTTATCACGTAAAAATTTATTCACATAGTAAAGTCAGATAATATAGAGCATTTGCCAGGAAATATCATCGGTCTTTTACTATTATAGATCAAATAAAAAATACCGAGGAAGTAGTGTAGGCCTACATTTTGTCTGGATCGATTGTGGAAAGATTTCAATGGAATGTCAAGGTTAGAGCATTAGTATACAGCTGACTTCCATTCAGTGCAGTTCAGTTCATGGTAATATAGTAAACATTAGAACAGCGAATCTTCATTTATGAAATGTATGCTACAAAGAAATTGTACAGAAAGTGTCATGTTCAACTACCTTGCCTCTCGGTTTACTCTCCTAGCTTCACATCATAATTGTAAAACACGTTCACAGCACAATCTGTTGCTATCAATATCACGTCATTAGACATCTCTGTACTCAAGTTCTTTCTCAATAGCCATGGCCCGCTCATGAAATTCGCTGCTGCTGGAAATCAGGGGTAGTCTTAGTCCTCAGTTGTTTAAAATTAGGTTGCTTAGACATATTTTAAATGCACAGAATTAGTTTTTTTAGGTATAATTTTTATTTATTATTATTATTATTATTATTTTATACAGTCATTATTTCTCCATTACACTAATATCTAGGTAATTGTCATTGCCTCAATGTAACCTGTGCTGTGCTGATCATATTAATTGTACTATTTCTTTAGTTGTGAGATTATATTCATATGTATTAATTCTTTTTTAAGTTAATACTTGTATACTAGAATGTATTTTCCTGTTTGTGATTATGTATTCCATCTCTCTTTTTTATTATATTTATTTTTTATTATTATTATTTTTAAGTTAATACTGAGTGTGTATATGTATTCAATCTCTCTTTTTATTTTATTATTATTTTTTTTTAAGTTAATATTTGTATACCGGTATGTAATTTTCTGTATGTGATTTGATCCTGGTTGAGCGGAAGAGAAGGCCTGATAGCCTTAACTCTGCCAGGGAAAATAAAACTATTATTATTATTATTATTATTATTATTATTATTATTATTATTATGTTATATTTCTGCAGAAGCATACAGGCATTAACAACCATCTGATTCAAGAATTCAGAATTCAGTGAAAAAAGTGAATCTGGCTCATTCTTAAATAAAACAATGAAGGTGCATAAATCGCGTTCTAAATGAAGAAAAACTCGTTGACGAAGGCTATAAGCTAGAACAGTCTCCCATGAAATTGTTAAAAAAGTTAACTCAGCAGACAGGTGTAGTATCCAAAATATCAGCTCAGAAAGTAACAAAATTGTAAAAATCTGAAGCCTTATAAAACAGCAATCGTTCATAAATAACTGAATGAAACTGGTAATGTACCTAGCATCCAATTCTATTGATAGGGATTAAATCCAGCATGTGTTTAGATATTTTTTCAAGAGATATAAAATGAGCATTAGAGTGATGGTCGACAGTTGCAGCACTTATTGTAAGGTAAGTCAATAAATGACATCTGTAATGTAATGTAAGTTACAGTACTTTATTGCCGAAAGCTAAAGATGATTTACATGGTGCGCTTTAAACAAGTATCTTTAGTCGCTGGCCAATTTGCTAAGAAAAACTTCTAAATGATGCTGCTTTTGTTTCCTAGTAATTAATTTTCAATTCGCAGCATCTAAAAGACGCTCACTGAAAAGTTGAACACGTCTAGCTTTAACGCTCCCTCAAAGCAATAAGAGAGCGACTGGCAAATAGATCTGTCTTCTGTGCATGCGCAAGATGGCCTGCTGACTACAAGGAAAGTACGTACAAACCACATTTGAAAACACACGTGTTGTATTCTTGTCCTGTATAATTTTTTTCGAGTGGAATGGTGCCAAAACTCAACCGGCTGAAACATAATGAAATGTAGTAGCTCCTATGGGTGTACCTTCTTCAAAAGCTCTTCAAATTTCTCATACATCAACCTTAATATTTTGCAGTATGTGATTTCGTCCTCCAATGTTTTTTTAGTAGGTTATTTTACGACGCTGTATCAACATCTTAGGTTATTTAGCATCTGAATGAAATGAAGGTGATCAATCAATCTTCTTAATGTATCCAGCTGTTTGCTGACAACATAAAGTCCACTATAGTCCACTGTAGTGTATTCAGTTGTTGTTTTTCACAAGAAATGAGGGGTATTTTGATCGGTGTTCATTATAAATGCCTGTTGCTAGTAGCCAGAGTTGGGGTGAAGTCAATATATACTGCAGGGCTGTGTCTTCTGCAACTGGTACTGATGATTTTAATTTACTTCTTTTGTGGTTTATGGATGGACAGTATAGAAGAATGTGTTCCAGATCTTCATCATGATTATTACACCACAGACAAGTAGGATTATCAGAAATGTGAAATCGGTGTAGGTACAATTGTGACAATGTGACCTGTTCTGGCTCTTGTTAAAAATGTTTGAACATGTCTGGGCAAGTTTTTGTACATTTCCAGGTCATTTGGTTTCTTTTGTCAGAAGAGAGCCAATTGTTGATCCATACTTACTTATTTACTTACTGGCTTTTAAGGAACCCAGAGGTTCATTGCCGCCCTCACATAAGCCCACCATTGGTCCCTATCCTGAGCAAGATTAATCCAGTCCCTACCAGGTTTGTAAAATGAGACTTTACTGAAGTAAAAGCATTGGATAGAGGTATCACTTGAAGAGGTCTTGGTTGCAAATATGTTGCCTATTTTGTAATATTATCGACTTCTCGTTTCCAGATATACCACAATGACTAGGTATCCACTGAAATGCTATTTCTTTTTGGAGTTCTTTTAGTTTACTGAGTTGTTTCTGAATTGGAATAATTCTATGTGCATATAGGTTTGGTACATATTTAATTATATTAATATAGCCCCATTAGAGTCGGTAAGTATGCAAATAGATTTTTCAGAAATTTGAGTAACACACTGAAGAGCAGCACCAATAGCTAGCAATCCAGTGTCAAGACTGGAGGAGGATGAACATGGTATGAAATAACTTTCTTGATATTTAGGAATAATACAATGCTCCTGATGTCCCTTTATTTTAACATGGTTAAAATAAGTAATGAACATATCCTTTTTTAATTTGATTTCTTTATTTACTGAAAACAATTCTGATTAAACTTCATTACATATATATAATATTTATTTTTAATAATTTAATAATGTTGATTATACAATAATATTTTACCTTTACAAATCGATCAACCAACAACTGTTATAAGGAGTACATGGATTTCTGACAATTGAACACACACTAATATTCAGAATACCTAGAACTGCATATCCTCTGTTGAGCCAGAAATGTTTGTATGTCTACTTCGCTTAAATTTAAATGTGTACTTTTTCATATTTAGAAACTCTGAAAGTCCAGTTCATGCAGTAACAAAAAAGATATACATTTTTTTTTGTACAAGTTCCTTTAATGACGTCTACTTTCCCTGATTTGATAGTCTATCAGAATGTATTATGAAATGAATGATAACAGCAGACCTAGCGAACAATTTATTTTGTGAAGGATAAAGTGGTAATTCCAATATTTATAACACAAAGGAATATTCGGAATTCAGCAAGTGAAATTTAGTGATATAAGTGCACAATTAGCTCAACAGCTAGTGCATCAGTTTTCTAGTCAGGAGTTCTGGGTTCAAAGATAGCAAATCTAAAAGGAATTTATTTTGTACAAAGATGGTGTTGGGGCAGGTTTCTCCAGAATAGTCCTGTTCCTTACTATCATTTGACTATTTCCCCAATAATCATCATCGCCATTGGGGAGAGTAAAGGAGAAAATAATAATAATAATTTCAACAATCCAGTTATATGAGATGTATAAACAGTCGAGTAATGATTAACATCTCTGCCTTGTATTTGGGATATCTGGGATTGGATACCAGGGACCGATTATGTTGATTTGGCTTTTTCATGGTCTCCTAAGTCTCTCCAAACAATTGGGGGATAATACCAACTTCAAAGTTTTGCAACCCATCTCCTTCCCAATCCTAAATAATCCTTCATCATCACTTTTCATATATCATCATAATATCTTCCGTGACAGGGCTGCTATCTATCTGTAACAGTATCAACCCAGCAAAATGTGGCCCCCTAGCAAGTATGACAAAGCCATGGCAATGTGGAGAAATAAATAAATAATTTAAAAAGGAATTAAAACACAAAAAAAACGAATGCACGGTGTGTTTCAGCAAAACAGGGCTACAGCTCATACAGCTTGGACTTAATTGCATGTGACTGCTGACATCTTTGATAACAGAGTAATTGGTGCAGGATTGTGGCCTGCTCGATCCCCAGACCTAATGCTCTGCGATTTTTATTTGTGGGAGCTTTAAAAGACAGAGTGTATAAATCAAATCTGCGAACATTAGATGAACTGCAGAATAACATATGAGAAGAAATAGCCAATATTTTGCAAGCAGAGTTGCAACATGTAAATGAAAATTTGTTACATTGCCACATTTTTTTTAGTAGGTTATTTTACGACGCTTTATCAACATCTTCGGTTATTTAGCGTCTGAATGAGATGAGGGTGATAATGCCGGTGAAATGAATCCGGGGTCCAGCAACGAAAGTTACCCAGGATTTGCTCAATTGGGTTGAGGGAAAACCCCAGAAAAAACCTCAACCAGGTAACTTGCCCAGACCGGGAATCGAACCCGGGCCACCTGGTTTCGCGGCCAGATGCGCTGACCGTTACTCCACAGGTGTGGACTGCTACAACATGTCTTGAAGGACAATGAGAACAATTTCAACGCCTTCTTTGAAAAGGTACGTAATGTTAGACACGTTCACAATTTTAATTTGCAAATTAATGGCACTAAGTTAGCTTTGTCCATTCTCTGATTTGTCTTGATGCACTAAAATGTGTGTGCCTAATGTCAGCAGGTGAGCGGTACGTGTCTGTAGCCATGGCACTGCTGAAACCAAGCACAGGTGAAATGATATATGCCGAGGTGGAAGTGGCTAAATAGGGTCCTTTTGAGAGATAAATCAGGGAAGGAAGTTAAATATAAAAGTCTAATATCATTGTGGTCTTTAGTGAACAGTTTTAGAGATATTCATACACATAAACGCGAAAAGATGGCAACACTGCGTCACAGAGGGAGAGACATTGGTGGCTGCGAGCGTATTCCGAATCTCACCGGTGAGCAATCCAATGGCATCACAGTGTTCCGAATTCCACCGATGATGTCATTGATGCTCCACCGGTGTCGCACCAGTGCCATCAGCTTGCAGAGGTGGTGACAGTCTTCATCAGCCGCCATCAGTGAATCTGATTGGTTCTTGTATAGGGCGGGAATTAGCAGACGAATAACATCATGCACTGTTGTGTCATGGCGGTGTGTTCTGCTTTAGTTCTGCTGTATTGTTTGTAATGAGCACAACGTAAAAACAATATGTTAATGGCTTATGAGCGAACATGTCAACGGACCAGTTATTACTACCGGTTCAAGAAATAAGTTGTTTATGATCTCTTTTCTTTGAACGAGATGGCAGTACGGAAATTTCGCAAAATTTTGCTAGCGTAGCACAGATAACAACTTACACAGTCACCTTGACATCCATCGATCCTTCCAGCAGTTTTGTTCCTATTCCTCTGCAGCGTGACGTCATTGTTGTCCACCGGTCCGGTGAGATTCGGAATACGCTGTGTGCATTTCTTCCTTCCTACTCGTGTTGCTTCTGACTTCCTTCTACTGTCACTGAGTGCAGGGTTACCACATCTTTCAGTCATTCACTTTATTGCCGATCTTCAATGAAGTTACAGTCAAACCATCAAGGTTCTTCTCTTTCTTTTAAATCAGAGATGTCAAAGCGCCTGTATTACGTGCTCATACTACAAGCAGTACAAATCTAGTGCCGGATTTGGCAACCTAGGCAGTTGCCTAGGGCGGCAATTTCCAGGGGGCAGCATTTTCTCTCTCTTTCACTCTTCTTTTTTCTCTTTCCTTTTTTTTCTCCATTTTCGTTTTACAGTGAAATTTGTTTTTAAAACACTTGTTGGTAATGTTTGGCTATAATTATATGTGTACAAAACCACCTTTGCTTATCATAAAATAAATAAATAAATTTTCATTAACGTTTTCGATACATGTGTATCATCTTTAGATGTGAAATGTTAGATTAATATGATGAAAACCTTGCCTATTAGATGGAACTTAATGTGATAATTTTCGGGTCATATTAGTGTGATCTAATAGGCAAGGTTTTCATCATATTAATCTAACATTTCACATCTGAAGATGATACACATGTATCGAAAACGTTAATGAAAATTTATTTATTTATTTTATGATAAGCAAAGGCGGTTTTGTACACATATAATTATAGTCAAACATTAATAGCTTATCGGCAAACTTCAACATGAAATTGACTTGTTGGTAAATTTTTTCTGACGTTTGTTCTTAAACACCTTGTGGAAGTCAGAAGTCGCGTTGCTGTGGTTGCAGCGAGAGTAAAAGGAAAGTGTGTAGCTGCATAATTATATTGTAATATTGGTATCGCATTATTATACTATGAAACCACTTAAATTTAACTGCTTGTATAAACAAGAATGCATTGTTGAAAATCAAATTGGATGTGTGTTTATTATTTATCGCTATGAATAGTAACCACAACTCTCAGTTACATTTCCAATATAATATCGTCAACAATACTATTTGATCACTTTCCAGCATGTGCACTAAATAATTCGATGTGAAAGGTTTATTCCGCAAAGAGTTGGAGTTTATTTTTCAATTTACTTTATCCTTCCTATGGAAGTAAGAAATACTCCTCATAGTTTTACCACCAACAAAACCAATGCTTAAAAATAAACCACAGCCTGCCTTTCACAAATCAATTTTGTTTCAACAGTGAATAAATTTGAATATGTTTCTTTGCATCGAGTCTGATGTGCTTCGTCAGATCGACTTTGATGACATTATCATTGCATTGATTAAAGTTCTCGTTAACACTTTGTTAAAAACATAAAATTTACTCTGTCACACGTTAAAAGTGTTAAAATTGTTAAAAAGGTATTTACCTTCGACAGACGGCCCGTTTCGACGCTATTTGTCGTCGTCTTCAGTGTCTCTTGAACCACTGCTGATTTTGGCTCTGCGATGTGCAGTTGTCGATGGTAGGGGTGGGGGTGTGTTGCTCCTATGGTGGGGGTTGGTTGTCTGTATGCTATGACGTACTATGACGTCAAACAATGTGTGCGTATTGAACTTAGTTGCGTATTCAGTATATATTGTGGGTGTGTTATTGTATTCTTATATATTTCGTATTGTTCTGGGATGTTTAACTGTGAACTTTTTGGTGTGATGTGTAAAATTTCCATATCTGTTTCTATATTATTGTAGTCATGATTATTGTCGATAATGTGATCTGCATAATTTGATGTAATGTAAGGTTTGGTTATAGCTTTAATATGTTCGATGTATCTTGTATGAAAAGATCTTCCTGTCTGTCCTATGTAAAAATGTGGGCAACTATTGCATTTTAATTTGTAAACTCCAGTTGAATTATATATATTTGAATGTTTCGTGTGGTTATTTAAGTATTTCTGTGTTGTGTTATTTGTTTTGTATGCAATTTTGTACTTGAGTTTTCTGAATGAAGTTGCAATTTTGTGGGTATTGGTATTGTGATATGTTAATGTTATATATTTATTCTCGCGTGCTGTTTGTGTTGGTTTGGTCTGTTTTTGTTTTGCCTTTTTTATTAGTGTGTCTATTATATTAGGGTTGTATCCATTGTCTTGTGCTATATATTTTATTGTGTTTAATTCTTCAGTGTAGTTGTCATTGTTCATTGGTATATTAATTAATCTGTGTGTCATTGTACGGAAAGCTGCATGTTTATGTTGTATGGGATGATTTGATGAATTGTGTATATGTGCAGTGGTTCAAGAGACACTGAAGACGACGACAAATAGCGTCGAAACGGGCCGTCTGTCGATGGTAAATACCTTTTTAACAATTTTAACACTTTTAACGTGTGACAGAGTAAATTTTATGTTATTATCAATGCTTTCTCTGTGAACAAAGTGCGAATGAAATCTTTATACTTCACAAATAAGATGCATGTATTTTGATTCCAGTAATTTGTTTCCTAAATTATAACATTTAATTTAAAACTAATTTAAACTAAACTTGATCTGAATGATACCTACTTATAATTGTTTGTGAGAATTGGAGGGGGGGGGGGCAAATTTTAGTACTGCCTAGAGGCGGCACTATACCTAAATCTGGCCCTGTACAAATCCAACAAGGTTCACTTTCTAGCAAGATAAGTAAAATCATTGCTCTTAAGGGGAGAGGACGGTATTTTTTAAAACTTTTTTCCTATTTGGTGTAAAATATTAATTTTTTGTATGTAGAGAGCTCATAGCTGTGGCAACTCAACCAAATAAAAGTATTTTGAAAAAAAAAATATTTGGGGGCCCAAAATTGAAAATAATATACCCAATGCAGGATTGTACTAAAACAGATATATCTAAACCGTTTTTAAAGATAGATTCAAACAGTTTTTTGCAATGTATTTGGAAAAGCATGTTGTACAAACTGTCTGTAACAGAATTTTGATATTAGTAAAATAAACAATTAAAATTTAATAACAATTTTCTGATTTCCTTTCTTGCAAACAAACGGACATATTTTTAAAATGAAATCAATTAACAAAATTCTGTTACAGAGAAAAGTTTCCTAATAGTCGAAAGAATGCGTGCTGTAAATTTCATGCATGTATCTTTAATAGTTCAGAAATTATATCCATTTTTGTCTGGTAATGTAGCAAAAAAATGTGAAGTTACTGGAAACTGATAAAAGCGGGCGTGTGATTTAAAAATCCATAGCGCAAGAAGTTTAAAAATGGCGACTCAACATCCGATAAGGGCACAAATACCCATAAAATGTTTTGCTATGCATTCCACACATATCACAGAGTATTTTAAAGATTTTTTTTTTTTTTTTTTAAATTTACTCATTTTTCACCAAAAAATACCATCCTCTCCCCTTAAGAAAATGTTGTGCGGGTTATTAAGAGCATGCAGTGCAGGTGCCTTGACATCCCTGTTCTAAATTAAGGGTGTACACTACCACTATACCTCTGATTGAGGTTCTAGCTGATATGTACATCTATTATCAGATTGTACATCTTACTTCTTTGTATACATCTGACATCTGATTAGTGTAATATGTTACTAGTAAGGAATGTCTGTAATGGAGGGGGAAAGGAACTGGTTATCCTACAGTACCCATTATCTCCTGCCTTAGTTGCCTCACGAGCGATGCCTTATTGGTGTCACTTATGAGGTTTCAAACCTGTCTTCAGACAGTTAACTAAACTGCAACAATTACTACTACATAGCACTTAGATATAAATGGCCCAATGTGCACACCATAAACTGGAAATCAACCCAGAAGATCACAATATGACACCAGTTCTGTGATGCTACAGGGTTTAATTTCCTAAAATTCCTTGGTAGACAACATGTGTTTCCTGAGATAATTAAACCTGATTTGACTTAGACCTGGGTAATCCAGCAAAATGTGAGGTAATAACTCAAATTTCATCCCATATTTTCTACAAGTTGGACCATCACTAAAGCCCAACATAAGTAGGTGCTTATTCAGATGGCAGTGTCCAGTTATCCACCTTAAAATTCTCTTTTCCAAAGCCAGATGCTGTTTAGTTGAGTCACAAATCACCAAGATTACTCAACACATCAACAGGAAACATTTGTTTGTAATTATTTGCTCTACAAAATACCCAACATCATCTCTTCAACATTTTCTATTTTCATAGAATAACTATAGTCCTGTCGCTCTTATTTTCGGAAGCCAATCGCGTTGCAGGTCAGCTACATTTAAACGTATGAGTTTTGTGATTCGCTGCTGATGACTTTATGCACTTCCTAAGGCTCGATAAATACTTAATATAATCGCCTGCCATTTTGGCTCTTTCGTTGATGTTTGCAGAAAGCACACAAGGACGTTCGCTCAATTATTTGCTCAATTACAGTGCGTTTGGTTTATTATCATAGGAGCTACGACACGATAATGTTTAACAGTGTGGCAAATAGATTCGTCTGGAAGCTCGGCAACAAAAGAACAAAAATGGCGAATGATACTACCTACCTAGACTATAGAGCCTTCACTTCCTAAGGCATAAGCAAAGAGGAGGAGTCACGCTGGAAATAACAGCGATGCAACTATAAATATGGTACTTTTCTCAAAACCCATTTACAGAAGACCACAATGATGATATACTTTTTTGGTTTAACTCACTGCCTTCATTATCTCTCAAATGGACAGCAGTTAATCCCTATTTCATCATCAAATATACAGGCATATATGAGAAATATTTCGAAATCGATATATAAAATGCTGCTCATGCACAAGTTCTTTAGGGAAAACTGAAATTACAGAGCTAAAGAGTTCAATTGTACTTTTGGTATGGTACCATTAAGCAAAATACAGAACATGCTATGTTTCTTTAAAGTAAACAATCATGAAAAACTCACTCGCACAATGTTTACATAAATATTACTTTGAAATAAAGTATTATGAAGAATAATTATTACATAACTTCATTTTTAGAAGTTTAACCTAATCATATATATATATATTTATTAAGGAATATTCTTCATTCAAGAACTGACACACAAAGACTTACATAAATAATATAGGAGTTCATATGAGAAAATGATAGAATATTACTGCTATTTAGGCCCTTATCATTTACTTTTGAATCTCTCTACTCTATAATCCATCACCACTAATCACTAAATTGTGATTATTTGTCTCTGTTATCAACGTAGTTTGTAAAATACATAAACATTTACGAAATATAATCGACTTTTAAAAGTGAATTTTATGAGGCTGTATACTGTTATAAATGCATAAAATGTGCACACCCATTCATCAGTTATAACAAACCCGACATTGTATCTCCTGACAGACTCACAGAACTTGAGTTAGGCTACGCTACCATTATTCGCAAATGTCCTTGAATATAGCAATTCTTAGTTATTGTCAGAAGGGAACATATTTACACGAGGTCCCAATGCTGCATGAGGGTTAGGTACATTTGGAATGTGATGTGGGGGTTGACTGACAGGAGGGGGGAGAGACGCATGGCCTCCAGTCAAACATGAAGGTAGAAGATTTCTGCTCGCACTTTGTCCTGGACCGAGTCCTCCACCTAATGAAGTCATGTCTTGTAAGATACGATGCTGATTCTCTAAAACAGCTGAAATCGGAACCATTTTTGCAACATTGGCCTCCATCCCAGAACTTTCAACCATGTCACTATCCATGACCTTTCCTCCAAAAATCATATGATGCCAGCTTTGTTGGTGTTGATTGGGTTCTGCTCTCAGAGCAGTCAGTGGATGATGGTGAGGAGATGCTGTATTACTAAGAACTTTATTATCACTCTCTGCACCGTGAAGATGAGACTGCAGGAGAAGGTGACCATCCGTGGTGCCTCTTCGTCGTGAAACATCTGGCGGCAAGGGAGGATTAGGCTGGTGAAGTGTCAACTGACCTGCTCCAAGTGCAGCATTTGAAGATGAGGGTGGGGGTTGATTCAATTCATTGGTGATGAGGTGGCCAACCCATTTCCGACTGTCGTCAGAGTCGCTTATTTTGTTATGGCTTAAAGCCAGATGATCTTCAAGTTTAGGTTTACGATCAAAACCTGCACCACACAGCTGACACCTAAAACAGAAATGTAAAAATATTAATCTATTACATTAAATACCAAGAGATGGAACAATACCACCATTCCTCAATACAGTAAAACCCCGATAAGATGCTGTTCAAGGGTCCGGGTGTAAAACGCGTATTAACCGGGACTGCGTATTAGGCGGGTATACTAATTGTGACATATACAGTATCTATTACGATTTTTCTTTATTGAAATACATGATTCATGAAAGGTAATACAGTATTACTCCGTTATGTAATTAGTGTACTGTACGTCAAAAACATTTACAATATGTAGGCCAACTGTACTTAATTCTTTCGGAAAAAAAAAACATTTATAGTTGTGTGGATAAGCTTCAGGGCTTCTACCGCGTTGTCTTGGTGTTAGTGGCTGACGTTCCGACCACTGTGTTGTGGTCATCTTCAGAGCAGTTGTTGGATAAGGAAATAGTCTGCGAGCTCGTATATATACAGGCTGTTTCAAAAATACGGGGCATAATTTCAGGTATGTATTTCCCACATGTAGACAATGCTTTACTTTAACTCCATGTTGGTGTGTGGTTTATTAGAATACATTTTTATTTTAGTAGGTTATTTCACGACACTTTATCAACATCTTAGGCTATTTAGCATCTGAATGAGATGAAGGTGATAATGCCGGTGAAATGAGTCTGGGGTCCAGCACCGAAAGTTACCCAGCATTTACTCATATTGGGTTGACGGAAAACCCCGGATAAAACCTTAACCAGGTAACTTGCCCCGAGCAGGAATCAAACCTGGGAACCTGATTTCGCGGCAAAACTCATTAACCGTTACTCCATAGGTGTGGACATTACAATACACTTCATTTTTAAAATGTCTCCATAGGAAGTACTGTAGTTGGGTGCCTTCAGATCAGAGGATTTGTGTCCTATTATTTTGTAGTATGCAATTGTTGAAGAAAAATCGTCTTTGGTCTAGGCTAGTTTTTTGTAGTATTACCCTAGTAAGTATTACCATGTCGAGTGTTAAAAGTATCACTACCCCAACCATATACTAATTAACACATACCTGTGAATCTTCTTGAAACTGCCTTCTCTGGCATTTGCTCCCAGTGGGTCATGAATACGATTATGTGCAACCAAATTGTAACGCTCGGCAAATCTCTTGCCACAAGTCTGGCACTGGTATGGACGTTCTCCCGTATGAACACGAGAATGGCGCTTCAGATGTGATCCTGACAAGAGTGCCAGCCCACAAACTTTACACTTGTAGCTCTTCTGACCAGTATGTGCTAATGTATGCATGTTGAAACTTGTGTGGTGAACAAAACGCTTTCCACAAAGTTCACACTAAAAAAGAAAAAAAAAAAAATCACAATATACGATATTACACTGATTAAACTGTTTTCAGACGAATTAAATTACTTTACTTAGGCCTATTTAAACAGTGCAGCAAATGTCCTACAAAATATTCAGAACAATCTAATTCTAAATTTGATATTTAGAATATAAAGCTTAGGCTATTGTCCTGTGGATAAGACTATCACTGATACAAAACGATACACTTTGTTGATATGTAGGGCTATAACCTTCATTTTATTTCGAAGAGATTGGCCAAAGAATCTTGGATAGCTGTGAATACTGAAACAATATTCCTTACATACACTGGAAGCTCTTAAGTTCGACATCCTATAGTTCGACTGCTTATGTAGGAGAATTAGAGACGTCCCTATACAGTCACTAAGAAATGGGTTTGCCATTTGAATGGGAATTAGTTGTCTTGTAATGATACTTTTATTAAAGGAAAACAGAATATTTTATTGATTAGGACATCCATATTGATCACTGATTTTACCCATTTTGAATCTTACGTACATTACTTTTAACATTTGAATATAATTAATTGATTAACTAGTTGACTTACTAGTGTTAATTATGCAAGATTTGTCCGGCTTACAGCTGTTTCAGTGCTTCACGCACCATCCTCAGAGCCTACTAGATCATGGCGTCATCTCGAACTTCTCTGCCTGTTATGTGGGTGTGTTTGTACAGACACACTAAAACACACCCCGATCAAATTCTCAACACACAGATCAATTTCAGTACACACACACTATTTGACTCCACTCTTAAACACCTTTCAACAATCAAACACACCCACATAACAGGCAGAGAAGTTCGAGATGACGCCGTGATCTAGTAGGCTCTGAGGATGGTGCGTGAAGCACTGAAACAGCTGTAAGCCGGACAAATCTTACATAATTAA
Source organism: Periplaneta americana (assembly GCA_025594305.2). Classification (NCBI taxonomy): domain Eukaryota; kingdom Metazoa; phylum Arthropoda; class Insecta; order Blattodea; family Blattidae; genus Periplaneta; species Periplaneta americana. The sequence continues at coordinate 27,148,533 of JAJSOF020000037.1, forward strand.
CACTAGTAAGTCAACTAGTAAATCAATTAATTACACTGATTTTAAATTAATGAACTCTTCTTTTTCTATTTGAGAATTGTGCCGTTTGTGAGATGGAACTGTCGAAACCCACTGTGGTACTAGAAGCGCATACACAAGTCTTGGGGCGGGCAGGAAATGCAAGTACAGTACTGTATTCGTTGATGGATAACGAATAAGAATTTGTATTCATTTCACCTGCCACACCCACTACCCTTATTGGACTGAACTTTCAATTCTGTTCTGTCGAACTTAGGAGAGTCCACTGTACATGTAGTCCATTAACACGTTTCATTCCAACATTATGGAATTTATATTTGCTTCCATCATATAATAACATGAAACCTAATGTGATAGAGCTGACAAGTAAACAAAATGTACAAGAAATATACAGTAGAACTTGGTTATAACGACATCCAAGGGACCTTAAACATCATGTTGTTATAAACGAGTGTCGTAGTAACCGAGATTCACATTATCAACCTAGTGAGGTGGAAAATGAAAAATAACAAAATTAATTAGACTTATTTTAGATTTACGTAATGACTTTTAATCCTACAATGAACAAAATAAAATACACTTAGACCTACAATTATAAATACAGTATTCTGTATTAAAACAGTTTGTTCAGTACTCACCAAACTACTTTACTTAGAAGTGAAGTAATCATTCATTTTACTCTGTTGTCTTCTACTTGCCCAATACACACTTTCTAGGGCTAAATTACGTTCTATGTTCATAATTTCAGTTGCAATTTCACTGCTCCCTTTCCTAGCTTCATAGAACATGTTCATAATTCTAATGACTTCTAAGGCATCACTCACTTCTTTTAGTGGCCATACTGCGGTAAAATGCGTGCACTTAATGAAAACTTCCTGTCGAAACTGATCTAATACCGCATGAATTCGGGCAGGTTACAATGGGGTGGGGAATCCGCCTGCATTCCAGAGGTCTATGATAGAAGGAGACTGTAAAGAATTTGTCAGGGTCAGATTTCAACAAAATATTTCTTAAAATACTTTGATTCTTAGAAAATCTTATTCCAAACTGAGGTTGAAAATTACATTATATGCAAGGTAGACGCATATACGTTTGTCGTATTAAGCAAGGTAGGAAAGCATATGTCTTATGGGGAATTAGTTGGGACCACAGAATATTTGACGTTATAGGCGAGGTGTCGCACAAAACGAGGTCACTATAACCAAGTTCTACTGTACTAGTAATGCACATTATCGCACAAAATTTGGGGAGTTATTATGGAGTAAGAAATGAGGCAAAGGAAAGGACAATTCAACACCATGTTGGGTACAAGAAATCAATGCCCATTTATATACTTAGTGTAGTCATCATTTTACTCAGGTTGCTTTCAGAAGTGCAGTGGCTGCAGACACACAGCATTTGCCTGCTGATAGTCCAGTTCCCATGCAGTCGGAGATCTGCAGACCGACGAATGCCAGATACAGTCTTATGCACCAAGATAAATGGATAAGGCTCACTTAGTATGTGCCACTATTTTGCAAATTAATATTGTGAATGTGCCTAACATGCTTACCTTTTCAAAAAAGCAATTGTTCTCCTTGTGCTTTGAGACAGATGTTCTAACAAATTTTCATTCACATGTTGCAACTCTGCTTGAGAAATGTTAGCTATTTTTTCTCGTATGTTATTTTGCAGTTCATCTTATGTCATAATTGATGCTGCCTGGTAGGTATCGGTAATTTTAGAAGTTTCTTCATCACTTGACTGCACTTCATTATGTGTGATTGCTAATGTCTGTAATGACCAGACCTCGGACTTTTAGGTCCTAAAAATCTTAAATTAGGTACCTAAAATAGGTTCTATCACAAATCAAAATAGTTTCTAAAATTACAAAAATAACTTAGGTGAACAAAAAATGACATTATTTCATTTCCCATTACAAATTAGCCGAAACATTTGACATTATTTCATTGTACATGTCCATAATTAGAGCCAGAGTAAACAACTAACACCTTTTCTAAGTTTTCCATTGAGAAACTGCATCGCTTCTCAGATAACACCATCTTATATGCCGAAAATGAGCGTTCCACATCAACTGATGACACCAGAGCATATTTAAATGTTGGTATTAGATGCAAGGTAACAGCACATTGATGTTCAGGTGTTTTGCCAGCCAAGATGTCAGCAACTGTGCGGAGAACTGTCAGTCCTGGTTTTTTTTGAAGCACTGATTTGAGTTTTTCACCAACATAACCAGGAATCAAGTTGATTTTTTCTGTCTGTTGCGTGTAGACCGGTTTGCCTGAAGACTCAGAGCATTAATAATGGGGACCAGAAATACATAATGTGATTTGATGAATGCAATATCCCGGGCAATTGTTGGGTCCTGCAGAAGTTTTTAGCTGAAGTAATGCTCACTGCATCCTCCCCCAGTTTCAAAACAAAGTTCTTAATGTCCTCCAAATGCTTGCTGTAATATTCCACAGCCTGTAACCATGTTCCCCATCAGGTAAGAATAGGTTCTGGTGGAAGAGGCACATTGGGAAGTTGCTCTCGAAATAATTGAATCCTCGTAGGTGGTTTAAGAAAAACCTTTTTAATTGTGGAAACCAGCTTATTCACTTGTGGATATTCAAGCCGTATCGTCTCAGCTACGCGATTCATGGCATGGGCAAGACAAGTAATATGGAGCAAGGCAGGGTAAAATACTTTAAGTAATTTAACGGCAGTAATCATGTACGGAGCTGCATCAGTGTAGATTACTAGCTGCGATTGTTATCAAGGCACGTGCATATTACCAACTGTAGAAATTGGAAAATGTAAAATTAGGTAAAAATAGTTTCTAACGTGAAATTAGGTATTTTTAGGTTGTATAGGACCACCATTTTCGAACATATATTTCCATAATTCGTATATATATATACAACTTTTCTTTCGTATATATATCAAGAGGAACAAAATAGGTTTTTGCCTAAAATCCGAGGTCTAGTAATGACACAGTAATTACTGCAATATTATAGCCTGCTCGATCCCCAGACCTAACTAATGCCCTGCGATTTTTATTTGTAGGTACTTTAAGAGATAGTGTATAAGTCAAATCTGCTAACATTAGGTGAACTACAAAGTAACATATGAGAAGAAATAGACAACATTTTGCAAGCAGAGTTGCAACGTGTGAATGAAATTTGTTACAACATTACAAGAAGTCTCGAAGCACAAGGAGAAGAACTGAGGCAGTCCCCAGAATAACAACTTAACATATGTTTGGTCGTTTCTCCGTTTTTAGCATATGTTGAATTTAAGATGCATTTACAAGATTAAATTTTTCATGTGCTTACGCATGCAATCTGGGGAGAATATTGAAAGAATCAAGTTGAAAATGAACATTCAATTAAGATGCATGCAGATTTTGTGTCTACACAGTGCGTCATGTTAAACAACATCTTCACTATGTATACGCTATATAATAATTAATAAATATTAAATATCAATCTACTACTTATGAGAAAAATTGTGGTTGAACACTCAATAGGCACCCGTATTTTTGCGATAATATTCAATGAAGCTAATCATACTTGCTATTTTCAGCTTAAAAGGCCCACCATTACCAAACAAAACAATTTTCAGTTTATTCACGGCCACCTAAAACAATCAGCTACTTGCTACATGCTACTGTTTAACGAAATATGCAGAAGATATATTATTAGTAGGTTATTTTACGACGCTTTATCAACATCTTTGGTTATTTAGCATCTGAATGAGATGAAGGTGATAATGCCGGTGAAATGAGTCCGGGGTCCAGCACCGAAAGTTACCAGCATTTGCTCATATTGGGTTGAGGGAAAACCCCGGAAAAACCCTCAACCAGGTAACTTGCCCTGACCGGGAATCGAACCCGGGCCACCTGGTTTCGCGGCCAGACGCGCTGACCGTTACTCCACAGGTGTGGACCGCACAAGATACCCAATGGCGATGGGTAACTTTCAATTGCTGCATGTGCTCTCATTTTTAGTGAGAAAAGCATGTACAATTGAATGCGTTTCGTTCACTCTTGCATGCATTGCTTGAATGCTTGACGCTAAACGTGCAGATGGACCTTAATAGCACATTTCCCTCCTGACAAAACATTATGTCCCTCCAACAAATATATTGCCTTCTAGAAACATCTGAACATCGCTCTGCGTAATGCTGTTACAGCAGACCTAAAATGTTTGACACTCTGTATAGAGATACATATCTCAAATTCAAGGTTTTGTAGTTAAGTTCTTGTTCCAGAAAACACCTCAATTTGAATAGATTCTTTGAAAGGGTAAATTATGTTAGGCACTTTCACATTTTAATTTGAAAAATAATGGTAATGTGTTAGCCTTGTCTGTTCATCCAATTTATCTTGATGCATAAAAATGTGTGTGGAGACTGGAGTGTCAGCAGGTGAGTGGTGTGTGTCTACGGCCAAAGCTGAAAGTGAGCTTGGATAAAATGATGGCTCTGAAAACGTAAAAAAAGAAGTCACTTGTGTAATATTCTTGTTGAATGACACAGCAGATTCAATTTATGCAAGTCTACATCTCTTAAATTCAAGAATGTCGTCATCCTGTCAGACTCCAAAGTAGCCATAGAATCTGTAGGTTCCTCAGACCCTGAGTCTTCATCAATCCAAGACTGTCAAAATGCCATACAACTATTACAAGCAAAACACAAAATCGTGGTACTACAGTGGGTCCCCGGGCACTGCAACTTATTTGGCAATGAGCAGGCAGATGCCTTGGCAAAAAAAGGTGCTAAAATTTTACAAACATCTCCTAAACCAACACCCTTCCAGACAATAAAATTATACATCAAAGAAGTTGCCCACAACATCCACTCCCATGAGATTGCAGAAAGAACATATGGCAAACACTGGAGAAGGGGCCTTCTATCAATACCTAACGGACCAAGAAGATTGGCAGTCGCGCATTTCCGCCTTGCAACTGGACATGACTGCAGCATCTCCACCGTTTCGGTATTTAGCAACATCCAACTTGTACCCTTTGTGACCTTCAAGAAGTGATGAATAGGGATCATCTCCAACGCTGCCCAGCTCTAAAATCACTGATTGAATGTGCCAGATACTGGGAAGCGAGAAGCCTCATGCCTCTGTTTAGTTCTTTAAGGATTTTGTTTAGTTCCTTCATTAGATTTAATTTTAAGTTGTATTAAGTTAATTGTTTTAACCTTGGGGTTGTGTTTAGGTAAAAGATAAGTTATCTATGTACCTGTCATTGGAATAAATAAATAAATAAATAAATAAATAAATAAATAAATAAATAAATAAATAAATATCTCTTAGACCTATTTCATTATCACATTTCATGCAGACGACAGTACCTGAAAGGGTGCCTCTCCAGTGTGGATGGGAAGATGTCTCTGCAGAGCTCCTTTCTGTGTGAACGCCTTCTTGCAGAATGGGCAGCTGAAGGGGTTGATGCCATTATGCATGCCAACATGTATGTCGAGTGCAGCCTTATGTTTATATGCTTGTCCACAAATCTCGCATATAAATGGCCGCTCGTCGCTGTGTGTGGCTACATGCGACTTGAACTCACTCATTGTTCTCCACATTTTACCACATATGGTACACTCATGTTTTGGTGGTTTTGGAAAAGGATCTCTCTTCTTTGGTTTCTTCTCTTTAGGTCCACTACTACGGGTAGCCCGTTTCCTTTCACCGGACTCAGTCTTTTTCTTGGCTGGTTTGGGACGAGTCTGTTTTGGTTCCGTCTTTACAGTCACTGCAGGCTCTATCTCGTCTTCTTTTATTTCATCGTTTTCAGGAGCCGAGTCTTCTTTTGCAGCAATATCATCAACATTTTTCTTCTCAGTTTCTGTGGAAGAATTTTCTTCGTCATCTCCCCCTTCGTCTTTAACGTCTTTGTCTTCATTTGCGATTTCAAACACATCCTCATCCATTTTCCACTCAAAATCATCGTCACTGGAACTACCACTGTCGGACTGACTGCCAGCAGCCTCACCGTCTACTTTAGCACTGTTTTCTTTTACGTGGCTGGCAACTTCTTTTAATGTGGCTGGCGTTAGTGAAATTGCCACAGATTCTAAAGGAATGTGACAAACCTCTATGATATTTTCGACAGAAACATCTTTCCCATGCTGTTTTAGTGCATGGATACCTGCACCAGATTTTGAACCAAATCTCTTCCCACAGTCTCTACATTGATATGGTTTAGCACCACCGTGTGATAAAAGATGTTGCTTCACTTCACAAGGTCGACGGAAAAGACGACCACAGAGTCTACAAGGATGAACGTAACGACGTCGCCTCCTTGCGTCTTTAGTCTTTATCTCATACTGTTTTCCTGATGCTGGTGCACTAGTTTTGGTCGTTTCTGTTACGCTTACTGCTGACTTAGCATTTTGGGCCTTCTTGCGAGGGTTTCCTTTTCTTTTACTACGATCCTTACTGTTACTAGTAGGGGACTTACTCTCATCTTGATTGTCAGCTGCATTTGCATCACTATATTTTGATTCATCTTCACTGTTCTGCAAGGAAAAATATTATGAGTATTTTGATCGTAAAATTAATTAAACATGATGTACCGGTACGTAAGTAACAGGACGAAGATTTTACAGAATTTGACTTACCACTTCTTGAGGAGCATTTTTCCCTTCTGAATCATTTGCTAGAAATTCACACTTTTCAACCTTTAATGGACTTAAACATTCTACATTTTCAGTAGTTTGCTGATGATCATCGGTTTGACATCCTATGCCTTGAACATCTTCCAAATCATACCCATTCTCAAGACAGCTTTTAGAAAAACAAGTCAAGATATCTTTCTTTAACTTAACACATTTTTCCTCTGAGTAATCTAATTCTTCAAATAATGCGAAGCATTTTGTGCATATAAACGTACTGGGTATTGAAGACTGCTCTACATTTCTACGTATCACTCTTTGAATAGAATTTGCAAGTAAAGTGCCACTATGGGGAATTACAGTATAAAATATACTATAGCTTGCATTTACTGATACCTCAACATTACATATTAAACAGTTCAATTGCTTTAGATTATCATTGTCACTCATCTTAAAAATACTTCTAAAAGAGATTTAGTTTAAATCAGAACACTAAAATAATTTCCATTTGTGTGACAGGTAAGGTTAGATTGTACAGGGGTGACCTTGCAGTGACAACAATGGCCCAAGTGTTCTTCACAATTTACAGATTCAAATATTCAACTATGCGAAACACTCACACATGTAAAGTTGTGTTACAATATACAGCAAGACATGAAGTATTTTGTACAACTTTAACACGCTTAAAAATACTCCAAAATTAGATGTAAAACAAACGTAACAACTTGTCTTTTTTTGTCGACCCCTTTACACCGGACACTATTTTGACATGATACCTATTGCAGCCAACTTAACTACGGATGTTATACTTTTTACATATTAAATTAAACGGTATAAATGTATAAAGGTAATTGATCTGATAATATATATGTAAGTATAACATAGTCATTATTGAAACAATACTAGCACAAAATGAATAACTAATATAATTTAATTAAACTCATACTTGTGAAGTTGGTACATATGTGAATATTTTCAGGTAATCTTTCTTTTGTTAATGAAGTAATGGAAGAAAATAAATGTCCTTCACTTAAATGAGCCTTGCCTTTAATTTTCCAACGTGTGCATAGGTAATCGTCAGGTTTGGGTACACATCTTTATCTCCGATGATACATAATTCGAACATAACTCGTAAAACACATATTAAGAGACGACGCAGTTTTAGCTCTGTAAAGGGAAAGAAAGAGAAATTTTGATTCTTGGCACAGTGCATGCATTTCTTTGTACTCTTCAGACCAAAACATTTTTAGGTGTTTTTAACGTAAATTGAACACAATAAAGTGAGGAACAACAGAAATTAAGTATGCCTGATTTTTAGAATAAAATATGGTTTATATAAGTCAATTTTATTCTCACAATATTAGTGATGTCTTTTGCGTTACTAAGAAATGTTTGTTAAATTGCTACTATACATAGGAGTTGTCCTATAACCTTAATCCAACGTAACGGATCATGTCAGAAATCGTGATTGTGATCAGAACGGAACGCAACTGAGCGAAGATTGGAAGGAGAGAGTGGAGGATATGAACCTGTGATATGAACTGTCTACTACGAAATTGGAGGGGGAAGTGTCCAAGAGACTTTGTGTACATATCGTTCTGACGTGGGTTGAGGTTTATTATTACGAATGGTAGAGGTGTTGAGTGATTATTGTGGGTATGTTTTGAACATCATGGTTTGTGCTTCTTCCCCTCAAATCTGATAGGAGAATATGTATATATATTTGTAAATAAAGCGACGATATGGTGGTAGTGGTTATGTTTTGCTGTCAGCTGAGGTTATGTTGTCACGTCAAAAATTACAGTCTATGTAGAATTACTGAAGCATGAAGCGCATAATATACATTACTTTTGAATTGACACATATCATGACATATATAGTACTATTTAGCATACGTATCTGAATTGTTTAAGTATCCAGATGTTAAACATAACCTATCTGAACAAAGATGTTTTCAGGTTTAAAATATATGCATTATATTAACAAGGCAACAGAGCAATAAGAATTTTGCTGTTATGCAGTGCCTATGATATTCTGAATAATTTAAATTTTGCGCATTTATTTGCTTTTATCAAAAGTTATAAAAGAGGCAAAAAGAATACATTTGAATAGAAAAGTACAAAATTCAGATAATCCAGTTAAAGCTATTCGAAATATTATTAAAGTTAAACTTGTAGATATCCTAAGAAAGAAAATATTTTTTCATTAAAACCAGTAATTATAAAGTATAGGATCCCAAATCTATTCCATATTCTTTTAACGCCTTATAGTATATAAATATTATTGACAACTTAAACATTCAAGATTTTACTAAAGATTATTATTTTTGGTCCTACAGAGTATATATCTGTTATGGTAACAATATTAGAGGAGAAAAATTCGCTCCGGCTCCGGGGATCGAACCCGGGTCCTTGGTTCTACGTACCAAGCGCCCTCACCATTGAGCTACGCCGAAGTCCAATCCACAGCACCAGATCGAACACCCCTCCTCAAGTGTTATTTCCCTTAGTGGCCTGACTCAAAGTTGGGCATGTATGTTGACATTTTTATTCAAGTCAACTGCCATTATACAAGGAGCGTACTCAGTTGACTGACTTAATGGCGGGGATGCCACAGTAAAGTGCACAGTAATCTGTACAGAAATATGCACTGTTGCTCGAAGAATTACTAAAGATTATTTTATATATATCAATGGTGTAGTTTTTTTTTTAGTTGGTTATTTAACGACGGTGTATCAACTACGAGTTTATTTAGCGTCGATGAGATAGGCGATAGCGAGATGGTATTTGGCGAGATGAGCCCGATGATTCGCCATAGATTACCTGGCATTCACCTTACGGTTGGGGAAAACCTCGGAAAAACCCAACCAGGTAATCAGCCCAAACGGGGAACGAACCCGCTCCCGAGCGCAACTTCAGACCGGCAGGCAAGCGCCTTAACCGACTAAGCCACGCCGGTGGCTTCAATGGTGTAAATGCATTCATTAGATTAACGTTTATAATATTATAATTTGTAATTTTGTATTGCCTGTGATCATTAACACTTAATCTCAGGACTTTGTAAAACTCTACTTCAATGTTATTTGGACCAAAAAAAAAATCGATGGTATTGACCAAGAATCGAACCCACTTTCTTCTACACAACACGCAGAAGTCTTAGCATCTGAGCTATTGAAACGACACGAAAGCGGTCCTTTCTGTGTGGAGTGTCGATCTAGTCATGAAGGTCCAAATGTCGATTTAACTACACGATTTATGTACGGTATATATTTATCTATTATTTACGTCACATTACCATATTTTTTTTTGCAGTTTTTGAAGTGAATTTCAGAACGATGCTAGTAACAAATCAAATAGCCTGAATTTAAGTAACTCAATATTCGTTATCTTGTGTATCAGTACTCAGGTCTCCTATCATGCATAGTGTCTTACATCTGAGACTTAGGAAAATTCAATCGTCTCTTTCTTTTCTTGGGGAACTGTACGTTATAGTTAGAATGTTTAGTAGACGAAAAAAAAAGGCCTATTATAATAAATATATCCCTTTTAGACATTAGGTGATACAGAGGTATCAGAGGTGTCATGATTTTGTTGTTATGGTGTGATGTGGTTAGTACCATGCTCCGACCACCTCTTTACTCCTGTGAAAGACCAGTGCCCGATTGACAAGAGGGTTGAGTGGATCGTTAAAGTGTGTATGCACTTACAGGATATCATCCTTTCATAATATTACGATGATAATATATACTTACTTACTGGCTTTTAAGGAACCCGGAGGTTCATTGCCGCCCTCACATAAGCCCGCCATTGGTCCCTATCCTGAGCAAGATTAATCCAGTCTCTACCATCATATCCCACCTCCCTCAAATCCATTTTAATATTATCTTCCCACCTACGTCTCGGCCTCCCCAAAGGTCTTTTTCCCTCCGGCCTCCCAACTAAGACTCTATATGCATTTCTGGATTCGCCCATACGTGCTACATGTCCTGCCCATCTCAAACGTCTGGATTTTATGTTCCTAATTATGTCAGGTGAAGAATACAATATGTGCAGCTCTGCGTTGTGTAACTTTCTCCATTCTCCTGTAACTTCATCCCGCTTAGCCCCAAATATTTTCCTAAGAACCTTATTCTCAAACACCCTTAATCTCTGTTCCTCAAAGTGAGAGTCCAAGTTTCACAACCACACGGAACAACCGGTAATATAACTATTTTATAAATTCTAACTTTCAGATTTTTTGACAGAAGACTAGATGACAAAAACTTCTCAACCGAATAATAACACGCATTTCCCATATTTAATCTGCGTTTAATTTCCTCCCGAGTATCATTTATATTTGTTACTGTTCCTCCAAGATATTTGAATTTTTCCACCTCTTCGAAAGATAATCTCCAATTTTTATAGTTCCATTTCGTACAATATTCTGGTCACGAGACATAATCATATACTTAGTCTTTTCGGGATTTACTTCCAACCCTATCGCTTTACTTGCTTCAACTAGAATTTCCGCGTTTTCCCTAATCGTTTGTGGATTTTCCCTAGCATATTCACGTCATCCATATAGACAAGAAGCTGATGTAACCCATTCAACTCCAAACCCTGTCTATTATCCTGAACTTTCCTAATGGCATATTCTAGAGCGAAGTTAAAAAGTAAAGGTGATAGTGCATCTCCCTGCTTTAGCCCACAGTGAATTGGAAAAGCATCAGATAGAAACTGGGATGATAATATAAATATATATATATATATATATATATATATATATATAACTGACAAAAATATATAGGTAATCTTTAAAAAAAATACGCGAAAGATGAACGAGAATAAAGAACTAAAAAAAAAAAAAAGGACTGTAGCGAAGTGAAGGATCGAACTACAAACTGCACGAACATGTGTACACTTCTTTATCCACTACACTAAAGGACAACTCTTACAAAATGTTTTTTATTACAGTCTTATTAGGGTTATAAGGAAATTCAAACGCAAATAGCTTGAAAATTAAGGCCTCTTTCACATTATTTTTGGATGGGTATTGTTTTTCTATGTTGACTGACCTCATGAAAGTTCAATAAAATCGGCGTCAGGAACATTGAACTCAAGGTTCAGTCTCTGGGAGATTTCGCGATATTTGTCGTAGGTAAGGCAGCCGATTTCTCTCAGTGTTTAAATTTAGGTTTTCTCAGCCACTGTCTTTCCAGTATTGCTATATTTTATCACCGCATAAAGGTTTCTGTCGTTTAAATGAGTCATTAAATAAAACCACTGAACCAAAATTTGTCAGGACTGATTGTCCATTTAATGTTGCTGGTAATAAGTTGGTAAATATTTTCTTGCTTTCTTATCTGTGCATAGTGTGTACAGTACCCTTGATTATGACACTTTTTCGCTAAGCTTGAGATGTATGTAGGTGACCAGATTTACATCGCTAAAAAAGAGGACACAAAGCTTCAAAAAGGACATTGTTCGAAAAAAGAGGACAGAAAATATGTACTTAGATTTAGGCTTAGACCTATATTGTACTATAAATTACGTCAATATCTATTTTATTACAAAATATTTACAGTACAGATTTATATTTCAAAATAATTTAATGATTTTACAGTTAGCTACATATGAAAGTCAAGGGAACTATAATTATTAAAGAGGACAGAAAATACCTATTTAGATTTAGGCTTAGGTCTATATTACACTTAAAATTATGTCAATATCTATTTTATGACAGCATTACATGTGATAAAAGTTAATAATATAAAAATATTTTACAGTTACCTACATATTGAAGCTAAGGGAATTATGATTATTATCAAAATACATTATAAGGCCGCACAAAATGTGAATTTAATATTATTTTGTAAGCAAAGAGAGTTATGATCGTTGGCAAAGAGTATATTCCGTCGATGCTGCTGCTACCTAAAGGAAAATTACTTGAAAAAGGGCGTCAAATCTGATAATTTCAAAATATCAGGCATACAAGTTACGAAAAGGAGGACATTTCTTGATTTTTTTAATCCGTCCCAGATCCCGGACAAAGGTCTAAAAAGGAGGACATATCCGGACAAAAGAGGACGTCTGGTCACCCTAGATATAGGCCTACTGTATGTAAAAATCAATATTGTACGGCAGTGGAAAAAAAAAAATGCACATATTTACTGGAAACGAATATGAAACTACGCAATTCTTAAAATCTGTTATTTGATGATGCTATACCACTTGCGAGATTATGTGTAGCATCAGAATTGAGATAACGAAATTGTATTTTGGCAAACTGAGATCGATGACTTACCATGGATTATCTCTATCTCACGTTAGCCTTATAGTTAGGAAAAAAGCCAAGTTGTCAGCCCAATCAGAATTAATGTAATTATAATAGGATAGAATTTATCTTTTTCTCTACTGTTGAAGTAGTACCACAGTCTAATATATACAGTCACGAAGCTTGAGTTGTTGAGGGTACTAGGAACAATAGACTGTGCCGGTACTATTTCGCATTGTCTGTAATGAGGCGATAGTAGCGATCCTAGTAGTTAGCAACTACCTATGGATACATAGTTTCTACGTATTGAGCTTCGTGACTGTGGGGTAGTACTGGGTGAACAGTATAGAGCAGAACTCGCACGGCCTTGAGTCCCCCACCTCCGCGCACATAGCCTTGAAACCTGTTCTGCTCTAAACTGTTCACCCAGACACTAGCAAACTTATCACATTTTCGTCGCCTGAAGCGATCGTATTTCCCATTTCGTAGTTATACACTAACAAACTTGTTTCTCTGCATGGGACCATGAAACTCTTGATAGATATGCGTGTAGACACATGAATTTAAAATTTTTTTTTTGAAAGGAATTACGAGAATCTGTTGGGATTTGGATTTGTAATTTTTATTCATGTTTCCATATTTGCAAATCACGCGAAATCTACATTTTCATAATTTATTTTCTTTGCATCGAACTAAACTACAGTCGATTCCCGATAATTCGCGGTAATTAATGCACGAACTTCCGCGAAATATCGAAAATAGCGAATTATCCGCAAAATTGTTTATTATTATTATGTAAAATCCAGTAAAAGTTATTCTGACAGATTCAGGCACTAAAATACATCTCATAAATCAAGTGCAAAATGTGTAACAGTGCAAAACATTTTGAAACATTATAATATTATACAGTACCGGTACTGCTGTGGGATAGAATTTTAAATCGAGAAACCAACTTTTACATAATACCGTAAGACACTAGTTTGACAAAAATAATGTCTTTTTTTTTTTTTTGTTTGTTTCTTAGAGACTGTTCATTTTTTTCTGATTTTAGATCACAGATTTCTTTAGAGGGATGGAGAGAGCGTAAATTTAATAAAAACGAAAAATTACGTTACTTCACCCCCTCCCAAAGAAAGGATCGCAAATTACCCACAAAGTGAATTAACCATATGCGAACTATTGGGAGTCGACTTATCTGTTTCATTTTCAGTGAAATTTCTTCATCTCCCAATGCAGAATATTTAAAGGATACTCTATGATGCTATAGTGGAACATATTTTCTACGTCATCATACATTACTGATAGGCTTACACTTAAATTACAGGAATATCAGATATTGAATTTACCAAATTTACATAAACACTGAATCAAAATGATTACGAGTTTTCTTCCAGGAACCATGACAGGAAAACATAATGCCACTTTCTTAATAAATTTCATCCTTACAAGGTACAAATAATATCATTAAATGCTTGCATTTTCGTGTAGAACTAGAGCAATATACAAGAAGAACCTAAGTGGTGGATGATTTATTTAGTAAAGAGCAACAAAAAAGTCAAATACCATTTTACTGTATTTTGAATAGTTTTCCAGAAAAACGTACATTTCAAAAGGCATGAATTGTGCGATCGTGCAACACTGTAATCAGTAGGGAATGCCCAGTAGGATGTGTTGCTCTGAACAACTCTTCGCCTGACTTGTTTTGAATAGGGGAGTGGAAGGTCATTGCTATGTACATTGTTTTTAAAATCTTAAGAAAAACTACACATGATATACCGTTTCATTTTTGTGTTTAAATTGTGTTAGAGAACAGAGACTGTAGAACGGTCATTTCGTGTTAAAAAAAGAACTTGGACAATTTAAAATAAACTCCATAACTTAATTTTAATTAAATACTCAGAGAACAATAAAATACGCTTATTTCAAACTAAATTTAAAAGATAAAGAAATATTTCCACACTCCCATTTCAATTTAATTTTATAAAGAGCGTAAACAACAATGGTTCTTACTTCATTAATTTAATTAATCATTCAGTGAACACAGACAATAAGAAAAAACTTATTTTACGTTATACAAATCAGCTTAATAAGAAAACTCCGTTTGTCGTACTGCAAACACTTTCTTCGGTCAATTAGAAATAGTCGTTGACAAAGTTATAATTATCAAAGAGTAACATTTTTGTGTATGTTCCAGATTTATTATGTGCAACAATAATTTGTTTTTAGAGAATTAACATTGTTTAACACAATTTCACGTACGTAGCGTAGTCATGAATAAATCATTTTCTGTTATTATTAAACTGTGGTATTTGTTCTATTGGCTCACAGTTAAAAATTTTGAGGTAACTACAGTTTAAAGTTTCATGTTGTGTGAAAAATTGAATTAACATCACTCTAGTTGGAACTTATAATACTCGTATGTAAGAAATATCATTAACAGAATATGGAGTAATTTCAATAATCCCTGGATTTTTCACAGCAACATGAGATTTTAAAATGCAGATTTATCAAAACTTAAAATTTTGAGTTATTTCCCTTATGAACTGGCCCGTTGATTCGTCTTAATCAGTGTGTAATAATTATTACTTTCAGTTACAGCTGCCTGCGTAAATATTTATATGGAAATGGATTTGAAGAAGTGGACAATATTTAGTTTATTGGAACCAGAATTTATTTCCAAAATTAAGATGGCATGTGTTTATGGTATGTCCATAGAGCTATATATTTCTCTGCATGTGCGTGGGCATTTTTTGAAAAACCGCAAAATCTTGTTCAAGGGGTTTCAAAACGTACGTACATTTCGGCTGATATCTGGATTTCTTTTTCCGTGTTACTACAAATACTGTACTTTAGTAGAACATGCCTAAAGTAGAAAATAAAATTATGAATGATGTATCTTTATTTTACACTTACTAATATTCTTCGTCTATAAAATTCATATATCCAGATTTCAATGGAAAATACACATTTTTAGATTCTTCAACTTAATTATGTTTGTATAGACTTAAAGGCGTTTGTGTTTTCTTTCATTAGTTATATCGAATATTCACATCGTTTTCATGTATGTAGCTTTGTGTAGAAAAAAAAAAAAACCGAATTGATTGTTGTGTTATGTGTTCAGGCAATCTGGGAAATGAAGCAATTATGGTAACTAAAGATGATGAAGTATATGCCATTGGATCGAATGCAGCTGGTTGTTTGGGACTTGGTGATTTACAAAGCACATTATTTCCGAAAAAAGTTGAAGCTCTGTGTAATAAAAGTATAAAAGGTAAAGTTTATTTCTTTCATTATGACATTGTTATTATTATTACTGGTAATCAATTCTTTAAAGTAATAAATGTGTTCATCTACAGAGTTGACAAAACGAAACGCCACCCCACGATTCAAGGAAACTAGTCAGTTACATTGCAAGCTCCTACATGCTCTCAGGTTTTGTGGCTCTGTTTACCCTCGAAATACATCCCGCTTTCACTAAAACTATGTGTTGTACTAGTAGACTATATTGTACATCTCGTCTGTGTATATATTTCATCTAGACTTGACTATAAATTAAGACTTTATAATAGTATTAAGTTTTTTGACTTGTTACATATTCTAGCTGTAAAGCAATGTATGAATACCATGGGATGTTAATAAATACAATACAATACAATACAATCCTACAGAATTATCTGTTATGGTTATTAATGGAGAAAAATTTGTTCCGGCACTGGGTATCGAACCTGGGATTCGATCCGGTATTGTGGATTGAGCCTCGGCGTAGCTCAGTGGTTAGAGCACCCAGCGCATAGAAACTGGGGGTCCTAGGTTCGATCCAAGGCACTAGAGCGAATTTTTCCCCATTAATAAGTAATTAATTTTCATTGTTCACACAGAATTTTCTCATCAACACTTATTAACATTACACTGAACATTAGGTTAACTTTTTGTTATTTATCTGCCATCAGTGGTATTAAAACATGGTCATTTATTCTTGAAAATTCATGGATAGTGTGAGTACATGAATTTGGTGTTGTTTTTCTTCTCAGGTTTTGCATATGGTAGTGGTCCACATGTTATAGCTTATACCGAAACTGGAGAAATATATTCTTGGGGACATAACGGATACTGCGAACTTGGAAATGGCTCATCCAATCAGTGTTTGTCTCCAACAATTATTGGTCCAAATTTGGTTGGAAAGGAAGTGATAGAAGTGGCGTGTGGAAGCCATCATTCACTTGCTCTCACAAGGGACGGAGAGGTACAAATTTATGCTACTGTAGCAAATATGGCAGAAATTATAATTGTGCGCATTCTATTTGATCTATATGGAAGAAATACCCTGAATGCATTTAATTCTGTTTATGCTTACAATTTGTATACTATACTATACTATATCTATTCCACTGTGTTTTTTATTTTATTTTTTTATTGTATACATTTTATTCAATGTCGGTTTCTGGTTTAATTATGTGAATTATTTTTATTGTGTACCGGTACATTTTATTGAATTATAGGCTTCTAATTTTATGTGATTCGTATTTTGATTCTAACAACATTAATATGTATTCCACTGTGTTTATTTTTATTTTATTTGGTGAATTTTTATTTAACTGCCTCTTTTGATCTCATTATGTAAATCATATCTGTATGTAATTACTTAAATTCGATATAGTCTATGTTCAACTATGTAAGCATTATTATTATTATTATTATTATTATTATTATTATTATTATTATTATTATCATTATTATTATTATTAAATAGTCATTACTTTGTTTTTTTCCAGCAATACTAATATCTAGGTAAATGTCATTGTCTCAATGTAACCCATGCTGATTATACTAATTATTGTACTTTTCCTTTAGTTGTGTAATTATATTCATATGTATTAATTCTTTTCTTTTAAGGTAATACTTGTATACCAGAATGCATTTTTCTGTTTGTGGTTATATTCATATGTATTCAATCTCTTTTTTTATTTTATTTTATTTATTTTTTATTATTATTACTATTTTTAAGTTAATGTATACTGGTATGTATTTTTCCGTATGTGCTTTGATCCTGGTTAAGTGGAAGAGAAGGCCAGATGGCCTTAACTCTGCCAGGGAAAATAAAACTATTACTTACTTACTTACAAATGGCTTTCAAGAACCCGAAGGTTCATTGCCGCCCTCACATAAGCCCACAATCGGTCCCTATCCTGTGCAAGGTTAATCCAGTCTCTATCATCATATCCCACCTCCCTCAAATCCATTTTAATATTATCCTCCCATCTACGTCTCGGCCTCCCCAAAGATCTTTTTCCTCCGGTCTCCCAGAAAATAAAAAATTATTATTATTATTATTATTATTATTATTATTATTAAGTAACTTTTAATCTTGGTTGAGTGTAAGAGAAGGCCCTAAGGCCTTAACTCTGTCTGGTTAAATGAAGCCATTATTATTATTATTATTATTATTATTATTATTATTATTATTATTATTATTATTATTATTATTATTATTATTATTTTATACTCTGTCCAATGGAAATCAAATTAAATGATTAAGATTTTTTTATTATGTTTTAACTTTTGGTAATGGATCAGTCCAAGTTGTAATTAGTTAATTTGTAATATTCTATAATATTTGTCTAGGTTTATGCGTGGGGTCAAAATAATTGTGGTCAAGTAGGATCAGGAATGAGTACCAATCAGAGTGCTCCAAGGAAAGTAAATTCTCTTATTGGATCAAAGAGAACTATATCCATAGCATGTGGGCAGACTTCGTCAATGGCTGTCTTAGAAAATGGAGAAGTAAGTAATTCATTTTTAATGGTTACAGCAGGTAATAAGTCACATTTGAAATAGTTCCGTTTTTGTTTTTGCAAGAACTTTTTTTGCGACTTTCAATTTGAATGAGTTACTTATTGCATTGCGAATGAGCAAATACCTGGTACAGTAAAATAGGAGAAAAAACACAATTCACACGCACAAAAAGAAACAAATACAAAACACACAACAAGAATACAAAAAACACAATAGAATCTATACTAATAATAAATCTGTAGCCGAAATTTTTCTGGTAATTTTCGATTTTCCAAAAATAATTGGTCCTAACACATATAATTAACCGCCCTGAAACCGAAAATCGCTTTTTTGAAATTTTTGTTTGTATGTATGTCTGTCTGTCTGTCTGTCTGTCTGTCTGTCTGTCTGGATGATTGTTACCTTTTCACGCGATAATGGCTGAGCCGATTTATATGAAAATTGGAATATAAATTAAGTTCGTTGTAACTTAGAATTTAGGCTATATGACATTCAAAATATTTTATTTAAAAGGGGGGTTATAAGGGGGCTTGAATTAAATAAATCGAAATATCTCCCTTATTATTCATTTTCATGAAAAATATTACATAACAAAAGTTTCTTTAAAAATAATTTCTGATAAGTGTTATTCTATACAAAAGTTTGATAGGACTGATATTTAATGAGATAAATGAGTTTCAAAATTACAATAACAACACCATCTAAGGCGGTGTAATGAAATAAAAAACAAATGATTTCGTCTATAAGGGGCCTTGGACAACAACAATCGAAAGCTATGCAACATAGCCTACAGAGAATGTTTCTGTGTTTGTATGAAGTAATATTGGAAGCTAAATTAACCGATTTGTATAATTCACCATTGGAAAGTGTAGTTTCTCTGGATGGACATAATGCTATAATGTTATTATAGTAACTTCTGAGTGAATCGAGGACAGGTAAGATTAAAATAGCTTCTTATGCACAGAAAACTTGATAGGCTATTCTGTACATACGTTTCCTATATTTCCTAAAATAATTTTTATGACCAAATGAATGGTCTCTGGATCAAAATGATCGCATTTTAATTTTTTAAATACAATTTAAATTAAGTAACATAATAAATTATTTATCCTTCTATGAAACACGAATGTTCCCTGGATCAAATGTCCCATTTTAATTATGTAATTACTTTATATTTATTTCTAATGGGTGCAGCGGAGCACACGGGTACGGCTAGTTAAATAATAAGACAAAACACAAAATAACAAATACTAAATAATCTGACGTGTTTCTCGTCTTTATGTTCACAGGTATTTGGTTGGGGTTACAATGGAAATGGGCAGCTTGGACTGGGAAATAATATAAACCAATTGAATCCTTGCCGAGTAACAAATCTCCAGAGCATTGTGATAACTAAGGTTGTTTGTGGCTATGCACATACAATGGCACTTTCTGACATTGGTGCTCTCTATGTATGGGGAGCTAACAGTTATGGCCAACTTGGCACTGGCAATAAATCTAATGTTACGGCACCTGTACATATAGCTTCAGAAATAGGCAGGTTTGTTATCAGCTGTTGAATTTTTCTTCTGAATGTTATTAATTGGTACACAAATTGCAATTCCTGCACCTTTAAATTATTTCTTTTGACATACATGTGTAAAAATACCTAGACGGAAATTATGTAATTGCTACAGCTCAAAAAGAGTGTGTAATTAATAAATTCTACCACCACCACCACCACCCATCACATTGTGGTTTGATTGGAAATGAATTCACAGACTTGGCTAAGAAAGGCACAGTAATCCTACAAAAAAAACTCAACGAAGTTTATCCCACCATTTTGTAAAACTACTAATCAAGAGAAAATTTCAATTAATGTACATTAAAAACTGCAAAAACAACAATGCTGAAGGCAAGAAGTGGCAGATTTTTATAAGTAATTCAGTTGTTCCTCAATTATCACGAAAATCTGCAGTTAATTAGTGGTCATGACTGGCAGAACATCTACACAGGATTCGAATATTAACTCTTCATTTTGTGTTATGCAATTCAGATGAACTCATGAACTTGGAATATTTAGGAAGATACCATTAAGTACGAGAAAAATTCGTACTGGCACCGGGAATCGAACCCAGGACCTCTCAGCTGTGTGCGCTGAGTGCTCTCTAACCAACTGAGCTATGCCGGGACCCGACTCACGACGCCGGCCGAATTCCTCTCGTAGTATCGTGTTGAATATGGCCATAAAGTCATGTAATATGCGCTCCTGTACATATATGACGTGCATCGTCTCAAGTGCAGGCAGTAAGGCCGTAACACGATACTACGAGAGGAGTTCGGCCGGCGTCGTGGATCGGGTCCCGGCATAGCTCAGTTGGTTAGAGAGCACTCAGCGCACAGCTGAGAGGTCCTGGGTTCGATTCCCGGTGCCGGTACGAATTTTTCTCGTACTTAATGGTATAAAAAACAAACTGACTAGTCATACTAGTCGAGTAAAATATAATGAGGTGGGCGAGACCTCATTCATATTTGATACATTTAGGAAGATGTAGAACCCTACAGAAAGAAGATTCTATACCTAAAAAATACTGGAGTACAAGAGGGCTAATGGCTTCATTGCCAAACATCTAGGCATTTGAACAACGACAAAAACACACACACTTGCACACACTCACAGTGCATACCGTTTATTATGATCACTTTGAAATGCTGCTAATCTGGTAACAATGATATGGAGAAGAATGGAGTGTGTGAAATGGATAAACAGAATAAGAAATGAAACTGTATTGGAAAGAGTGGGTGAAGAAAGAATGATGCTTAAACTGTTCAGGAAGAGGAAATTCATTCATTCATTCATTCATTCATTCATTCATTTATTTTATTCCATAGATCTTACATGAGCAATGAAACTTAAGATGTGGAACAAGTCAAAATTTTACAATATTACAATTACAATTTTTACAAATTTTTACAGTTTTACAATTTAGTAATTTTCTACAATTTTTACAATTTTGTGCAATTTTTTACAATATTTTGGCGAGATGTAGTGAGATGAGGTGAGGTCCAAGGATTCGCCAAAAGATTACCCGGCATTTGTCTTTTGGTTGGGAAAAACGTTGGAAAACTCCAACCAGGTAATCAAATTAAAAGGGGTTGATGCCGAGGACTGGCTGAGAAGAAACTGTCTGCTGAAGGATGCACTGGAAGGAATGGTGAACAGAAGAAGAGTTCGGGCAGAAGAAGATATCAGATGATAGACGACATTAAGATATGTGGGTCATATGCAGAGAGAGGAATACAGAAAATAGGAAATAATGTACAATGCTGGGTTTGCAGTGAAAGATCTGCCCTTGGGCAGAAAACTATGAATGAATAAATGTATTATATTCTTTCGTTAAAAAATAATGCGGTAATTAACATAGTTATTTGCTTTCAACATTTAGGTTTGAGGAAGTAACACCTTATTGGAGTCATTAGACCTAGTAAACTCTGGTTTTTAAAAATGGCAAATATATCACCTTTCAATGGATACCAGGCCACTGTGGAGTGCAAGGTAACGAGATAGCAGAGGAAATAGCGAAAACTGCATCAAACCTTTCACCAATACCACAACCTACAGATTCCCTTGACAGAATAATAAATAATATTCATAACATGATAAATAATGATAGGGACTGATGGTGGGCTTATGTGAGGGCGGCATTGGTCCTCCAGGTTCCTTAAAAGTCGTAAGTAAGTAACTAAGATAAATAAGAATTGGACATCTTGTTACAGAGGCTTATCTGCACCACTTTAAATTATCAGTACCACTATGTAAAACATGTTTAACAGAAGAAGTAGCAATAGAACACATCCTACTTTAATGTATCAACAACAACCATAAACTGCAGGAAAGAATGAAAAACCACTCGTTACATGAAATTCTCACCAATCCACAGCTCTGGAAAATTGCGTATTTGATTTACAGTGGACATTATTTAATCAGCTTATAGCTGGACACACGTATTAAGAAGTGAAAAGTAAGACCTAGTAAACGCATATAATAAATACATTACACTTTTACAATGTCAGTGGGATTAAAATGCTGACTTTTTCTTATGTATGCTTATTACACTTCATGATTGGAGACATGTTTACTGTAATTCGTTAATTTTTTTAATGTCTGCTTTCTTTCAGAATTGTGGACATTGCAGCCACACATTACACACACATATCAGCTGCCATGACGCAGAATTCCAAAGTGTACATGTGGGGTCAGTGCAGAGGTACTATGTACTACAATTTAGAAATAGGCCTGTGTGTTATTCATTTACTTAATCAGGAATCTTTTCGAAAACAAATTTTACTCACTGTACAGTATTTTAAAATAAGAGCTATTACAAAAATAGTATATTGTGTTAAGTTGTAAAAAAATATAAACAGATGAGTTACAGTTATGGTTACTTTATATAAGTAGATGAGTTACAGTTATGGTTACTTTATATAAGTAGATGAGTTACAGTTATGGTTACTTTATATAAGTAGATGAGTTACAATCATGGTTACGGTACTTTATATAAGTAGATGAGTTACAGTTATGGTTACTTTATATAAGTAGATGAGTTACAATTATGGTTACCGGTACTTTATATAAGTAGATGAGTTACAATTATGGTTACCAGTACTTTATATAAGTAGATGAGTTACAATTATGGTTACCGGTACTTTATATAAGTAGATGAGTTACAGTTATGGTTACTTTATATAAGTAGATGAGTTACAATTATGGTTACCGGTACTTTATATAAGTAGATGAGTTACAATTATGGTTACCGGTACTTTATATAAGTAGATGAGTTACAGTTATGGTTACTTTATATAAGTAGATGAGTTACAATTATGGTTACCGGTACTTTATATAAGTAGATGAGTTACAATTATGGTTACCAGTACTTTATATAAGTAGATGAGTTACAATTATGGTTACCGGTACTTTATATAAGTAGATGAGTTACAGTTATGGTTACTTTATATAAGTAGATGAGTTACAATTATGGTTACCGGTACTTTATATAAGTAGATGAGTTACAATTATGGTTACCGGTACTTTATATAAGTAGATGAGTTACAGTTATGGTTACTTTATATAAGTAGATGAGTTACAATTATGGTTACCGGTACTTTATATAAGTAGATGAGTTACAATTATGGTTACCAGTACTTTATATAAGTAGATGAGTTACAATTATGGTTACCGGTACTTTATATAAGTAGATGAGTTACAGTTATGGTTACTTTATATAAGTAGATGAGTTACAATTATGGTTACCGGTACTTTATATAAGTAGATGAGTTACAATTATGGTTACCGGTACTTTATATAAGTAGATGAGTTACAGTTATGGTTACTTTATATAAGTAGATGAGTTACAATTATGGTTACCGGTACTTTATATAAGTAGATGAGTTACAGTTATGGTTACTTTATATAAGTAGATGAGTTACAATTATGGTTACCGGTACTTTATATAAGTAGATGAGTTACAGTTATGGTTACTTTATATAAGTAGATGAGTTACAATTATGGTTACGGTACTTTATATAAGTAGATGAGTTACAATTATGGTTACCGGTACTTTATATAAGTAGATGAGTTACAGTTGCAGTGGTCGTGAAGTAATACACTATTACTTTTACAGTTACTTTCATATAAAATTATAATTATAATGCAAAAATGTGAAGTCTTGATTGTTCAGTCTTTGACTTATTTGTTATAGTAAAATCTTTTTGATATTTTGCTATAATAAATAAATCAAAGACTGAACAATCAAGACTTCACATTTTTGCATTATTATTATTTATTATTATTATTATTATTATTATTATTATTATTTATTATTATTATTATTATTATTATTATTATTATTATATGACTTCCTGGAATACACATAAAATGAATTCAAAATTAAAAAATTATAATTGTTTTTGATACTCTCCTCCACTCCTATAATTAATTTGTCTGTTTTAAAGGGAATAGTGGACACTAACTATGTGAAAAAAGAAAGTGAAATAATTTGACAATGTTTAAATATTACAATTATTAATAACAATAATTTATAATTGCTCTATATTCCATAATTGTTTAATTACACAAAAACAAGAAATGGGTGAATATGTGTATGTGTGTATGTATTTATTTACACTGCAAGTGGGCAAGCACCCGGTGGCAGTGGTATACACAATATAAACAATACACAATAAAATGATAAGCAATACACAATACAATTTCATACACAATACAATACGAATACACAATATAATTTAACACAATAATAATAAAACATAAATAAAATACCTAATTTTACATTACAACCTACATAATTATGTATAGGCCCTACATAAGTTTCAATAGTCTTTCACTTTAATCTCATCTCACTCACTCTAGTGGCACTATGACGCATTTCACTGACACTTTAGGACACATTTCACTGACACTATAGAACACATTTCATTGACGCTTTAAATTATCACTGATCGGAACTATTCACTGCACTGTAAAACCATAACTTCACTGACTCACCTCGCTTCACTGATACAACAGTTCAAATAAGTCAAATAATTACACCCTTATGCATACTTATAAACAGAACTACATTTAAACTAAACATTTCTAGTCTAAGGCCCTCTTACACGCTATTTTCAAATAATTTACAATTCAAACCAAGGAAGTAACTCGTCAGGCTAAATAAATACATGTCACCTTAAAAAATTATATGTTAAATGTCACCTTAATTTTAATTTGCACTTTATACACAACTTTTTAAATTATTCTTGAATCTCCTTAAGGAAGGACAGCCCTCAAAGACCGCTGCAGGTAGGTCATTCCAATCATTTATAGTTCTATTTAAAAATGAGAATTTACCTACATCCGTTTTCTGTTTCCTACATTTGATTTTAAAATCATGATCGTTCCTACCATAATATGTTGAATCAGCAGTAATAATGTACTTACTCGAAGATAAACCCTTCTGGAAATGAGACTCGCCTTAATTTTGAGGGCCCAAAAATAAACACTGGCATTTATTTTTCTACGCATTATTTTGTCCTATCCTCAAATACAGAGGAGCGGTTTGTCCATATTGTGACAGCGACGTGAGATTCGAACTCACGACCAGCGTCCCGCGAGAGAGCATATCGCGCGGGCTTCACGGGAAAGGGAAAGGAGCCACGCGAGGGAAGGCTGCGCGCGCAGCTGCTACTTAACGCAGTGAATGTGGAACGACCTTCTCGACTATTCCAGAAGTCCGTCGAAGTGGAGATATCGAGATAATTCACTACACACCTGTAGAAATTTCTCGCAACTATGATTTTGCTATAAAAGAAGAAGCGCCAGCGAACTAGAGCAGAGTTTGCAGTTTCAGAGTTTTCAGTTATTCAGTCAGTGAGAAAGTCAGAGCAAGCAAGCCAGCCGGAGTTCGACTCGAGTGTGCGTCCGCATCTGCGTCAGCATCCGAAGGCCTGAGTTCGAGTGCAGTGGACCGCAGTTGGAGGGACCCGAGTTCGAGTACAGTGAACTGTCTCTGAAGGTCTGTGGTTCGAGATACCGTGAACTCGAGTGACTGAGATAGAAGAACTGTGAACTGAGAACTGGTAGTTCTGATTTGTAAATAGTGCTTTGTAAATATTAGTTAAGATTAACAGTTCATTGTTGTGCGTAATAGTCCAAGTAAATTGTCATTGTCGTCGGTGGAGTGCTATAACGAATACGGTGTTGAGTGAAGATCCAATTGTTGACGAGAGCGTTTAAGGTGAATTGTAGAAAGGAATTATTGTTGTGACGAATAAATTACATTGTTATTGCTAATAAAAATCACAATATTTTAATGTAGTTTCTCTTTATTTCTTATACATCTTGATTACAAAACTTTTAACCTTAGTTGCTAAGGCTAAGTGTGTATGGCTTACTTCACGTTATTTTGTTTACAGTAGATTCGGTTCTAAGCAATGTGAGTGTAGAGCAGTGGCGGCTCGCGTTAAGGGGCACATGGGCACATGCCCTCCCACAAAAAAATAAAGCAAATTTTTCTTAAAATTATCCGCTCAAAACTTAATGATTTAAGAACTTCCATTCAGGTATAAACAAACTGTGAAATGTGAATGCCTTCAGCTACCTGTACGTCGAGCGAGTGAAATCGTGGAAATATGTCTCAGGCACTGTAGTTCTAGTGTCCATCCTTTGCACATGCGCACAACTACTCAGAGTTTCAAGTGCAAGAGAGCGGTGTGAGGTGATGGATGCGGGGATCAAGAAGATGAGAGGGGAAGCGTCGACCAGGACTCGGTCATTTGCGTGGTCATCCTGTGCACATGCGCAAATGGTTTTAAAACGTAGATCGCAGATGAGGAAAGCGTTACGTATTAGAAGGTGTGATGGTAACACTGTCATGGCCCGAAGAACCAATTGAGTTGCCAGCTTAGCTATTCTGTGGCTAGATCTAGGTTTTTTTTAGATTAGTTACTATAATTGCTGTATTTCATATAAGAGGTAATGCTTTACTATGTTTTCCGATTAATTTAGCTATTAAAATTAAACCGTTTAACAATGTTAATATGTAAGTTTAGCTATAATCAAAATTATGGTAGGCTGCGTTTTTTAATAAGAGTGTTGGCAACATTGACAACCGTACGAAATACATGTTATCGGTTACTGCGTTTGTATTTGAAGCGGCAATAATAAAATTCTGAGTATTATTAAAAATTCTCTTCTTTTCTATTTTAAGCGTGAAGTTAGTTATACTAGTGTACGTTGAGTGCTTGTGTATTTGATCATTTCAATATGAATAAAGTTAGTGAACTAATTGGAAGGCAATTAGATTTCGACAGCAGAGTTCGTGCCAAGAAAGACTGACAGATTAGCATTTCAATTGGGAGTAAAATGGTGCGTTTGATTCCTAACTTCAACCACCGAGTTATCGAAGTATTTGTTTGAGCTAAGAATCAAAGAATGGACTTAATCTATAAATAGAAAGGTTAGTGTATAATGCATTCTTTATATTTACATTTTGCTATTGAAATTTTCAGCAATTATTCAGTATGCCAAGCCTATATTCGTATAGTGAGAAACCTATGGGTTCAATTAATCCAATATTAGTGTTTTAAGTTGTGCCCCGCCAAATAATTTGGTCACCAGCCGCCACTGGTGTAGAGTAGTCATAGCCTTGAACCTAACAGTAAAAAGAGATTATAATGGTACATGAACGTTGTAACTGGTTTGGTCGGCTGTATTAAAAGGTTAATCACCACTGTTTCTTTCAAATGAAAGTAGGGATTTTTCATGTGATCTGCAGGTGCTGATGAATAATTTCATTTTCGGACTGTCTCATGCATTAAGCATAAACCATAGTTGAAATTAGAAAAAAACCAAAATATTGTTTGCTGCAACTTATGGTTAAAAAAGACGTAGATAGAAGGACTTCCGTTACAGTTACTTTATTTAAATAATACTCTTACCAAGCATTACCTTAAAAAAGTAACTGTTACTAGTAATGGCGTTACTTATAATGCATTACTCCTCAATTCTGGAACTTGGTATCTTAAATGTTTGAATGTTTCAGGTCAGAGTGTAACTAGTCCAACAGAAACTCCTTTTACATCTTTACATGATGTATTCGCATGCTTTGCAACTCCTAGTGTTATGTGGAAACCAATGGAAGTAGATTTGGACACTGGTGAAAAAGTTACAGACAGCTTGAAACTTGCCTTTGATGATCCTGTAAGTAAATTATATTCTCTACAACAGTTACAGTCAACTCTGGATATAGTGAACATTCAGCTATAGTGAACCTAAATCTTTGGTCCCAACCCGCATACATTAAAAAGCACCTTAATATTTTCGTTTATAGTGAACCCTCGCTTTGGTTATAGTGAACCTTAAAAATTGAAGTTACAAGAGTTGTATCCTGATAAATTCTTATTTGAAGTCAGACCTTCTTGTATAAAATTGAAAGAATGTGTTGAGAACAAAGTTTTTTACTCCTTTAGTCAAAGACAAAGGTAGAATTAGTGATACCTAGACAATGAGCTGTACTGTAAATCCAGGCAAAGCGTGATGATCTTGTCTCACCCATTGTCGAAAGGTTGCCTTTTGTTCTCAGAAACATTTCCTTTATGGTGGATAGCATCGAAACAACGGAAAATGAGATTGCTTTCTTTTACTAAAAAGGGACGGACATTATGTCCATGTTCAGAGCATAAATGAAGGTAAGATTCCGATGGCTTTCAAGCGCTATCAACTCCCTCCCAGTTTCCGTTAAGTGACCCGGGAAATTCCAAGGCTGAGTATGCAGTCACACCATAACAGCGTTTGTCTACCTCATTAGTCTGTTTCTAGTGTTCGAACAATGAATGTACTGTATAAAAATGTCGGACCG
Source organism: Periplaneta americana (assembly GCA_025594305.2). NCBI lineage: Eukaryota > Metazoa > Arthropoda > Insecta > Blattodea > Blattidae > Periplaneta > Periplaneta americana. The sequence goes on from JAJSOF020000037.1 coordinate 27,177,599, forward strand.
TAAAGTGTTTTCTGTGGATTTTTTTTTTTATTTTAGTGGGTTATTTTACGACGCTCTATCAACATCTTAGGTTATTTAGCGTCTGAATGAGATGAACGTGATAATGCCAGTGAAGTGAGTCCGGGGTCCAGCACCGAAAGTTACCCAGCATTTGCTCATATTGGGTTGAGGGAAAACCCCGGAAAAAACCTCAACCAGGTAACTTGCCCCGACCGGGAATCGAACCCAGGCACCTGGTTTCGCGGCCAGACTCGCTAACTGTTACTCCACAGGTGTGGACTTTTCTGTGGAAAATAAGGCTAATATTATAAGTGACATTGAACGTAGTCTTTCGAAAGTGGACGCGGGTTGACAGCATAGTTTAATTAAATCAATTGTGAGTTACAGTATAGGCTACATTATACAGTGAAATTAATTCCACAAAAATTAAATATTTTAATTACGCTATAGTACTTTGTTTTCTTGTTTACAGTTCATTCATTCCTGTCATTTAAGGTTAGGGGAGGGACACCGGATTTAGTGAACCTCGGATATAGTGAACAAAATATGAAAATCCGCAGAGGTTCACTATATCCGGGGTTGACTATATATGAAATATATTTTTATAAGTGTAGCACTTCTGAATAACTAACTTCAATTTTTACGAGATTTACAGTTCTAGGTCGAGTTTAATGTAATAATAAAGATTCATCTCAACACTCAGACTTCATTACAAGTGGTCATGTTTTATACAACATTCAACACATTTGCGCTATATTTGGAGATTGGTGATCTCACTCATTTATACTGAATTACTGTTGTAAATTATCTGATATTTAGCTGTCACGTCCCTTGGCATATGGAGAAAGCGTAGCAATGAGTCAGTGACCTCCCTGCAACTGACATATGAGGGGTTCAAAACCAGAGTGGACCAAATCCATCTGGAATAGTTCTGAGATATTGAATCTTAAAGTTCCTGGCTCACGCTTAGCAGCCTTCACCTTCCATAGGAAATGCTGCCCTCTGTGGAGTAACAAATGAGTTATGGACTTTGTTTGTTATGGCAATGAATAAATCCATAGTCCCGTCGCTCTAATTTCCGGCAGCCAATCGCGTTGCAGGTTAGCTACATTTAAACGTGTGCGTCTTGTGATTCGCTTATGAAGACGTTATTCATTTCTTAAGGCTCGATAAATACTTAATATAATCGCCCGCCATGTTGGCTCTTTCGTTGCCGTTCGCAGAAAACACACGAAGACGTTATTTGCCGCTCAATTATTTGCTGAATTACAGTGCGTTTGATTTATTATCATAGAAGCTACGACATGATAATGTTTAACGGTGTGGCAAATAGATTCCTCGTGTGGTAGCTCGGCGAACGATACTACCTACCCAGACTTTATGGAGCCTTCACTTCCTAAGACGTAAGCAAAGAGGCGGAGTCACGCTGGAAATAACAGCATCGCGACTATAAGTTTTCCTCATCCGAAATTATATTAATTCACAAACTGATCACTGGTGGACTTGGTCCACTCTGGTTGTGAACGCCTCATTTACAAACCTAACGTTCAGTATCAGGACCAAGAATCTGCTGTCTGATGATAATATAGAAGCATTGAAGAATAAATGTGGAAAAGGATGAAAGTGCCACCATAGCCGAAGTTTTTTTTTAATTGTTTCAATATACCATTGGACACAACATGGGAACAGTGTTATTTCAGTCCGGATATAGTTCAAATGTTTAGTGCAAGATAGAAACTCCTGCTGCCACAACATGGGGAAGGGTGAATGTATCATGCACACAGCAGACACTCACTCAGTCGATGAGATCTAGTTAATGGAACAACATATAGTTAGTACTATTCCGTTAGTTTATATGGGACTGTCCAAAAGAAAAAGGTGATGTTACAAGATATCAGGAATGCATCATTGTCTCTATTGAAGCATAGAAACAGGAAAGTGAAGAAAAGGAAAATGGGCTCTTGGTAATGATTAATTACCTTGAATAGGATTTCCATATGTTCCGTAAAATATAGAAACGTCCCTTTTTTCGCTAACATGTACTGTTTCGGGACATGTTTTTGGCTCTTATTTAAAAATCTGTAGTGCTCAGGAAAAGTGGCACAAGTCAAAAATGTTAATTTTACAGGAGAAGGGAAAAAAACTGTCTTCACACTGGTTTATGTCGATTTGATTTTCTTCTGTATGAATTATTGTAATGGGAGGAATACTTATGTCTCTTTTCCCAAGCGAGCAGATGTTCCGTAAGTTGTCAATAAATGAATAAAAAATGTTTGTGGAAACTGACTTATGCCACTTTTCCCAAACATTGCAGAAAAACAAAACTAAAAATAACTGTTATGTTATTATAAATGTCAATCTCCATCATTTTCGGTGATATTGAAATTTGCTACATTGGCAACACTGAAGGTAACATTGTATGTATATAGTGTTCTTAAAACAGTTCATACTATGAAGCAAACTGCAACTAGAAATTGTTGAATCTTCTTGTTTGACGAGATCATAATACTTACTTACTTACTTACAAATGGCTTTTAAGGAACCCGCAGGTTCATTGCCGCCCTCACATAAGCCCACCATCGGTCCCTAACCTGTACAAGATTAATCCAGTCTCTATCATCATATCCCACCTCCCTCAAATCCATTTTAATATTATCCTCCCACCTACGTCTCGGCCTCCCCAAAGGTCTTTTTCCCTCTGGTCTCCCAACTAACACTATATGCATTTCTGGATTCGCCCATACGTGCTACATGCCCTGCCCATCTCAGAGACGAGATCATAATAATTGTGAAAAATATTCTGAATTCTAAAGAAGACAATGAATTCAAGGAAACTTTAAAACAAAACATTTAGATGAAGTCTGGGTGAATCTGTTCAAAAATGCTGATGAAAAGCTTCAATGTTGAAAGATTTTTCCTTTTGAATTCACTGTGGGCTGTCGAGAAAAACAACTGATTAAATTTCTAACTTCTTTACTGTGTTAATCTTCAGGATTTACCTCGCTTGACTAGTTTCGAAGTCTTTATGCTTCATTGTCCAAAGCCTAGTTGATATACCGTGCTATCTTCTCCACTAGGCTTTGGACAATGAAGCAAACAACTTCACAATTAGTCAAGCGAGGTAAATCCTAAAGATTAACACAGTAAAGAAGTTTGAAATTTAATCAGTGATATATAAGTTTTAAAAGTATAAGAAGAAGTCCGTATATGAACCTTGTCTGTCTTATCTTTCTCAAAAGTACAACGTCCCTCTTAAACAATGGTCTGTCATTGGTTTGCTGTTTGGTAGTAGAGGTTCTATTTCCAAATTCACATGGAATTATTAAGGAACTTCACATTCCTTTTGATTATGTAATGTCTATCCTTATAAATATTATCAAGGATTCTCTTCAAATATTACATCATCATCTGTATTTCAATTAATCCACTTATATTTGCCTTAAACAATTAACTTTCTTTTTTCTCTAATGTATCACATCACATTATATTGTATTCAGGACCCTGTGGTCACTCAAATTCTTTGAGCTGATGTCTTACTTACTTACATACATACAAATGGCTTTTAAGGAACCCGAAGGTTCATCGCCGCCCTCACATAAGCCCGCCATCGGTTCCTATCCTGTGCAAGATTAATCCAGTCTCTATCATCATATCCCACCTCCCTCAAATCCATTTTAATGTTATCCTCCCATCTACGTCTCGGCCTCCCCAAAGGTCTTTTTCCCTCCGGTCTCCCAACTAACACAGAGCTGATGTCTATAATTTAGAATTTATATATAGAAAAATGAAGAGAAAAACAAGTTTCATGTAAAGGCAGTAAAATCAATGTTTATTGTGAAATGATTTTTCAGTGAAGATTGTGTTGCATTTCATGACTTAATCCTTCACAACAAACAAATGTTACAAGAAATTCATTTTTCAGAAAAGTATTGCACAAATGACTCTGATTTATAACAGTGTATTCTCAGATGAACCTATTTTGTAAGGAGTGCATTTTAAATTATTTTTCTTTAATTTATTCTTTTAGTACTTTATTTTCAATAACATTTAATTGTATTGTTGTAATCTGTTTAAAAACGACACAGATAAGCATGATGGAAAATACACACCAAAGATTAATTTTTTTAATTAATGCTGTCTAGTATTTTTTTCTGATATTTCTCGGAACTCAAACCTTGAACCAAAATACAACGGACTTTATATCCTGATATGTTTAATTTGTGAAATACCTTTTTCAAAAATATTTAAGATGAGTTCTATGGGACTTTAAAACTTTCCATAGGCATACGAAGTGACATTTACACTGTTTTGAATGATAGTATACAATTATGACAAAAATATACAATTTCTTTAAAACAAAATATTCTAAAGACGTTTCCAATTAGAATCATTTGTTTTGTTTTGTTCAAAGTCTTCCATTACAATTTTGGAAGATTTTTGTTCAAATATTGAAAACGTTTATGACATTTTTACCCTTTCCCATATTCACTCCTAAATTGGTACTTTATCTGATTGCTTTATTACAGAGTAACAGTGACCTAACAATTACAGTTAATGGAAAACCAATACATGTACACAAAGCTGTTCTCAAAATTAGATGTCAACATTTTCGATCAATGTTTCAAGATCACTGGGAAGAAGACAGTAGAAGGTAATGTCCTTATTTTTATAAAGATTAATAGCAAAGTGAAAATAGATTAGTTTTTGTCAAACGAACGAAACATTAAACTTATTTGTAATGACATAACAATAACGATAACTTGTATACAATATTATTATCCTTATTATTTCTTTGAATCCATTTACTCTAATGGCACAGTTAATATTGTTACATTCTTGGACAATCTGTTATTAATTACAGCTACTGATTTTTTGCAGTGTTCTTGAAATGGATCAGTTTTCATATCCAGTATATCATGCTTTCCTACAGTATTTATATACAGATGAGGTGAACCTTCCACCAGAAAGTGCTCTCGGTGAGTAATCAAGTACCAGTATTGAACATTTTTATTAAATTAGTGGATTTTAGTTTGATAGTTATATGAGACAGAATAGTCAAAGAACATATTTATAACTTTTATTATATTTTTAAAGCGCACATATTTTCATTATATTTCTGTACTACTACATTTACTCGAGTATAATACACCATCAGACATAATACTCATCTCAATTTTTTAATCCTAAAATACAGAAAAAAAAATCACCGGTGAATATAATACGCATTTCTGGTAAAAGCCATTCAAGATCCTCACTTGCAGTATCAGAACTGGAACTTCCAGTCAACAGGTCTGGGTTAATGTCAAAACATTGATTGATGATGACTAGACTTCGTTGAATTGCCACACGCAGCATGCAATCAGGTTGCCGATGTACGGTAGTATAGAGGAGGTGAGCGACCGCCCGGTCTCGTAGTATAAGCAGTTCATGTTAAGAGTTGTGACCGGTCCAAATAGATAGAGCAGCTACAGCTAATGTATACTATGTAAGCACTTGTTTTTGCATTACTGTGGTTGGAATAGTCAAAGCTTAACATTTGTTCAGTGCAGACAAGAATTCAATCAAACATACTACAATGAGAGTGTTGCTGTTCCAAACAATTGGCCCTGGAATAACCTTACCCCCGCAGCCAGTCTTGACCTGTTGGGGAACGTGGTTGAATTCTGTTAATTATTATGCAGAACATTACGGAAAAATAATATAGGTAATTGATGCATTGGATAGCACAGACAGTTCCGCTGTTGCAGCTGTAAAATCATTGCTTTCTGAACAGCTATTGAAAGATATTCTGTCATTGATTCTAATTTTAAAATCGTGTCCAAAAGCATCATCCTGTTAGAATCGTCTAAACTACAACTCTCAGAAGCCCTTAATATAGTGGATAAAGTATCACAAACCGTTATCCAAAATAACAATTCACTAATTTCAGAAAAAGTGAAATGTAAGTTGAGAAACATTATTGCTAAAAATTCTGCCTATTCACAACTTCGTATTATAAATTATGTACTATCAGATCACGACAAGAAGTCTGAAGTTGGTGTACTAAAAAGTAGTGACTTCCCGTTCTTAAGAAATGCACGTATTACATCGTGTGATGTTGAACTACAAGTTCCCAATATACAAACTGTTTAAGTGACCATCGGAGGAGGTTACTTTGCAGTCGGTCAAAATGTACGTAACTCTTCACTGCAATGCACATATTCAAGGATGATGTGAGTATCTTACATTAAATTTTAAGAGTTAATATATCTCATTATAAAATAATTGTATATTTACATGTTTAGACATTTCCTACTTCAATGATCATTCATTATATTTCTTGAATGCAGGATACAGGTTTTATTGTAACCGCAGTATACTGCTCAGTATTTACATCAGAGACACGCCCCCTTCTCATACAATCTATACTGCGTGCATAGTAAACCTTGTGAATCTCGTGGCAATTCCACGAAGTCTAATGATGACTAACGTCATGTCACTTTTTCACCAGTAATTATTGGTAAATCCTTTTGGTTTATTTAAAGACGCGCGATTCTTAAAAGTTGTATATATAAAATCTCAGAATAAAAGAAAAAAGTGCCAGTTAGTCATTACTGTAGTTAAAAATAATATTCATATTAATAATGACTGTTGTCAAAAATGGACATGAAATTGCGAATGAAAAGTGCGCAAAAAATGAGAAAACATGGCTGTTTCTTTCAGCATTTTCCCAGAAAGTATCTCATAGCATAGAGCGTTCATTTAAATTTTATCCGAGTCTGGGTGTTTGCTTGCGAATATAACATGCCATCGATTATAATACGCACTCCAGTTGGCATTTTGTCAAAAAAAAAAAAAAAGGTGCGTATTATAATCGCGTAATTCGGTATATTTACTATAAATATCTTATCTGTATAGAAAAAAAAAGGCATTTTTCTTCTCTTATTATGCAGGCTTCACTTGAAGATCTCAATTTGATCATTCATATTTTAAATTTATTATCACAAAGGTTCAATATCTGAGGAAGAGGAAGATGAGAAAGAGGTGGTGCAGCAGACATGCATTCTAAGTTGAAAATCAGAAGATAATATTAAGCTGAATTAGTTGTGGTGCTATTGACAAGTGAATAATATCTACTCAGCATCAGAGTGATATTTCAGATACTCTAATTTTTTCCCCTCCAATGCCACCAGGTTGTCTTCTTTCCTGACAATGGCTTATATGTAACCCATTTCTGAGGTTAGGGCGTCTGAAAGGCATGTTACGCTACCCCATTGGTATTATGAATATGTGGTGCCAGAGAGGTCTTAAAACTAAACTTAAACTTACCAGTGATTAGAAAAGATTCTTTGCAAATTACGAAAGGTTTTTTGTCTTGAAATTCTTCTGGTTCTTTAATAATTCAATTTTATTTCCTAACGTGGAGTTTCATTAGAAAAATATTTACAGTGCCTGTATCTTTTATATCACTTATTAACTTTTCGTTTAATTTCACGGTCCTTGAGTGGAGTTTATGCAATTTTGCTTTTCTTTTAATTCTATGAAAAACCGTGTCTATGCTCAAGTGCTGGTATGTTGGTCTTTCAACCAGGCAGAGCAGGTTCAATCCCTGGCTAGGTTGTGGTGGAATTTGTAGTGGACAAGCAGAAGTTGCAGAGGGTTTTTCTTGGGGTACTCCCATTTCCCTCTATCATTCTACCAACACACTTCACTTCCCCGTCATTCCATCCCTCCTCTGCAATAGTTAAAAATAGGCTGGGGGAGTCTTGAAGAGTCATAGCAAGTAGATCATCTGAGTTTACATAAAGCCTTGGTTTTTCTGAACCGACGCATGCGATGTGCAAGGTGCGAGGCCCACCTCGTACAAATCCGGACTACACGAGAGATAGTGAGTGGTTTCTATAATTGCGAGATGCAAGATCTGTGCACCTCACAGCCATAGAAACCACTCACTATCTCTCATGTAGTCGCATGCATCGGTTCAGAAAAACCAATGCTGAACAGTGCAAATTCTCAGCTCAGTTGGTAGAGCATTGGTACGTTTAACCAAAGGTCCCGGGTTCGATACCCGGCCCCAGAACAATTTTTCCCTCAAAATTATTCAAATCAACTTTACAGGGAGTTATACCTGAAAGATTGATTTGCATAATACACGTCACTGTTCGTTAACAGAAAACCACAATTTAAGTCACACAGAGTTAGTGTGCACTCAATGTTGGTTGCTTGACGGTTGTCAGCCCACTTTGAAGTCTGTGGATATAGAGGTGTCGGGTAGAGTTCCCGGGTAGCTCAGTTGGTACGTTTAACCAAAGGTCCTGGGTTCAATACCCGGCCCCGGAACAATTTTTCCCTCAAAATTATTCAGCGCAAATTCTGGTACCCACATCAAACATGTGTGTATATATTATATAGGGTTTTCCAAAAGTAAAGGTATCTAATTTTAATTGCTCATATTTCCTTCATTTTCTATACAATCTTAAAAATTCTGGCACTGGCATATTATACAACAAATGGGATTTCTTTGCATCAGCACTCATTGCCATAGCTTCATCGTAGATGTTGTGTGTCCACCATTTTGTTTTTGTACAGAAAACCTGTCTTCAGTTCTGTATACAGCAGCTTTGAGTTCGTGTTCTGGAATATCTGCCACTGTGTGTGCATGGAGTCCTTCAAGTCATCAATTTTCATAGGTCTGCTCAATAACACTCTTTCCTTCAGATGGCCACACAGCAATAACCGTAATCTGATGAGTTAATATATGGAAATCTTGCAGGTCAAGCTACTGGAAAGTGCCTGCTGATAACATGACCACCAGAATAATCAGAAATAAATAATTTTCTATGTAAGCAAACTCGTTGTCATGATGATGCAAAAAATCTTATTTCTTGTGTCATTAGCCAGTTCCAGAATGTTTAAGATTATGTAGAAAATGAAGAAAATATGAGCAATTAAAAGTACTTCTTACTTTTGAAAACCGGAAGAAACATATTAAAAAGGAGAATGAATGTAGAGTGAAAAGATTATATATCAAATTTCAGAATAACAGAATTAATTTTAATTTTTGTATGATATGATGATTGTTGTTATGTCCTATATAACTTCGCTATCTACATTTATTGGTTATTATTGTTTGAATTGTAGGGCGCGATCATGTTAATAAATTTTGAATATAGTGGTATAATAAATGATTTACTTAGATTAGAGAATTCCCTACACACTTGATACAACCTTCTTTGAGTCCACTTATCACGATAAATGATAACATAATGCGTTCTGTCCACTCTTTCATTTGGAGCCACCCACTGAAATAACTCAAGAAAACACGAGTGGTTACTTATTCTAGTGAGTGTTTTTTTATCTTACTGAAATTGGAGCTAGCACTCAGTGCTGGAGTAGCATGAGTCAGTGCTTAAGGAAAAGAGTTCAGCTGTGATTGAAAGTATCTACAGCATTTTTATTCATACCAATGTGAGCATTAATTTGATATTATTGAGTGAAAAGTGTTACTCACTTCACTCATTGTTTAGTTTCTTCGATATTTTGATGATCAGAATTATGTTGAAATATTGTTATGGCTAAAATATGACTTCAGATTTTGTGTAAAATTAACTACATAAACTTAAGACTGTGAAACATCTTGGACTGGTTCATACCATTGATAGAAGTTGTTTAAATTTTCATTGTAGAGTTACTTGATCTTGCCAATGCATATTGTGAAGTGCAATTGAAGAAACGATGTGAACAGATAATTAAGCAAGGAATAACAGTCGAAAATGCTGCTATGTTGTACTCTACTGCCATCGAGTACGAAGCCAAGGTGAGTAAAAATTTTAAATGCCTCTTCTAGATGATATAGAAGGTAAAAGGGGAAAGAGGAAGAAGGAATACAACAAAACTAATGTACTGAATGAAAATATACATTGACAAGGTCATTTGACATAAAAGTCCTGACTTCTAAATATCTTATGTGTCATGGTAAACTTGATTGACTCCGTGGTCTGTTGGTCAGCATGCTGGCTTTCAGATCAGGAGGTCCCGGATTCGATTCCCGGGTAGGGCTCTCGGTGAATTTTTCTTGAAGAGGAATCCCTGGGTGTCTAGAATCTGGAAATTTGTATGAATGTGAGTGTGATTGTGAGTGTGCTGGGTTAATATTAATTAACCAATCATCACAAATATAAAAAAATACATCAGGACTGTCGCTGGGCAGTAACCTGAACACACGTTTCAGTGTCACATTGTTGACAAGTAACTCCATCTATTAGCACAACCATAAAGCATCTAATAGATGCTATAGAGTTATTTATAAAAAAATGATAAACTTCAGGAATATACACATATGTATATTATCTTTTTCAAATGCTAGTACTTTGAAAAAGTCTTCGGTTTTCTTTGTTCCCGCCAAATGAAGATTTTTTTGTAACTTCAAGGACTACACCATTCATTGAAGTTTATTTCTGTAACGTCTTAAAGTAAATATCATTTTAGCAAATACAGGTACTATATTTTTAGTTTATTGTATATATAACTTTACCATAAAGAAGTCAAAGAGTAATTCTTCGACACTATATTACTTTTTTGGTAATATATTATCTGCACTTCTTAATAGTGACTCCTGAATTCACCTAGTACGTTTGAATTAAATAAAAATTATAGCATTCTAAAGTACAGTTCTGTTAGTCCAGACCAATTAGGATAGAGTGTTGTTCAGATTAACAGAAGTACAGATTAACAGGCAGTTTCTTGAATAAAATAATAAATTACAGTATAATAACATAATAAAGTACAATATCTGTATTAATGATATCACAAGTTATAAACCGTTCCCTTTCTTCAGTTAAAAAAATTGTCTTTTTTTTTTTTTGTCGTTTGTCATGCATTTCCTTCACTATAAGTTCACGCAGATGCCTCTTGTGGTAGTAATATGCAGACTTAAATATTTCTCAGAGAAAAGAAAATTTATTAATGAAAGACAATCCATTAAAAACATTAATATAGAACACAGTTCAGCCCTCATGAAAGATGTTACAAATTCTGAAATAGAAAAACTAGTTTGAAAACTCTGGTTATAGATACAATTGAGACAAGATACCTGCATAAGGGGTGATTACAGACATACAGTTGGATCCCTCATATCACATTCAAGAGGAGCAGGAGCTGGAGGAACGTGTTCTCTCTTTTAATTTTACTTTTGTGTAGGAGAATAAATAACAAATTTTGAAGGAGAAGTTATTGTTATTTATATATCTTTGCAAAGCCTCTTATATAAATTAAATAAATATCAAAATGCTGTCATATTATCGATTCGATAGCAGCCATACAAGCTCTAATTTCACAATATTCTACAAAAGAGACTAAAATTCAGGATTGTAAAAAAATGATGTGTTATCTAACTGAACTGCAGAAAGAAAATTACTTCACAGTGGATTCCTGCTCATTGTGATATAAAGGGAACAGCAAGACTTTTTAGCTAAAAAGGGCCAGATATTTTACAGCCACCTAATAACGGACTTCATTTTATTCTGTAAAACAACTAACCAAAACTAAATTCAGATCTGCTCGAAAACAAAGAAATTCGAATGGAGTAAAAGATAATCTGGGAAATTTTATTGACTAACCCCGAGATAATTCCTCAAGGACCACGTAAATCTGTTGTTACGATGTTCAGGTTGGTAACAGGTCACGACTGTTTGACAAGTCACCTGCACAAGATAAGAATTTCCCGTACATGTGTGTTGTAAATGAAGATTGAACATGAAACACATCAAAAGCATTGCTATAAGAAAATGACATCATTCAAGAATGCTGGAGTGTAAGACAATGAATGACTTCATTGTCATACTGAACCAACAACATATCCTTAATGCCATTCTGTTGAATAAAATCTATCATACAATTAACATTTAACCTCACGTAACTTCATTTTTGGAATTCAGCAGTACCCTCATTTTCTTCTCCATTCATTGTGTGATAGTCTGGACCACCTTCAACATTGTCAAGACAGTCCTAAATCTAGTATAACAGATCTTTCAAAATCCCTAATCAGCACTTCATGGTAGTCCATGGTTTCAGTTTCTTCACTCTCGTGTTCAACACTGCTGTCATACAAAATTTTCTGCCATGCATTGACCATTGTTCATACAAACACAATTTCAAATCAAAGTTCTAAAGAAATTTCAAGAAAACAGTAATAATAAATCTTGGTCAGTATTGCTTACTGAAAAAGAATATATACCTGATTCTCCTTGGCATGATGCAGTAGCGAAATTTCGAATGCTAACTGGCCATGACTGTTTAGCAGTACAACTGTTTAAAATTGGAATTTTTGGTTCACCAAAATGCATCCTGTGTAACCTAGAAGACTCTCTGATGAATCAAGAACATTTACGAAAATGTCCAGCTTTGGCATCAAATCTTTTGGATTCGGACTCTAAATTATACTGGGAATCTAGAATGGAGAACTTCCAAGTGCCTGGGCAATAGATAGTACTACTACTATTTGACCAATGTAGATGATGCTAGGTTGTTCACTTCACAAAAAAATTGAACATTCTCAACCTGAATGTACATAACTTTATAATTTATTGTGCCATGTTTTTTCTGCCCTAGAAATATTGACTATGGTATGTGGAAACTTAAGCCTTATCTCGCAAAATGTTTTTTTGTTTTGAATTTTCTGTATCACATTTTATTTCTTCAGAACGCCTGTCTGAATTTAACGATTAAATTATATTTGGTTTAACGGGATCTAGCTTGAGAAGTTTTACTGTGTTACAAAGCGTATAGTAATGAAGTTCAAGGAATAGACTGATACTGGCAATTACATCACTGGCTGAACGTTGTTTTCTTAAATACAAGAACAATGAGGAAAGATGAAAGTGTTGTAAAGTATATACTCGTAGTTCCTATAAAATATATAAAATGTTTTATTTCACTCACCAACTAGTGATGGTACCTTGTGCTTTTAGTTGACAGGCGTTGGAAGTTCAGTGGGATCTGTAAGAAGAATGGAGATATTAAATTTCTGTTTAGAAACAAATATAATTTTCATATCGAAAAAGGGATTTAATGTATTAACTCTAAAAGAAGGCAGAAATCACTCTCTATTGGAGGAAGGTGGAACATATTTCCCCGGACCATGTATTTATTGTTCGTGGTTTGTAATATAAGATAAAGAAACAGTTTTAGCTGAAGTTGTTGATACACTTATTATCCCCTTCTGTACCACCGTTGCATTTTATGTGAATCATCACATTGACATACACAAGTACATTAGGCTGACAAGATTTTTTATGATCCAGCAATTTCAAGAAAAATCACAAACTCTTCCTAGTCACTCTCTATTGAAATTTTACAGACAATGTAACAGTAGATAAAATGATAGAACTTTGCACACTAATTTTGTAGAGTATCTTAATCAATCTTTTTAATGTATCCAGCTGTTTGCTGACAACATAAAGTCCACTATAATCCATTGTAGTCTTTTCAGTTTTTGTTTTTCATGAGAAATGAGGGGTATTTTGATCGGTGTTCATTATAGATGCCTGTTGCTAGTAGCCAGAGTTGGGGTGTAGTCAATATATACTGCAGGGCTGTGTCTTCTGCAACTCATACTGATGATTTTAATTTATTTCTTTTGTGGTTTATGGATGGACAGTATAGAAGAATGTGTTCCAGATTTTCATCATGATTATTACACCACAGACAAGTTATCAGAAATGTGAAATCAGTGTAGGTACAATTGTGTGACAATGTGACCTGTTCTGGCTCTTGTTAAAAATGTTTGAACATGTCTGGGCAAGTTTTTGTACATTTCCAGGTCGTTTGGTTTCTTTTGTACAGACTGTAAAATTTTTCTTTTGTTAGAGGAGAACCAATTGTTGATCCATAGGTTTATAAAATGAGACTTTACTGAAGCAAAAGCACTGGATAGAGATATCACATCATCCCATCGTGTAGCTCAGCAGATAGGGGTGTCACAGTCTTCAGTGATAAGAGGTACAAAACAATTAAAATTAAAACCGTACAAAATTCATGCACTTTAGAGTTTAATGGAACCTGATTGTCAGAGCAGACTTAGGTTTTGCATGTGGTTCCAACATCAGTGTACTATTTGACCCCACCTTAATTTTTTATAGTGACGAAGCATAGTTCCACCTCAATGGTTACGCGAACACTCAAAACAGTCGTTACTGGTACAATGAAAATGCACACTATTTTCACGAACAACCGCTACATGACATAAAAATAGGGGTACGGTGTGCCAGATATCACAAGGACGTCATTTCGAACATGAATTGTGAATTTGGTACGCAATACTAACTGCAAAAGCGCGAAATGAATCCTCCACATATGGTAACATTGTTACATATGAATCAGTCGCCGTGAGTGCAGTTAGGAGTCTAGTCTAGGTAAAACTAAGAGAGACCATACAAGATTTCAAGATATCGGAGAATTTAAAAATCTGACTTAATTCCCATAATTCATGCAGAGATTGGAGAAAAAGTGAATGGAATGGTCACATCGAAACCATTAATAAAAATGGAACAGCAAAGAAACTAGCACGAGATATATCACTATAACATAGAGGTATTACCTTTTAATAGAAAAAGGAGCATCGTCGGACCTCTGGAACAAGAACTAAGAAAGAGACTAGTGAAGTACTTTTTGTGACATTGTATGGAGCAGAAACATGGACATTACGACGAAGTGAAGAGAAGTGACTAGAAGCATGGAGAAAGATGGAGCATGTGAAGAAAGAATGATGCTGAAACTGATCAGGAAGAGGAAAAGGAATTGGTTGGGTCACTGCTAAGAAGAAACTGCCTACTGAAGGATGCATTGGAAGGAATGGTGAACGGGAGAAGATTTTGGGGCAGAGGAAGGTATCAGATGATAGGCGACATTACTGTAAGGTATATGGATCATATGCAGAGACTAAGAGGAAGGCAGAAAATAGGAGAGATTGGAGAATGCTGGATTTGCAGTGAAAGACCTGCCATTTGGCAGAACACTGTATGTATAGAGGTATTGGTACCTTGCTATTGATCTCAATTATGAAAAAGGAATTAACATGCTTCTAGCATAATTTTAATTTATAATCTTAGCTTTCAATTTTGAATAAGAAGAAGAAAAAGAAATTGTGCAGAGATGAAAATTCATTTTCAGTAATTAACAATAATTCTCAGCATATAATATTTTTAAGCGTGCTAACATTTTGAAGTAATAATTATGATTATGGAAATATTTTGCGATGTAAAGTTACTTTTGAAGTACATACCGGTACTATTTTCTTTTATTGTAGTTTGTTTTCACCATTATCAGTTAACCTCTTTTCTGTATTAATTACGATAAAATAAGTGGATAACCTTCATATAACCATACGAGTTTTTAGGTTTTCATGGTGACTGTGATTAGAATTAGGCTGTTGGGTATCCCAGCGTGTCCTGGAACTCGACATTTTCAACGTTCCGGTACTGCATATAGGTTCCATCACCAGGATAAGACCTGTTGTGCTTGTTATGCCAGGCTAATTTGATGATGGAACTTGTATGTAGTTCCGAAACATTTGGAAATGTCAAGATTTAAGAAACGGTGAATTACCCAGAAGCCTGATTTCAATCTTCATACAACTGCTTTGCAAATTATACAGGTTAGTTAAGAGTCCCGCATCACCTAAATAACTTTTGAAGCATACGGTTCAGTGACATGAAATTTGGTATGTGAGGATAACCATATACTAAGAACTCAATAATTGGTATTACCGAGTTTTTTCTACTTCCGGTTTAACCGGAAGTAACTCCAACTCTCTTATTTTAAATGGAACACCCAATATATTATTTTATTTTTGAATAGTACTCATTAAGAGCTTTTCAAAAATTACGCACACTTGATACTTCTGTACAAATTCAGTGTTACTATGTCAAGGAAACAGAAAAGTGTATCGAATATTAAAATAATAAAAGCACCACCTAAATAACTTTTGAAGCATATGGTTCAGTGATATGAAACTTGGTATATGAGGATAACCAGATGCTGAGAACTCAATAATGGTATTACCGAGTTTTTTCTACTTCCGGTTTAACCGGAAGTAACTCCAACTCTCTTATTTTAAATGGAACACACAATATATTTTTTATTTTTGAATAGTCTCATTAAAAAGTACCCACACTCGATACTTCTGTACAAATTCAGCGTTGCTAAGTCAAGAAAACAGAAAAGTGTATCGAATGTTAAAATAATAAAATACTCCTTCCTTAACAAAAACAAAACAAAGCTAGCTCATCTTCTAAATTATGTGTTCAAATTGGTAGCCCTCAGCTGCTTTACAATGTGTCATTCGATCATAGAAACCATTTAAGGAATGATTTAACCAGGCTTTAGGAATATCTTGCACCACTTTCATTTTTATTTAGCAACACTGAATTTGTACAGAAGTATCAAGTGTGAGTACCTTGTGAAAAGCTCTTAATGAAGTAGAAAAAACTCGGTAATACCGTTTTTGAGTTCTTAGTATATGGTTATCCCCACATACCAAGTTTCATGTCACTGAACCACATGCTTCAAAAGTTATTTAGGTGGTGTGGGACTTTTAACTAATCCTGTATAGAGGATTTCACGTTAAGAAAAAAGCATTGAGCATAAGGGGCTATTCCATCAAATGACCAGTTGCCATAGAAACATCTACCACAATGACTAGGCAAGGCCCGTAAAACCAATGGTTTTTCTTAATGTGGAATCCTCTATAGTCAAAGCTGCTTTATCTATACTAATAATAAAGCTGTAGCCGAAATTTTTCTGGTAATTTTCGATTTTCCAAAAATAATTGATCCTAACATATATAATTAACCACCCTGAAACCGAAAATGGCTTTTTTGAAATTTTTGTTTGTATGTCTGTCTGTCTGTCTGTATGTTTGTTACCTTTTCATGCGATAATGGCTGAACGGATTTCGATGAAAATTGGAATATAAATTAAGTTCGTTGTAACTTAGATTATAGGCTATATGGCATTCAAAATACATTATTTAAAAGGGGGGTTATAAGGGTGCCTGAATTAAATAAATCGAAATATCTCGCTTATTATTGATTTTTATGAAAAATGTTACATAACAAACATTTCTTTAAAAATCATTTCCGATAAGTTTTATTCTTTGAAAAATTTTGATAGGACTGATATTTAATGAGATAAATGAGTTTTAAAATTAAAATAACTGCCATCTAAGGCAGTGTAATGAAATAAACAAATGAATTCGTCTATAAGGGGCCTTGGTCAACAACAATCGAAAGCTATGAATCATAGCCTACAGATAATGTTTCTGTGTTTGTATGACGTAATATCGGAAGCTAAATTAACCGATTTGTGTAATTAATTATTATTTCACCATTGGAAAGTGAAGTTTCTCTATATGGACATAATGCTATAATGTTATTACAGTAACTTCGGAGTGAATTGAGGACAGGTAAGATTAAAATAGCTTCTTATGCACAAACAACTTGATAGGCTATTCTGTGTATTCGTTTCCTGTATTTCTTAAAATAATGTTTATCTCAGAGAATTAACGAACCACAAGAGTGTATTGATTTAGTATGCAGTAATAATATGTTAGCTTAGCATTCCATTATTTTATAATCCAAATTTTAACTATGCTCAATTGAATCGTGTTAAAATACATAAAATACATATGCATTAAATGCAATGCAAAAAAAATTGGGTAATGAGCCAAGCAGATTATGTTGCGCTGTTGTAAAATAAAATTTGTTCCTCCTGAGATTCAAGAGCCCCCAAAACAAATAAAAAACTTACTTATCCTTGTACATCCGTTATCAACACATTTTTTATATAATATAATATAATATAATATAATATAATATAATATAATATAATATAATATAATATAATATAAGTTATTTAAGTTATGTAAAGGGTTCAGAACCATAGTGGCCCAAGCGCCACTACATAGCAAACAAGGGTTAAAATTAAGTTATTATCATAATTCAATGGAAACATATAGCAAGCAAAATAAAGTATACACATTAAATCTAAATGATATGTCAGTCTTCATTAAAATATGGATGCATGTAATAAAAATTAAGAAACATGTTAAAGGAATTGTCATTGCACCAAATGAGTGGTCTCTGGACCAAAATGATCGAATTTTAATTATTTAAATACAATTTAAATTAAGTAACATATTAAACGATTTATCCTTCTATCAAACACGAATCTTCCCTGAATCAAATGTCCTATTTCAATTATGTAATTACTTTATATTTATTTCTAACGGGTGCAGCGGAGCGCACGGGTACAGCTAGTGTTAAAATAAAAATGTTTTGGTATTATATAATTTTTGCTATGTCTTGGTTTCCACAAAAGTGCCGAAAGAAACTGTTAACGCATTTTATTGCTGTCATAATGAATCCTTTCATTAAAGTTACACTAAGTGTCATGTGAACACTGTAGACCGTAAAATAGCTCTTTTATTTTATTGCATCTTTGATATTCTCATGAATAACAACATATTTTATAGTTCAAGTAGGAGGGATGAAGTATTCAACATTCTGTGTACACGTCTTTATGAGAGATTGTTTGATCTTTAATACTGCTTCACTATTCCCCTTTGAAGTTTAATGTTAGACATAAAATGTGTCGCATATCCTTTCATATTGTCTCTTTATGTCAGAGGTGCTTTGAACCTCTGCTTGTAAGGTTACCAATTTCATATCTTACATGTTAGTTCGTTGTTTGAAGGTGCTTAAACTATCAGTAACTGTTAGGCAGTAAACAGTCCAGTAACCGTGCTATTAAAATATGTAACTTCCTTGGTTCTTGAATCTTACTATCTAAATTTATTACCATAAAGTGCTTTTCTCATCTCAGACCTGGTTACAAGAAGTATTATCCGCCCTATTCTGTACTCTGTTCTCACTGGAGATATTATGGGCTTTTACTTTTATTGTTTGCACATTCTGTCCAGAAATATGTCTCTCTTTAGCGTAAGCTCTTAGTCTGGTAGCTTACTTCGTATTTTCTCATATATTTCAGTAAAGTTACGTAATTTTATTTAGTGTTTTCTTTGCTATTGTGCTCATTTTCCCTTCTTTTGTAATATTTTGTCTTCTATATACGCTGTATCAACGCTAAGTAATCTAATAATTGATACAGTGTCATTAGTGAAATTCTAAAGGACTCAATTCAAATGTTGCAGTTTCATCTCTGTTTCAAGTAATATGATCCACTTTAATTTTCTTTTGAAATTTATTGTATATATTTTCATTGTTTCATTGTAAACTTTATACAGTGTAGTTTAGGGTTCTCCTGCATTCTTTACAGTAAATGTAAAATGATAATCATTAGGTATTGAAATGATGATGATGATGATGATAATAATAATAATAATAATAATTAGAGCTGTTAATTGACTAAATATGTTTTCAACTGTTAATTGGATGCATTTAATCGATTAATTGACCGGTTAACAATAAATAATAATAATAAATAACTATTATAATTTTTTGGTTAAGTTTATTTATACACGCTTTAACATCTGTGGTCATATCGCGTGTTTAGGATATTCGATATTTACTATTGTTGAGTTCCTGTTTCTGTTGTGTGTTGTAGATGGCTCGTGTTCATGTAACTGATTATAGATTCTAATAAATGTTTATGATATCGATAATTGAGGTGGTGATGCATCATGGTATGTAAATTTTCAATCCAGCATTTGCTTCTGTGACTGAGGGAAACCATGAAAAACCTCAGTCAGATTGGCTGGACACAGGGTTTGAACCCAGGACCTCCCGAATGCGAGTCTCAAAAGCTACCGTCTGAACCAACTCGCTCGGTTATTATTATTATTATTATTATTATTATTATTATTATTATTATTATTATTATTATTATTATTATCATGGAAGTAAGTGCGTAGACAGACAGATATAATTATTTTCAGCATTAGAGATGGTTAAAGCCTATATTTCTTTTAAAATCTCGAAAATGATTATTTGAAATATCAGAATACTTTCTTCATACATTTATAATAAGAAAGTAGTAACAACTTTTTTACCATTTTATGTAAATCCATCTTTTGACATAGTTGAACGAGCCATGTCTATTGCCGTCTACTCAATTGGTCTACTACGTGTGACGTACCTAAATCAAGAGTCAACTTGCTAGTAACAAAGTGAGTCGAAATTGTGACGTGAGAAAGAGTGATGTGATGGATATACTACTTGTTTTTGTGTTTTTTGTGTCAGTATTCCAAGACATCCCATGATGTTTGTTTTGTGAAGTTTAATAGTAATAATACCCGCAATAGTAACAAAATAACGACTATGTTATATCGTCTGAATAGCACTTATTTCACCCAGTCTTTCTTGATTAAATTCAAGTGTGAACCTATTCCATTTATATCCTAACATAAAATGATTTTGTAGCACTATGCATGCCACAGAGTGTCATTTGTTTGAATGGGTGTGGAAGTGGCCCCTTCCACCGAAGACGTCTCGTCATATGCCCAAGCTCGCTTTGATACGAGCAGGGGCGGCTCTACAATAAGAACTGGAGAGCTGCAGAACCGCCATTTAAATGGACCTGAAAAAATTAAAAATGTAAAACGTGCTTTTATGTAATCTATACTAAAAGCCGGGTTATGAACCGACTAAACCGGAAGCAACATTCTGTTGGTCTTTTTCTGAGCTCTGTTGCCACATAGTGGGGCGAGATTCAAAGCGTGTTCAGCGTTTGTCACCGATATGTTTAAAATAACTACTGTATATAGTTCTCGATAACACTGTCCACAATATTAGTAATTAAAATTACTGTTTTTAAGAAAGAACGAGCTAATGACGCTGGTACGAAATGCGACTCGTAATGCACGTGGTACTGCAAATGAACTGGCTACACTGTCTCCGTGATTCCGTTGCCAGATTTTCGTTAGCAGACGACATTTTCATGCGAGGTCCAACGAAAAGCTCCGTTCTCGTTCTCCCCTCCATCCCCCACATTCAACGTGTCATCACTGCACAGGCTACCCCTCTAACCCGCACTTTCCTCTCGCCCATCCAACTACTTCCTGTTTCGTCGGTTCATAACCTGGCTTTTAGTATAGTTCTTTGTTTCATTTATTTTTCCAATTCATTCTCCTTCGATTCGAGATTTTACTGTCTGTAGGAGTCTTGAACTGCTCGAGAATTTTAGCTGTAGTGTACTTTTCGGATCTGTGATCGGCAGTTCCTGGAGCTCAACGTAGGGTAGTCGGCAGCAGAAAACTGGTTTTCTTCACCATCCCATAAGACTGCATTAGAGCTGCAACCGAAGCAGCTCTCTCCGAATATACAAAAGAACCGCCAACACCCTCATCTCTTTCTGACCTGCGTTAGAACACATAGGCTTCTGGACTACTGTATATCATTACAGTTCCAGTGTGTTGTAGTACTGTGGATGGTGTGACGTGATTAGTCAGTGTGTCTAAAGAAATATTTTATTTAAAAAATAAATGAAATGAAAACGTAATCGAACAACCCTTTTCGAAATTAAAAGAGAAATTGCATGTTAACTTAAGAAATTAGGACGTCCTACACAAAAATTTAAATATTGAAATTTCTGGAAAAAGTCGAGGAAATCATATAGCCTACTTGTTATTTTAATACCGAAATGTGTAATGGAAACGATTGGTTTTTTGCTGCGCTCATGAAAACGCTTTCTCTCCACCCGTGTATTCTGTTTATATGGACAAACACCGGAGTGAAGGATTTAGTTAATTTGACTTAAAACACTAGAAAAGCATGTGGGGCACATCTCCACTATGTGTGGGAGAGGTGTAGCGCACGAATGGTTAGAGTACAATTTCGGGTGCACAGTCAACTTCGAGAAGGGGCTGTAATTACACGCGTTATGCGATTTAGATGCAATAAGCAGCATGCGTTTGCTAAATACACTATTTTTCATGCAGAACTGCCAATCTTTGTAACCGCGGGCCGCTACTGACGTACGAGTAATATTGCAGGTGTGAAAATATTCATTGCTCTGCGAGCTCAATATCCAGGGGCGTGGAAGGAATGCGTGTAGGAGGGCTGATACTACACTGAATTATTTCTCATTACGCCCCAAGTCTTGCATGTAAGTCAGGTGGAGCTATAAAATGAGAAAGGCAGAGTAATTACATTTCTACGACATCCTAAGACGAAATGCGCCTTCTGCATTCTGTTCTCTCGTTACTTGACGGATTTATTGGCACCACTGTCTTCAGGTTTAAAGATATAACCTGTGTTCATATGAACGTGGTTACAGTAATGAATTGCTTTTTCTTTGCAAAGTCTGTAACCTATTTGACAATAATATCATGATTATTTGTTAACTATTCCAACCAGATATGGTAAATTAAACGGAGTTACGCAATAAAAAACCAACTGCCAAATATCTGTTTTCGAGATACTGACCACTGAAATAAATCTGGTTTTATTAAATATTTTATGCAAGAAGTAGGCCTATTGTAACATTCATACTACTCGTATTCAGTGGCGTAGCATGAAATTTTGAGCAGGGAAGCTAACTCAAGTTGTCTTTCATGTATGAGGAAACGTATTGCGTCTTAAAATAAATAGTAGTCGATGTCAAGTCAGCAGTCCGAAGATTGGTTGGAACCTCATAAGTAACACCAATAAGGCATCACCTCAAATGGTAGTAAAATATGATTTCATGGTTTACACATACTATCTCTTTAGACACATACAGTACGTATAATTTAACACTAGCTCACTCCTTGTCATATTTAGAAAAACCACAATATTAACGGTCAATAGATAGTGTTAGTAAAATTACATCAATCAACGTTAAAAGCCACCGTCGTAGCTCTATCGGCTAAGGCGCTTGCCTGCCGATCCGGAGTTGCGTTCGGGCGCGGGTTCGATTCCCGCTTGGGCTGATTACCTGGTTGGGTTTCTTCCGAGGTTTTCCCCAAACGTAAGGCAAATGTCAGGTAATCTATGGCGAATCCTCGGGCCTCATCTCGCCAAATACCATCTTGCTATCACCAATCCCATGACGCTAAATAACCTTGTAGTTGATACAGCATCGTTAAATAACCAAGTAAAAAAATCAACGTTAAAATCTTTATCAGAAGATTATTTTTGACTACATAAATTAGTGTCAGGAACTGTTATTTCACTCATTATTTATTATATCAGCTACAGTGCACACTAACACTTCAACTGAACACAACTCGCAAAAGGGATAACTCGGAAGCTAAATTCTTTCCAATGCTAAAGCTAGCTTCTTGCGAGCCTTGCAACCAGGGTAGTTTAGTTAGAAAGAGATGGAAAATCTGCGGGGTGCGTTACACAGAAGAATGTGTGAAAGAAACGAGTCTGTGGAGGGGATTGGAAGCTGGTGTGTGCAGGCTTCATGTTTACTGCTGCATCACAAATCATCCTGAACTGCCGCATCACAACATTTAAGGCGTACTTATAAATTGTATTAAAATTAATAAATAATTATGTTCATAAACTGCAGTTTATTATGGAGTTATTAACTGGGAAGCTGAGCTTTTTAGGCTACATTGACGCTACGCCACTGCTCGTATTACAAAAAACATAGCACAAATAATACTAAAAAAAAGGGTAACCGATTTCTAATAACAGACCAGCTGTTGATTTAATAGTGCAAAGCTAAATAAATACATTTTATGCAATAAACGAATTTTGCTTATAAATAGCAGAAAAATGCAGATAACGCATTCTTGATTTTTTTTTTTTTGGAGTTACATAATCCAGCCAACAACAGATTTATGCAAATATCTATTTTTTTTTCAAGTTGTCGGTTGGTCTATTGTTGCGTAACTCCATCCAATTGAGACTTCTTGGACTGTGCTAGTTTGACAATATGGAGAATTCTGTGTCTGATACAGGGGCACATGTATGAGGAATTTATTACTCCTTTTGGTTAGTTGGTTGGTATATGCACAGGGTTGCTAAAGTGATTTACTGGTACGCTTTACGTAATTTACGTGGCGTAGGAAAGCAGTTTTTTTTACGCAAACGTAAAAAACTAGTTTTCTGTCAATATTAATAATGTTAAAACTCTTCATAATAACATTACATTTTGAACATTAATTTTGTCTTGAATCTCTTGAAGGGTATGGTTGCTCCTGCGAAGTACGCTTTATTCTAGATAGTTTAATATAGCATTGTTCTATGTGTATACTACGTTAGCGTATTGTAGGTTAATTTTAATGCGTGAAATAACCTAGCTCTCTGTCACGCCAAGCGTTTTCAGTTAGTTGGTGTGAAAATATGACATCATGCGCGAACCAAGAACAGAAGCGCTATGTTTTACGTACTTTACGTTTTCAACATATTTTATGCTTTTTTACGCGTAATTTGTGTGTTACGCAGAAAACTTTTTACGCGTAATATCAGAACCCGGGTAGGTGCGTATGACGACTAGGAAAGTTTAATACTGAAATTTGCGAAAAATGAACTGTAAATTTTATATGAAGACCTCCATTCAGAGACATCCTGTAACCAGTATGACATGGCTGTACACTTCGTTTCTGAACCAAGACATGCTAAAGATTTTTATCAGCCTCAAAAGTGAATCCTTCTTAACTAGATTCGAACTCATGAATATGGGGCCATTATAATTATGATAACCACTCGACTTGTATATTCTTTTTTTATTGTTTTAAGGGTTAGTGTTAGTCAGGAATCTCTCATTCATTCATAGTGTTCTGCCCAACGGCAGGTCTTTCACTGCAAACCCAGCATTCTCCAATCTTTCCTATTTTCCGCCTTCCTCCTAGTCTCCGCACAGGAATCTTATAAGTATTATTTTGAGATTATTGTAACTCATACTTCCAAGGCTCTATTATTGTTATTGCAAATTATCTTGAACCTTCTGAGCGGGGACAGAGGGGCAGAGGGAAGGAAGCGCTTAACGCGGGTGGAGCCAACTGAGTTGTTTGCGCATGCTCCGCATCATAATCTCTTGTCAAAAAACATTGAACTATTTCCTTCACTGCGTACCAGTAGTGTTACCATGGAGCAGCAACCACAGGGTAGTAATTATGGTGAAATCACACCACCGCGGAGAAAAAGTAACGCTGTTATCCACAGTGGAGAAAGAGAAATTATCGCAAATATAATAAAATTAAGCGTTGCGAGGAGGAAAAATTAAACGTATATTTGCTGGAACCTCTTGCTAAGGAATATGAGAGAGCGGCCAAATACTCTGGCAAAAGTATTAGTTCCGTGAAGAGAATTAAAAATAATATTGAATTACAACCGAATGAACCTCACACTACTCCGGGAAAGAATAGGTATGTAATGTTTAGAAATTATTGCTATAATAGTTATGTACAATAGTGTGTGTATTGAGACCGACATAATGAATTATTGTTGCAAGTTATTATTTTCTTATAGTTCTACTAAACATATTATTTCATTCCAGAATTAGACTTGTGTAAAGTTGAAGTGGACGACTTCGATCAATATGTTATTCGGGACACAATCGAAGAATTCTATCGTGTTCAGAAAGTAGTATCTACGATTAAGAAGATAATTCCGAATGGATGATGCCATTGACGAAATAATTAATTTTGAAACAAGCGATGATGGCAGCAATGATAGGGATATGGATTGTGTATAATTGTAAATTAATGTAAATTCAAATAATAGGCCTGTAAAATATTGTTATAAGAATATTTACATATTAGCTGAAGGTGTAAGTCATGCAGGCCTATATAATGTGTAGCTAGAAGTAGCTGTAGTAACTCCTCCATTGCCGGTCCCCAGCCCGGATGAGAGAGGAGTGTACACACGATTATATTTAAATACTTACTCATTACAGGTTAATTAAAGCTTGCTACGAAACTATGTTCTCCTCTCAAAACCGGAGTATCGAGAGAAGATGTCTGTATTGAACCAACTTCTATTACAGTAGAGAGGCGTAAAGTGTAAGAACCAACGTTTTCTGAAAAGAGCCACGTTACCCGAGGGAGGGGCATCCTTGCCGTGCTGTTACGTTGATGAGTACACGCCGTACCGAGCAGTTCCAAAGACGGACTTAGGGGATGTAAGGTTCAAGGTAACTTGCAATGACAGTATGTAGTGCGAATTTTTGGGATCTTCTCACCTTGTCGTGAATGAAATGAAATCATATATATTTTTTTTGTTAGAAATTGGTACTGGCACATTTTTTTATTTTGTTTATTGGCTATTTTTGAAGAATAGAAACTAAATGTGTAAAATAACACACGTTGAAATGACAGATAATGTTAACATTAAAAGTCAAGTCACGGTTTACTACCATTTATGGTAGCACAATAGACTAACAGAAGCTGTTGCCATGATGGAGAGCATGACATTTACAACCCACTTCCACAGAAAAGTATATTTAAGCCGACCTTGTAAATGCCATCCCACTTATATCGGCTTTCCATCTTGCTATCACCCAACGAATGTGTTTTATGCTATGAGCCTGAATCAATTATGAACAGGGAGCATCTTTATTATGAGAATTTACGTGACTGTAAATGGGACTAAACAGCTGTATTGGGAAGCAAGAAAGCGAATGGCAAATTGCAAAGTGGCGGAACATTAAATAAATAAGTAAATAAATAAATAAATAAATAAATAAATAAATAAATAAATAAATAAATAAATAAATAAATAAATAAATAAATCTATACTAATAATAAATCTGTAGCCGAAATTTTTCTGGTAATTTTCGATTTTCCAAAAATAACTGGTCCTAACATATTATATAATTAACCACCCTGAAACCGAAAATCGCATTTTTGAAATTTTTGTTTGTATGTTTGTTACCTTTTCACGCGATAATGGCTGAACCGATTTCGATGAAAATTGGAATATAAATTAAGTTCATTGTAACTTAGATTATAGGCTATATGGCATTCAAAATACGTTATTTAAAAGGGGGTTATAAGGGGGCCTGAATTAAGTAAATCGAAATATCTCGCTTATTATTGATTTTTGTGAAAAATGTTACATAACAAAAGTTTCATTAAAAATGATTTCCGATAAGTTTTATTCTTTACAAAATTTTGATAGGACTGATATTTAATGAGATAAATGAGTTTTAAAATTAAAATAACGCCATCTGAGAAGGTGCAATGAATTAAGAACAAATGACTTCGTCTATAAGGGGCCTTGGACAACAACAATCGAAACAGGGCCCTTGGACATCAACAATCGAAAGCTATTAAACATAGCCTACAGAGAATGTTTCTGTGTTTGTATGAAGTAATATCAGAAGCTAAATTAACCGATTTGTATAATTAATTATTATTTCACCATTGGAAAGTGTAGTTTGTGTAGATGGACATAATGCTATAATGTTATTACAGTAACGTCTGAGTAAATCGAGGACAGGTAAGATTAAAACAGCTTGTTATGCACAGAAAATTTGATAGGCTATTTTGTACATTCGTTTTCTGTATTTCTTAAAATAATATTTATGTACACTCATTTTAATCTCAGAGAATTAACGAACAACGAGAGTGTATTGATTTAGTATGCAGTAATAGTACGTTAGCTTAGCAATCCATTATTGTATAATTCAAATTTTAACTATGCTCAATTGAATCGTGTTAAAATACATAAAATATATATGCAATAAATGCACTGCAAAAAAAAAAAAATTGGGTAATGAGCGAAGCAGATTATCTTGCGCTGTTGTAAAAGTTGTTCCCTGGATCAAATGTCCTATTTTAATTATGTAATTACTTTATATTTATTTCTAACAGGTGCAGCGGAGCGCACGGGTACGGCTAGTAAATAAATAAATAAAATAAATAAGCATTGTTATATAAATATAATAATAATAATAATAATAATAATAATAATAATAATAATACTAATAATAACTTACAAATGGCATTTCTGGATTCAGTTATTCCTCAAAATGTAAGCTCATATGCCTACTGTCCTTTTAAAAGGACACCTGTTTCTAGCTCAAACAGTTACAACTAGAATGTTTCGACACCATACTAATACTTCAGTTATATACTGCATGAAATGAGATTTGAAAAATACACAAAAATTGCAAAAAAATATTTCAGGCATATCTGGGTTAAGGAATAAGAGACGCATGGAGTATTACAGAAATAGTACTGGTAACTGATATTTTTCCCGTATAGGTGCCCACTTGAACTTTCCACGTTAAATGTGATTTATTATTTTGTTATCAGTATTTTTAATCGTGATTATTTAATTTAACAATAATTTCAAAATATTATAAAAACTATAAAATTTAATAGTTGGTAGTTGTTGTGCAAAAATTAATTGGCAAGTCAGTTACTTTATTTATTCCTTTTTCTTTTCAGGAACTGGAAGAGTTCTGCTTCAAGTTTTCCCTAAACCACATGACAGCAATAATACAAACTGAAGGATTTACGTCACTTGACGAACAAACTGTGAAAGATTTTATTCGTAAGGCGGCCAAATTTGGAGCTTTCAAGTCCTAGGATAACAATGTAAGGTGAAGTACTGGGTGATGAACCAAATATGGAGGAAGTAAACAAGCTGAGGAACTGGAAACAATGTAACACTACAGTATGAATTCTTACTTATTCATCAGTCACGACTGAATGCACACTTTGAATGATTTTGTTAATAATTTAGGAACAAATCGTGCAAGAGACTGAATTATGTTATAAATTAAGAAAACTAGTACCAATTTTCAATTTTGTTGTTGGTGTATTATATTCAGGGTGCAAATTGAGATTTCTGATGAGGGGGGGGATAGAATCCCAGATAGAGAATATCATACATAAAATTATTATCCTTGATTTGATACGGCTAAACACTCAACGGCATTGAGTTGCTTGTTTTGTATCTTGATCATAATAGTAATAATTCTATCCATGAGCAGGCTTAAGATAAGATGTGTAATTCCTAAGTTATTGACTGTTGTCAGCTTGCTGGTGTTGATAATACATCAATATCATTTTCTTTGCTTACTTTATACTTTATAAAGTATAGAAACACAGACGTTAGGTCCTTTTTATAATGGCCACAATTTTAATGTCCATTTTATTATGTCCATTACATAAAAGTCCATTACACTATGTCCATAAATATATGTCCTATGAAGTATATGTCCACTTTATTTTAGTCCAATTGCACAAATTTTGATGTCCGCTACATGATTGTACAATACATTATGTCCATCTACAAATTTACTTCAATTCTCTACTAAATCTATTCTGCCTGTTCATCTTCTTACAGCTTCAGATGATAACTGATAGCTTTGAGGTAAGTTCTTATGTGTCCTTCTTCGTTGTAGTGGTTGTAATTCCGAACAATCTCTTCTACTCGACCTTTTAATAGGGTGTCGCACATTCAAATGCCCACCAAGCAATTGGATTATTATAATTTCATTATTACTTTGGTTTTTCTTGATAAATTCCATGAATTTCCAGACCAACGCGTGATGTGTGACGATGTGTTTCTGAAAGCGGTTGTGCCAGCCCTCGACTATGTTAGTTGTTCGATGTTGTCCTGCCAGAACCTGATTATAAGTGTTCCATATTTCAGATGCGAATCTAAGTGGCATTGCTCTTCTTCTTCCTCGAGCAGGTGTTCCTCGGATGCAAGTTCTTTCCATGTACAATGCTAAATCCATTATATCAGGCTCAATATTATCTATAAGGCTATCAAAAATAGCCTGAACATCTTCCAGTGGTACAAAATAAATAAAAGTGGACATAAGTAAAAGTGGACATAAATGAAAGCGGACTTAAATAAAAGTGGACATAACAGTCATGGACCCAAAAAAATGGACGCACATAAAATGTGGACATAAATGAAAGTGGACTAAAATCTTAGAAGATATAAGTCATATGGACATGGTTTCAATGGACTTAACGTCTTGGAAGCAAAGTAAATTCGTATTAAAACAATAAAATTATATTTTGTGAGGGGGAGATAGAAGTTATCCTTGGCAGGAATGTTAATATGAATTTATAAGAGGAGGAAATCCTCCTCATCCCACCTGCTAATTCGCACCCTGATTATATTAATAATAATTATTGTGCCAATAGTTTACAGGTATTTTTTTATTTTACAAAAATTTTGTGATTAAATTATCAATACACAATAACAAATGAGGAATTTTGCCAATTATAACACAATTCTTCACATGACATGTAAGCAAGCAGAAATGAATGAATTTCTGTTCACATTGAAACATATTTGCATTGATTTTACCAGATGTTACTTAAAATGAGCAGATTCATTTAATAATATCTTTTGCTTACTTGTTCTTTACATTGTTCTAATAAAATTATTAATGAAGGGCAGCTAATAACATTCTAAATTTTTCGGAAAACATTAAATTAATATTCGTAATTTAGAAGACAATTTCTTGCCATTTTAGAAGTACCCAGATTAAAGTATTTCGAATTGATAATATTCACAGTATTACAAGACCTCAGTGGAATGATCGAAAATTTATATTTTATAAAAATGTACCAGTAATTAAAATGTATGAAGTGGAGACAGTATGTTTGATATGATGTCTTGTAGAAATAAAAGAATTGTAATGCTACAATGTGATTCAGAAGAAAGTAGTATGGACTATTCTGTGTAAAAAAACGTTCATATAAATTTGCCAAATTTTCAGAGGGTGTGGGGATACAGATGTTTGAATGTAAGACATACAAGTGGCAAGAAGGAGGACAAATTACTTAATGGTTACATTTATTGCATATTTACATGGTATCAATACATTTCAACAGTTCGAAGCAATGGTTAAAAAAATTGCATCACTGGCTTCAATGCACTCTTCCAATCTGTTGATGACAGAATTGTTGCTCTTCTGAAGTTGTCTCAACATTCTTTTATAAGGGCACCACTATTTATAATGTGAGCGAACAATTATTTGTTGCTTGTGTTTTTCTACATTTCACCTTTCATCCACTCCAATAAACAAACGTCGACAGGAGTAAGGTCTGGGGAGCTTAAAGGCCAATGCACATGACTACTTCAGTCGAGTCATCATTTGAGGAATGTGAGATTTAGATTATGTGTCACCTAACAGCTAAAATGTACAGGGGCTCCGTCATGTTGGAAGAACATGTCAATCCTTGTAGCCAAGGGAGCTACAATCAGTTGTTTCTCTACGTCCATTATGAACAGTGCTGCCCTCAGACGATCTGAGAAGAGCGACATGTACTATTCCTTTGCATGTAATCAATAGTACGAAGTTGTTTATTGTTCCTTGATACCATTTGTATCCTGGTCGGGGCAAGTTACCTGGTTGAGGTTTTTGCCGGGTTTTCCCTCAACCCAATACGAGCAAATGCTGGGTAACTTTTGGTGCTGGACCCCGGACTCATTTCACCGGCATTATCACCTTCATTTCATTCAGACGTTAAATAACCTAGAAGTTGATACAGCATCGTAAAATAACCCAATAAAATAATAATAATAAAAAAATACCATTTGTAAGGCTTGTTATACATGACAATCAAACAGCTGTGTCTCCACACTCATTGTAAATTGGACACACATGTTTATATGAACTTTTTTACTCAGAATAGTCCATAATACCACCCACTAAAATATTTAGTATTTCTTCTGAATCACTCTGTATGTACGAAGTTTGAAATTCAAATAAGTAGCTGTTGAGATTAACTGAAAGTTTGTGCACAAAATATCTCTGCATAAAATCATACTGGTGAGATTTTGTGGTTAATTTGCATGTAGAAAGTTTGAAATTCAAACAAATAGTATTGAGATTAACTGAAAGTTTGTGCATAAAAGATGTATGCATAAGATCATATTGATGGGATTTTGTGGTAAATTTACACGTGACAGTAAAATGCAGTTACTTTTCTGATATGCTAATGATTTTTTCCTGTAGGGAAATGGCATGGAATTTGGATAACAATACTTCTATTCCATTTGTTGTCTAGTCAGTTTAAACCAAAACAATTTCGAAGATTTGTATATGAAACAAACTTTATAATTTAAAATTGCATATTGTAATTATAACTACCTAAAGAAAAATGTATACTTGATATTAAACCCATATTAATTAAGGGGTGGAAATTCGTTTGATGCGCATGTAGCTTTCAAGTTGTGTGTTAGAATATATTTTTTGTACAAACTCTGAAAGATTAATCTCGTCAGCATAATGTTAGTGAAAAATTATCTTGG
This sequence comes from Periplaneta americana, assembly GCA_025594305.2. NCBI lineage: Eukaryota > Metazoa > Arthropoda > Insecta > Blattodea > Blattidae > Periplaneta > Periplaneta americana. The sequence goes on from JAJSOF020000037.1 coordinate 27,209,758, forward strand.
TGCTAATTATGAGTTCTAAGAATGTCAGAGAAACTCTATTATTAATATTATAAACAAAATACAATTTTTTCATATTGAAAGAAGGTACAACATTCCTGTAATGCAAAACTGCAACTTGTTAAGTAGGATGAATGGCCTAAATAAGATTGAAACAGAGTGATTTTGAAATCGAAGTGGAAATATTTAAATGAAAGGTTCGATTTATCAGCTGATGGAGTGTATTTTGTTTGAATTAAATCATTTTTCATTGTTAATAGCCTTTGAATGATATCTGTATAGAACATTTTTTCTTTCCTCTTGTGATTTATATTTTTTATTTTATAACCCCTCTTATTGACTCAACATGTTTAATATTACTGGAGATATTTAATGTAACTGAATTATTTTGTAATTAAATTATTACAACTTGCCATACAGTAAACCTATGTCCTTGTTAGAAATACTATTTTGACTCTTACATAATTATGCAGTGTCGTATTTTATTAATATTATTACTCAAAAATTGCAGGAAAACCCATATTAGTTCAGAAAAAGATTGCAGTATTACACGCTAGAGTTTATTATGATTAAACAAGCACATATACATGTGATTGAATTAGTTCAAATAAGAACTTTGCTAAAGTAAAAAGATATTTACCATTATGCTTTGAGCATTATTACTAGAGATGAGAATTTCATGTTCTAAAATAAACCAAATATTCATCTAAATATTCTCTTAAAATGAGTGGCTTGCCGTACATGGAAGGCAAAGGAACCATTACTTCCCCCGTTCATAAAGTGAAAAAGAAGAAATTTATTGCAAAAAAATATTTTAATCGTGAGAACTATGAATTCTGTAATCTTAAAATATAAAAAAATTCTTTCTCTGAGCACCTGTCCTGCTCGTGCATTAGATTAGATTGTGTTCTGGAAACCATCCGCAATAGTGAGGACTTCTATGCCCAGGTCATCGATGATTTTGCTGCTGAAGAGAGGAGAATTGAAGGGTTCAGAGCCATAGTGAGCCAAGCGCCATTTATTTAAAACGAAGAAAGCAAGGGTTAAAGTTAAGTGAATACGAAATACGAAAAGCCTGAAATCCCATAAGGGCAACGGCCTCCTACAGGAGAGTGTAGGTTGAGCTGAAGGTCTACTACAGTTGGGGAGCCAGTCCAAGAGAGCTTACACTATACTTACAAACTAAACACATAAACAAATTATACTAACTAAACACGAAAAACAATACAGACTAAACATATAAATTATGCAAACTAAACATCCACATAAAAATATGCAAACTGAACACATAAATTATAATCCGAACACAACTGTCCACATTAAACACACGATAAAAGAAAAAGAAAAAAATTGCGCAAACTGAACACATACATAATCTTAACTCACACACAAACTAAATACACAAAAACCTATACCAATTGCACACATAAATTGTACAGCCTAAACACCCATACTATCTAAACTAAACGCACAAAAACGATACAATTGAACACAAAAATTATACTAACTAAATTCATGAACTATACCAACTACACACGGAGTCAAACTATCCAAACTAAAACACACAAAACCATACAATTGAACACAAAAATTATACTAACTAAATACCTGAACTATACCAACTACACACGGAGTCAAACTATCCAAACTAAAACACACAAAACCATACAACTGAACACAAAAATTATACTAACTAAATTCATGAACTATACCAACTACACACAGAGTCAAACTATCCAAACTAAAACACACAAAACCATACAATTGAACACAAAAATTATACTAACTAAATACATGAACTATACCAACTACACACGGAGTCAAACTATCCAAACTAAAACACACAAAACCATACAATTGAACACAAAAATTATACTAACTAAATACATGAACTATACCAACTACACACGGAGTCAAACTATCCAAACTAAAACACACAAAACCATACAATTGAACACAAAAATTATACTAACTAAATACCTGAACTATACCAACTACACACGGAGTCAAACTATCCAAACTAAAACACACAAAACCATACAACTGAACACAAAAATTATACTAACTAAATTCATGAACTATACCAACTACACACGGAGTCAAACTATCCAAACTAAAACACACAAAACCATACAATTGAACACAAAAATTATACTAACTAAATACATGAACTATACCAACTACACACGGAGTCAAACTATCCAAACTAAAACACACAAAACCATACAACTGAACACAAACATTATACTAACTAAATACATGAACTATACCAACTACACACGGAGTCAAACTATCCAAACTAAAACACACAAAACCATACAATTGAACACAAAAATTATACTAACTAAATACCTGAACTATACCAACTATACACAGAGTCAAACTATCCAAACTAAAACACACAAAACCATACAACTGAACACAAAAATTATACTAACTAAATACCTGAACTATACCAACTATACACAGAGTCAAACTATCCAAACTAAAACACACAAAACCATACAATTGAACACAAAAATTATACTAACTAAATACATGAACTATACCAACTACACACGGAGTCAAACTATCCAAACTAAAACACACAAAACCATACAATTGAACACAAAAATTATACTAACTAAATACCTGAACTATACCAACTACACACGGAGTCAAACTATCCAAACTAAAACACACAAAACCAAGTTAAGTGAATACCATAGTTTAATGAAGATTGACGTATCATTTAATGTGTATGCTTTATATTACTTGCTATATGTTTCCATTAAATTATGGTAATAACTTCATTTTAACCCTTGTTTTCTACGGTTTAGTAAATGGCGCTTGGCCCACTATGGTTCTGAACCCTTCAATTGCTTTGGTCTTCAAATAATAGATGAGTTGACTGCTATCAGTTTTGTACTATACATACAAAAATTTGTATTATTGCTTCTCTGACATAAAATTGCACCGCACGCCATTGCTTAAAATCACCTAAATATTCTCTTAAAAGCAAAAATGTTCTCTTAAAGTTGATCAATTGATGTAATATGTTAAATAATACTCATATATATATATATATATATATATATATGGTATTAGTGTTCGTAGTTCATTTTCCTTTAATTTTTTTTGTACAAAATTTACTTGAAATAACATTGTGATACAATTATCTTCTACATAATCTCTTCTGAGAGTCTCAATTTTCTGTCATTTAACATGATTTTAAAGGTTGAGAAAGTCCTCTTCACATCACATGATGTCATCGGACACATTTTGTAAAATGGGATGTACTTTCTTGCAACCCAACTTCAACCTGCGTCCATGTAACGTCTGTTATACCTTTTTGAGCTCGGTTAACACCATATTTATTGAAAATATCTGGTTAAACTTAGATCGCAGTGTTTTTCATTTCCTTCCATGTGCACTCATTACACTTTTCGACACCATTATGACTCTAACACTAGTGAAAAGAGAAACAATTGTTTACCGGAAGCATAAGATCGTGCAATATGTTTGAATTGAGTATTACACGTATAATAACCAGATGAGCAGTCAAACGAGAATTGGTAATTAAACAGGTCTAATTGACAAATTAATAATATACAGACACTCACTCATATTCTCTGAGATATCAAATCGAAATTCTGATTATTTTATATTCTGAAAGCAGCTGAAATACTATCATACTAAAAATCAGCAACATATGTACTCTCAAACAAAATAGGGTACAGTAAAACTTCATTTATACGTTTTTATGGGACCTTAAGAAAAAAACGCATAAATAAGAAACATGTATAACTGAAATAACGTTTATTAACATCTGAAATAGTATCTGAGGAATATGTGTGGAAAACAAGCTAAATCATTTAGTAAAATTTTCACATAAGAACATAATTTCATAGTTAAGCCATCTTTGAGTCTGTAATACAGTACTGATATTACTCAAATTTAGAACATAGCCTATATTATTGCAGAATGTAAGATTATTATTTGTAGAAAATCTTGGCTGCTTATATTACATTTCAAACTTCAATTCAAAAATTTTTTTACACTGACTTTGATGATTTATTTAATAATACAATTATTTTACACCAAAAAAAGTAAGCTTAGTTATTTTGGACTGCTTCCTCCTAAGGAATAAACCATGCTCTCAAATTGTGATAACTCTTCATTATTTCGTTCAGTTACATCATGGTGTGTTATAAAATGTTTCACTTTTTGTAAATCGGTTACAGCATCATTAAAGGACATAAGATTGTTGGAGGAAAGCATGGGCAGTTTAGAATTTCCACGAATTTCAAAGTGGCCGCAATAAACACGTACTGTACTGTATTTTCGCGTTATTATATTTTAACAGAAAACCTAATTTCGAGCAAAATTGATTTAGAACATGCAAATAACATTTAGTACTTTAGTACCTCTTGGTGTTTGAAATACGATGGTATAAGCGTGAAAAACGTACTGTATAAACAAAAGAGGTACAACCGAAATAAATTAACATGTTAAGTATAGGAATTTTGCAGGGACTTTAGAAAAAACGTATGTGTGGAAAAAGTATTAGTGTAAGTGAGAAAGGTATAAAAAGAAGTTTTACTGTTTATACATAAAATTCTCATCCTTAATCATTATTTTTACGTAGATACAGTCGCTTTGTATGATGTATCATTTGAAAGTGAAGCTTCTACAGCTCTGTGAAATGAGAGTGAAATGCTGCATATGAAATATACTTTGTAGGAATCAATTAATTCAACTACTACATGACTTAAGCATCTCTACAAGCATCTTGCATGAAGTAAACAGATTAGATTATATTAATGTATTAATATATACTTGCTAGTTGGACAATCTGTAACATGTATTGAGTTATTGATTGTTGTAATATAATTTCGCTGCTTTTCTAGTCAGCTGGCATTTAGAAAAAGGAAAAATAATAATGTGATCAAACTTGGTCCTGTTTCATTGAAAGATATGGCACCTTTTGCTACTTTTGGGTATCATTTTAACTGACATGTATGATTCTAATAGTTCAAGATAAAGTTCAATTGATAGGGTAAGCATGAAAAAGTAAAATAACTCTTAATGAAAGTCATTTTGGGTCCAGTTATTTTGTAGAAAACACTACTGTAGTTATTGCAATATAGAAGAACATTTTATAGCTGTAAATAATTAACATGTTTTTATATTCTGGTTGTATAATGTCAGAATTCTTGTCTTATTTCATGATTCCTTCTTCATAAAACAGAAAAACATTCAGTTCAGAATTATAGAACAAATTTAAGACATAAATAACATCTTTCCTAGTCTACCAGAAGAGCTGGTAAGCAATTTGCTGTGTTATTGGAGATGAAAATAGTGTGATGTTACTGTTATTATCACTGGACATAAATCTTTTAATTTTTAAAAGATATCACGAAATAAATGTAGATTTGTCAATGTTTGCAAAAGAAAAGTTACCAAGTTTGACAAAGCCTTCTATTCTATTCTTAGAAATAACAAATAAAAGCAGGTAATTTGAATTAAATATTACATTGATTTGGGTCCGCTTCTAATTGATTGGAGTATATAATGTTGTTATTATTACTAGAGAGTTTATTTTTCTCTCATTAAATTGGTCACAGATGTGAATTGCAGAAATAGAAGATAAAGAAGAAAATAATTAATACAATAATAAGTGATAGTGTTCACAAACGAATGTTTCACTCATAGCTATGTTTAAGATACAGTTTTTCTTAATAGCTGTGATGAATTGAAATGTCACTTGTTGGAAGAAAGTAAGTGGCAGTATAGAATAATTACAGTTGTAATGACTTATCTCATACATTATATATAATTTTATTAATATATATGTGCCGTATATCTGCCTTTCAGATAATTCTTCTACAAATATTCCGAATTAGCATCATATGGAGGTGGAGAAAGAAATTTTTCAAATGAATTATTTGCACCACATTTACTTTGAAGAGAAGCCAGTAATATTCATCTTTACAATCCTTTGCTGGGGTTCATGTGATTAATCTTTGAGTAAAAGATTATGTATTTACAGATGTGAATTGTATGTTATGTCTTTTATTTGTTTTTTAGAATTCTACTCTTTTCCATGAACCATACATACAAAAAATTTGGTTGTTAATTTATACACTGAAATACATTACAATTAAGAAAGCAAGGTGATAACATTAATTGAAATATTCATCATTATTGAAAGCGAAGTTGGATGAAGTTATTTATACTTACGAAAAACTGAATTAATACATATTTAAATATTTCCATTGCACTGCGATTTCAGTGTTACATTGCACAAGTTCAGAATCATTTTTCGGTTTATAGATGGTTTGAATGATAAATCTAGGACAAGTTTGTTTTTAATGCAGGACTTGTGTAATATAACTTTTGAGGTAGAAATAATTTTCGTATAATCACCCAGCCATATACTAGGGCTGGATAAAAAGTAATGGCAACAGTTCGATATTTCTGACATGGCTTTATTCACAGGGGTACAACATTTACGTACCTTCTATATAGTCGCCCCCCTTATTTATTACCTTCTGCCAAATGTTTGGAAGACGTTGTACACCATCAGCGCATCCATCTTTGTTGATGTTCCGTATTGACCGCCCTATAGCAAGGATAAGTTCATCTCTGGTATTGTACCGGGTCCCTCGCAGTGGTTCTTTCTCTTTGGTGAAAAGATCATAATCACATGGATCATATCGGGTGAGTACGGTGGATGTTCCAGAATCTCCCATTGCCAGCGGCACAAGAGGTCCTGGACAGCAGCAGCGGTGTGACTCCTTGCATTATCATGAAGAATGATGGGATTCTGTACCACCAAATGTCGTCGTTTTCTCCTGAGGGCTGGACGAAGGTGGTGCTGCAGGAACCTGCAGTAGTAGTCCGCATTTGCCGTCTGCCTTGGAGGTACAGCATGGTGCAGTATTACCCCATCAATGTCATATGCCACAATGAACATCACCTTCACAGCACTTTGTGCAGGGCGCACTTTCTTCGGACGAGAAGAATCTGGATGCTTCCATTCATTTGATTGACGTTTCAAGTTTTGTTGGTTCGTATGAGCGAGCCCAGGTTTCGTCCATAGCGACGATTCGTCCAAGAAAGTCGTCATCTTTCCTTTGGTACCGGTCCAACAAGGCCTGTGCGACTGCATAGCGGTGCCATTGTTAAACCTCGGAAATTTCATTGGGTATCCTACGCGCTATAATTTTGCGGTAACCCAGAATGTTTTGCAGAATGTGGAGCACAGTTTTGTGACATACTCCGACTTCCGCTGCTAACTCATGCGCAGTCCATCGGCGATCAGCATCCAACAGGGAAGCAAGGAGTTGAACTGTGTTGTCCTCCATGTGGGGTCGTCCTGTACGGAGGTTGTCCTGAACGGCATCCCTGCCTTCCCAGAACGCTTTAACCCATCGTGCCACTATGCGATATGGCAACGCTGCATCGGCACATGCTTCACACAGTCCCTGAAAACATTCTTGTGCACTACGACCTCGTGTCACTTCAATTTTGAGCCAGGAACGTTGCTCTAGTTTTGTAAACGTGATCTTAGGGCGCTCGTACTATTCCTATGAAAGTCAACATTCTACACACTGCAGTAGATTGACAGAGTACTGTCGCTGCTGGCTGCATTAACTCATCTAACAGTCCTTGTTCATGTCCACACAGCTGGCAGCTCTCAAATGCACCATCGTCACATGACAGCAGTGTTGCCATAACTTTTTATCCAACCTATGTATAAAAACTATTAGGTTATGACGTTAGTCTAGGATCCTGCATATAATTTGAACAATTCAAATAAAAATTTTGAGGATACAAAAATATGGTTCATGGTAATGAAACTTCAGTTAATTTCCGTGTGACACAAATCGTTTAATAAATTTTAATGTGCAGCTTAGATTATGAGATTGTTGGACACTGTATGATCACCAATAATTTAAACTACTATTTTCAACATCAACATTTCCATTTTTATTATCAATACAGCCTACATACATTCCAGATCTAATATTTTATTTCATATTCTACAAACTATAGCCGAAGTTTGCAATTAAAATGAAAGTAGATGATCCTTAAAAGAGTAAATCTAAGACCTCTGTTGTTATAGTAATAACTATATGTGCACTTAGTTTGTTGCCCTTTAGAGCAGAGTTATTAATTGTTTTATGAAGAGTTTCTCTTTGTACATAATATGGTACTGTATTTATTAAACTAGTTTGAGGAACTTATGAAGGATGTAATGAACTTCCAAGATTTTTTTTTTTTTGTTGTGGAAGAAGAAGGTAAACTTCAGTTATTTTGTAAAAGAGTTTTCTCCTAGTATGCCGAAAATTAAAGATTTAATTTAAAATTGAATAACTTCAAGGAATTTTCTTTAAACTGTTCAATTGCTGCAAATTTAATGTTCCTGAAAAATGTTTTAGAGGTTTTGAATGCTTTTGTGATTAGGTACAACAGGCTTTTTCAACTGTATCACTCTCACTAATAAGTTAAAGGTTGGTCTAACTTTCAAAGTGGCCTGTTTTTCCAGACATATCTATAACAACGAAAATAGCCCAAGAAAGATACTTCTCCTGAGTTACAATTTCTGTGATTAATAGAAGTCCGGTATTTTTGCTAAAAGTAAAGAATTCTGCCATCAAAATTTGAAGTTACTTCTATGTTTTCTTTTTAATTATTCAAGTACTGTAAGATTACTGGTATCTGAATACTATATATAATTTTTCACATTAATTCAGTTCAATTAACAGGTCTCAGATATCTAGAAACAACCAATTTATTGTGATATACATGTATTAATATTTATGGAAAGTTTTTCTCTATCTTAGGATAACTGAAATGTTTTGTGAACTATTTTATGGAAATGAAAGCAAGATGTGATATTATTTTTGTGAACAGCATACCAGATACTTAAAAAGTTATTGTTCCATCTCGTATGATATAGAATTTATTTCTTGCCACTTTCTTCTATTGTAGAGAAATAAATAAATAAACAAACAGTAAAATCAATATATTAAGTAAGATATACTTATATGCCCCTAAGTTTAGTAGGAATTTCCCTCTTATAATAAAAACTTCTGTTACAATTGAAAACATGAATTGACAAACATCCCAAGTCCAAAATTTACAGACTTTGACTTTCTATCCGACATAATTATATTGTATTTTGCACAGGCTATCATCCTGTAGAACAGAATATCCCAGTCCGACTCTAAGCTTGTATTTCTGAATCTATAAATATATTAGTACTCTTATATTGCAAGTTTTTGTAGTTTTCTTGCTCTCCTGAACTTCAATGGACTTGGGATGTTTGTCAATTCAAATCTTCAATTTGGGGCTATGAAAAAAAAAACCTACAGAGTGCTGATATTTTATTAAGTATTGTTGTAGATGAAATTTGTTTATTACGGTATTACATTATTTTAAGTATTCATGTATGGAATGCATAAGATATATTTTATTTCCAAAATTTACGTCACATATTATATAATATTTAATCTTCCTCAATTAGGTGAGGCTACCAAAGACAAAGAATGTTAAACAGTAATATGTAAGGTGTGACATTTAAATGCCTCACAAGAAAATAGTTTACATAAATTGAAATTTACATTATAGCTATTGAATGACTTACAATTATCAAGATTATGAAAATTTGCAGTAAAGTAAGAAGATAAAGGATTTTTTAATGAAAAAAATAATAAACTAGAATAAATTCGATTGTAGTTTGAATTGAGTAGAATAGTTTATTCTGTATTTAGTTTCTAATATTGTAACACTGTAGTTTAATATTGAAAACAATTATTGTAGAAACAACTGTCCTTACGAACTTTATGCTTATAAAAACAATTTCATGATGAAGTGACAAAGATGTTAAGTCTAATGTAAAGCAACATTTATCATGGCATTGATCTCCGTTCACAGTAAGCATTCTAGAAAAACTCTACGATTATCTCAACTTTCGAATCTAATAGATGGGTCAATACCACAATTTCTTGATACTTGATACTGGTACCTATTATAGAACTCCGATATACGATACTACAACTTTAAAAGTGGGTGTAAGTGTTCGAGAATTATTACTTTAATATAGTTTTCTCCATCCTTTCGATTACTTCCATATTCGGAGTAACAAAGTACTGTAAAAACAGCGATTGCAAATATAAAGAGTGAACCATAAGTAATGTCATTAATTCATGGGGTTATTCTTTGAGATATCTCAAACAAAAATGTTTAATACAATTTTGCTCGTTTTCGCTTCCGTTTCGAGATAAAAATTGTTTTATATGAAACGTTTCATAGCGTGTTTTGGGAAAGCCATTGACTGAATTGCCAATATGTTTATTCAATTTAAGAGAGCATTGTATCATGATAATAAATTACTGAAAGAATTTTAGTTCTTTCCTTTAAATGTGCAGAAATTTGATCCGAACAAATGTAACATTTTAAAATTCCTTTGCAGAACAAAAAGTTACATTTGTTCGGATCAAATTTCTGCACATTTAAAGAACAAAACCAAAATTCTCTCAATCATTTATTATCATAAGACACTTCTCTCTTAAATTGACTGAGCATATTGAGAATTAAATCAATGGCTTTCGCAAAGCATTCTATGAAATATTTTACGTAAAACAATTTCTTTCCCGAAAAGGAAGCAAAAACGAGCAAAATTGTATTAAATTTTGTGTTTGAAATATTTAAAAGAATAACCTCTTGAAATTAATTACATACTTATGATTCACTCTGTATATTTGCAGGTCATCTCTGGGAAATATCGGACCTTGCCAATATAATCAAACGTCTAAAGGTGCTATGCATAGACATTTCGCTAGCCCGCGCTACAAGCATGCTAAACTAGCCCCGGCTATCGACTGAGTACTTGTACAGAATTCATATCATATCATGTCGCTAATACTAGTTTATGAATACGAAAAACGTTAGTTCACTGATCATCCACCAGAAGCCTGCGCTAAGAATGTCTATGAATATAGCCCTAGAGTTCTTTTACACTTCTTACACGTAATAGAACCAGTCTGGAGAATGGTGGACATATACTGTATCTCTTACAGTATGTCTCTTTAGCTCGGAATTCTTATTATACACCACTGCTGAGGAATATTCCAACCCGACGACTGAAGATATTGAAACTTTTGGTTTACCTGGGATGAGGATTATTTTAAAACCTTCTGTTTCGAAATATTTTTGGATGATGGAGAAGACAACACATTTCTGTAAAATTCGGAATACAGATGATTATAACACATGATCCTATGAACTTATATAGAGGATTTCACATTAAGCAAAATGCATTGGTATTATGGGTCTTGCCTAGTACAGACCCAGAAACAAAATATGGGCCACCTAATTTTACTTTTTAATTCCGTATCTGTATAGACGCAGAATTCCGTATCTTTAGACACAGAAACAAAATTTGGGCTACCTAATTTTGCTCTTTAATTCCGTATCTGTATTGACACAGAAACAAAATTTGAGCCACCTAATTTCAATTTTTAATTCCGTATCTGTATAGACACAGAAACAAAATTTGGGCCACCTAATTTTACTTTTTAATTCCGTATCTGTATTGACACAGAAACAAAATTTGAGCCACCTAATTTCAATTTTTAATTCCGTATCTGTATAGACACAGAAACAAAATTTCGGCCACCTAATTTTACTTTTTAATTCCGTATCTGTATAGACACAGAAACAAAATTTGGGCCACCTAATTTTACTTTTTAATTCCCTATCTGTATAGACACAGAAACAAAATTTGGGCCACCTAATTTTACTTTTTAATTCCGTATCTGTATAGACACAGAAACAAAATTTGAGCCATCTAATTTTACTTTTTAATTCCGTATCTGTATAGACGCAGAAACAAAATTTAATTCCGTATCTGTATCGAAACAAAATTTGGGCCACCTAATTTTACTTTTTAATTCCGTATCTGTATTGACACAGAAACAAAATTTGGGCCACCTAATTTTACTTTTTAATTCCGTATCTGTATAGACATAGAAACAAAATTTGGGCCACCTAATTTTACTTTTTAATTCCGTATCTATATAGACACAGAAACAAAATTTGGGCCACCTAATTTTACTTTTTAATTCCGTATCTGTATAGACATAGAAACAAAATTTGGGCCACGTATCTAATTTTACTAATTTTTTTAATTCCGTATCTGTATAGACGCAGAAACAAAATTTGGGCCATCTAATTTTACATAGAAAAAAATTTTTTTAATTCCGTATCTGTATTAACACAGAAACAAAATTTGGGCCACCTAATTTTACTTTTTAAATCCGTATCTCTATAGACAGAAACACAATTTGGGCCATCTAATTTTACTTTTTAATCTTTTAACACAGAAACAAAATTTGGGCCACCTAATTTTACTTTTTCCGTATCTAGACAGAAACACAATTTATAAGACACAAAAACAAAATTTGGGCCACCTAATTTTACTTTTAAATTCCGTATATGTATAGACGCAGAAACAAAATTTGGGCCATCTAATTTTACTTTTTAATTCCTTATCTGTATAGACTGTATTGAGAAACAGAATTTGGGCCATCTAAATTTTACTTCTTAATTCCGTATCTGTATTGAAACAAAACACTAAACAAAATGTAGAAACAAAAGGCCACCTAATTTTACTTTTTAATTCCGTATCTATAAGACACAGCAACAAAATTTGGGCCACCTAATTTTACTTTTTAATTCCGTATCTGTATTGACAGAAAAAAAAATTTGGGCCACCTAATTTTACTTTTTAATTCCGTATCTGTATAGACACAAAAACAAAATTTTGGCCACCTAATTTTACTTTTTAATTCCGTATCTGTATAGACGCAGAAACAAAATTTGGGCCATCTAATTTTACTTTTTAAATCCGTATCTGTATAGACGCAGAAACAAAATTTGGGCCATCTAATTTTACTTCTTAATTCCGTATCTGTATTGACACAAAAATTTGGGCCACCTAATTTTACTTTTCAATTCCTTATCTGTAGACACAGAAACAAAATTTGGGCCACAAAAAAATTTGGGCCACCTGATTTTACTTTTTAATTCCGTATCTGTATAGACACAAACAAAATTTGGGCCACCTAATTTTACTTTTTAATTCCTTATCTGTACACAGAAACAAAATTTGGGCCACCTAATTTTACTTTTTAATTCCGTATCTGAATGGACACAGAAACAAAATTTGGGCCACCTAATTTTACTTTTTAATTCCGTATGTGAATAGACACAGACAATTTGGGCCACCTAATTTTACTTTTTAATTCCGTATCTGTATAGACACAGAAACAAAATTTGAGCCACCTAATTTTACTGTTTAATTCCATATCTGTATAGACACAGAAACAAAATTTGGGCCACCTAATTTTACTTTTTAATTCCATATCTGTATAGACACAGAAACAAAATTTGGGCCACCTAATTTTACTTTTTAATTCCATATCTGTATAGACACAGAAACAAAATTTGGGCCACCTAATTTTACTTTTTAATTCCGTATCTGTATAGACACAGAAACAAAATTTGGGCCACCTAATTTTACTTTTATTCCGTATTTGTATAGACACAGAAACAAAATTTGGGCCACCTAATTTTACTTTTTAATTCCGTATCTGTATTGACACAGAAACAAAATTTGGGCCACCTAATTTTACTTTTTAATTCCGTATCTGTATAGACGCAGAAACAAAATTTGTGCCACGTAATTTTACTTTTTAATTCCTTATCTGTATAGACGCAGAAACAAAATTTGGGCCACCTAATTTTACTTTTTAATTCCGTATCTGATAGACGCAGAAACAAAATTTGAGTCATCTAATTTTACTTTTTAATTCCGTATCTGTATAGACGCAAAAACAAAATTTGAGTCACCTAATTTTACTTTTTAATTCTGTATCTGTACAGACGCAGAAACAAAATTTGGCCACCTAATCTTACAAAGTTCCAGATACAACACATTGCGCATTTGCAGTAAACAAGAGCACCTAAATGTATGCTACTTGTGGACAGTCTTGCAAAGTTTGTTGCCTAAATAGAGGAGGATGGTACCAAGACTCGGCCCATATTTTAATTGCGTATCTGTACAAACCCAGAAACAAAATTTGGGCCACCTGAATTTTTCAATTTCCAGTTATAATATGCGCATGTTCAGTAAGCCCAAATTTTGTTTCTGGGTCTGTACATTGTAAAAGCTCTCTGTCGTAGGTAGGCGTTTCTATGGCAACTAGTCATTTGATGGAATAGCACTATACAGTATGTCCAATGCTTTTTTCTTAATGTAGAACCCTCGTGCATATCTTATGTATCGTTGAAATGAGAGGGGAGAACCCAAAACACTAAAAGGTATCGAAAAAAGTATCTTTTTCCAAAAGTATGAATCACTCTGAAAATTCACAAGTACCGAGAGTATTGATGTAACTGAAATATTAAGGACCCTCTCTATTATCTAGCATTACTACGTTATTGTGAAAGCTCATAGCTTTGTACTAAGACTGACTTCATTTTGAATTAAATGTTGCATATGCCTTTTGAAAATAAAACCATGGCTGCTTTATAAAATAGGCAAAGTGTGAGGTGCTATTTACGCCCAGCTTTTTAGAACGGAACCTTGTTTATACTACTATTAATAAGAATTAAATGCGTGAAATGTTGATTCCCGGTATCGTTTTGAGGGATATTTTAAAATGTATAAAATATAATTTTTATCTTTCCATTTCAACATATTCCTTAATGTATGTGAAACATAAATAAACTTTTGCTAATTATTGAAGAAAATTTCTTTGCCAAGAGCTAACAGAGCACTCTTAGGGGGCCTTGGATAGAAAATTGATTCCTTCCTTTATGAATAATAATTAATACAAATCCTCGAGCTCATTTTTATTAAACAGTAAGCATTCAGGATACATTAATAGTTTATCACGTCCGTAAAATATTTTGAGCAGTTGAATTGTGTTTCAGTATTAGACATAATTGTATAAATATTGTGTGGAATTGTGCTTTAATAGATCCACATAACCTAGATAGCAACTCGTAAGGAAGTTTCAATACATATCACAAGTTGATCCTAGTCCTTCATTTGACTACGTCACTGAATGACAACCATAATATTGGAATTGAACTATTTGAGCTGAACGATATTCAGGGAGTTGGGTCTTGAACGTTAATGAAATATATTTGATCTACGAGTATATAAACATTTTTCTTATATTTTTATAGCTTAAGAACTTTATATTGTTCCAAATTTAACATAGACATAGAATTTTACTGTGCAAAATCTTAAGTGTAGGCATATAAGGCAATTGTACGTACAACGATAAATTATATTTAAATAAATAATCTATAATAATTATTATTAATTATTATTATTCCACAGTTCTTTAACTTCTAACATTTCTGGCTATATTTGTATTAAAATTTTTAAGTAGGCCTACTGAGAATTAAAGTGAAATAATGTATTCCACTATCAAGTAATAGTGTAGGTGTAAGCCCTGATCACTATATAACAGATTGTTCAGACTTACAGGTTTGACGGCAATAACTTTTATCAAGTTTACTATACTGCCATCTAGCGACAGTAGAAGGAGTCATGTCATAACTTCCATTTGAATTGCATGGAGCAACTGTACGCCCATATAGCGGTTGTTTTAAATCCACGGTTGCGATCCTGGTGGTTGTTTTCTTCCACATGCTACCATTTTTAACATTACGATGGTCAATCTGTTATATACGTGATCAGGAGTGTAAGTAATATCCGATCCGAGAAAATTTCCTGAACAGTTTTTCAGGAGTGCCAGTCAGACTAAATATATATAGCGTTATTCAAAAGTCTGAACACTTTCCAAATCCCCGAAAGTTTGTTAAAAATGTTTTCATAAAATGAAAATAGGTTTTTTTGTTATAAAAATGGGGTTTTGCGTCACAATACTTGTTTTCAGGTTTTAAATTTAATTTACGCTGGAAACATTTATTTTGAAACGTAAAAAAATAAGCTACAGGTTTCCAATCTTGAGCACCCCCAACACATATTGGCTGTTTTCTGGTCTTTTGCTAGCCCTTTGCTCGCTGTAACAGGACCTACTTTCACTGTAAAATATGCCAACAGAAACTATTCTTCAATTTTATGATTTAACTAGAGCAGTGGTTTCCAATCTTTTGAGTGTCACGGATCCCTTAATGGTCCCTTCAGACGAGGCTAATTCTAGTGGCGTGTTAATGGCGCTGCTAAATTTTTGTAGAGTATTTTTCAGTCTTCCAGTGAACATGAATGTAGAAGGAGATGTACTTTTGGAAAATTTGCTCATACGGAGAAAAAGAGTTTGTCCATCCATTAGTTTTGGAAAGATAGAATCGAGGACTATTCCACACCCTGTTTGATGATTTATATCAGGACAATAAAAATATTAATTTAAAATTATGCAAATGAGGAACGATATGGCATAAAACATATATATTTTTTACTTTTTAAGAATTTAAAATTAAATATAAAAGGCACCAAACATGAAACGATGAAAGAGTAATGGAACAGAGAAAAATTCTCTCCGGCACCGGGATTTGAACCCGGGTTTTCAGCTCTACGTGCTGATGCTTTATCCACTAAGCCACACCGGATACCCATCCCGGTGCCCGACAAAATCGTCTCACTTTGTTCCAACTCTTGGGTTCCCTCTAGTGGCCGCCCTCTGCACTACGTCATAGATGTCTATGAACGTAGGACTGAAGTCCACACATGTGCTGAGGTGCACTCGTTATGAGTGACTAGTTGGCCGGGATCCGACGGAATAAGCGCCGTCTTAAATCACGAAGTGATTTACGCATATCATATCAGAATATCTGCATGGAAATATATGTACTTCGGTACATTAAAATAATATATACCAAACATGAAACCAATCATAGCACGCACGAGTAATTCAACCAATATACTAGAAATAGGTGTCTGTAGGGTAATGGCAAAGTCAAAGGCCGTGGTGTAATTGAACCCAGGTTCGAACCTGGGACCAACTAATTTTTCATCTCTTTGTTAATATCTTATTTAGTACATTATTTTAGATGTGTTATTTTATTTTAACGTGAATTAAAGGGGATTTTACTACATAAATAATATATCCGTAATTCGCACTAGTCCAGCAATTTAGTAGTCTACGGTTATATTAATAATAATAATAATAATAATAATAATAATAATAATAATATATTAACAATATATTAAATATAATATATTAATATTATTATTAATAATAATATATATTAATAATATATTAAATATAATATATTAATATTATTATTAATATAACCGTAGACTACTAAATTGCTGGACTAGTGCGAATGATAATAATAATAATAATAATAATAATAATAATAATAAAATAATATATTATATTTAATATATTATTAATATATAATATAATTTATTATTATTATTATTTTCGTCATTCCATATTATTCTGTTGTGACATATTTTTCTAATTAAGCCTGTACACTGTCGTGTCGGTGTAGGGAAATGGTGGTCCAACAGTCGTCCGTTAGTAGCGCTGCTGACGCGCATTCCAAGCGCTACTAACGTGCGTTCGCAGCGCCACAAACGCGCCACTAAAAGTTGCCTCGTCTGAAGGGACACTAAAGCTCATATTTTATTTTGACGGACCTCCAGAATGTTTTATATAATTTAGGTTGATAATTATTTCTACTAATTAAACATTTGCATAATGTGATGAATTGAGAAGAATATTAAATTTCAATTTTAGTTTTGAATATAACCTAAAAATACATAAATGCAAAGTTATTTTATGTTACATAATGACTTTGCTGTGAAAAATTAAATCAGTTTTTTTAGAGTTACCAGTGGGATGGTTAATGTTGATTTGCGAAATCTGACCCAATTGTAGATTCTCTAAGTCGCAAGTCTAACGCCACCTTAAGTTTACTAGTCTATTTGTTCAAGAAAATCAAAGCAGGAAATGTGCATTCACACAACGCAAATGGCGTTAAATGTTTTGTAATACAATTCGGGAAACTTCGAGATACATGGTCGTGCATGTAATCAAAATTGCAACAGGGCCGATTTAGAAAACACGATTTTTAAGCAAGAATACCATAATTCTTCTAATAGCTCCTATTCTTCTTTGATGAGTTAACTATTTTTGTCACAAAGAAGGGATTTTTCATCCAATTATTTTTTCCACTGCAGAAAGGAAGATATTTCCTTAATTTTAATATTAATAAATCACTTTTTTTATTTCCAACGATATTCTATGGAAGATCATCATTTGTTGCTAGAAAGTCTCTGGGAATGGGAAATAAATGGAATACTCTATTGATAACTCACTGAGACCACAAGTTTAATTTCTTTATTTTTGTTTCAATGTTATTATGAATGATGAACACTGTTAAAAGATGGAGCTGAGAACTGGAATTTAGAGAATTTTAAAAACTAAAAATATCAGATAGGTAGATATAACTACTTGTAAACCAAGAGAATTCCTTTAGAGGTTCGCGGATCAGAAGTTGGGAACCGCTAAAATAGAGTATTCGTAACGCTTTGAAATGATTTAGAACTCTAAATAGTTTGAGGTTTGAACCCTGTAATTTGTCTTCATTTCGGAAAATTTTTGGAAAAATTGCATAGACCAGTTTCATGGCAGATAAAAACTTTTGGATAGACCACCAGAATTCACAGAAAATGCTTTTCTGGCAAGTGCTATGATGATTTTACTGAAGGACAAAGGTCCCAAAAAATTCTGAACATGCTGTACATAGCCTGGCTATTCATGGTATAAATTGTCCGTTAATTGTTTTTTTTTTATAAATAAACCCCATTATTTTATGATTGAAATGGTGTGTTTTATGTAAAGCTTAGGGCCTACTTTTGACAAAGTTCCAGCCATTTCAAAAGTATCCGTCTTTTCAATAACAATACTATATGAAATTGAGATAAAAATTATTTAAGATTGAAGAATGCAGTGTATAACAAATGAAAGGTTTTACATGACTGAATAGATCTATTAACCCTCAAATAATTCCAGGTCATTTCGTAAAATGCATATAGTTTCTAGAAGATGATTTCGTGTTGAATCACAGAATAAATTAGTGAAATTTATTTCGCAGAGGTAACAGTTGTGTTATGTCAGCAATACTTAGCATAATTTGTGAAGTAAGAAACAGAAAGTTTTCCACTAAGGAGCTGGCAATGACAGGGATAAGAAGTTTAGAGTGGACAGTGCACTATAGGGTAAAGGTTGGTAATACGAGGAATATTGTAATAGTTTTGAGAATTTATTACAATTTTACTGAGCGAGAGGAAGATCAGTTTTTTGCGCCAACGTATCAAGGGAATGTTAGTGGACAAGTTGCTGCTGCACAAAACCGGTCCTTCTCTCGCTCAGTAAAATTGAAATAAATTGTAAAAAAGAACTATCACAATATTACTCGCATCACAATATTACCAACCTTTACCGTACATATAAATCTCTAAGATGCTATTTTGTGTAATTTAACATTAATATTGATTATTCATTTTTACAATCCATAAACGGGACCTCTCTCTGTGTGTCATTGGTTTCCAATTGTTTTTGTTTTTAATAATTTTCATCAATATTTGCCATGTAACTACTCAATGTAGTAAAACAATTATGCTAATTTAGGAATGTGAAGATAGTGCTTGTAGTTTCCCTTAAGCAATATTTTTGGATTGATATTTCAGTTTTTTTTATAAATGTTTGCATTTATATTAATTACATCAATATCAGACAGGGATAATTTGTACCTTTTTGTACTACAATTTGTTTATATATAAATATTTGTATTTCTACATTGTGTGCAGAGTCTTAATTCTTGTGTGAACTTGCTGCGATTTATATATATTTTTTTCTCTGATTTGTATACTTTTTTTTTTTTCTGCATAGCATTCATTATAATTAAATGGAAAATTGTGAGAATTTTAAGAGGAAGATTAATGAATATGAATGTTTTGTGAGAATGTGTGAATTATATTCTGTATTACGGAATTAGAAATAAAATTTATTAAAATTGTAATCCATGTGCTTTAATTAATTTTATGCTCGACCATGCCGAAGCGTAGTAATTATACACCTGGTAGCAGACCTTTAATGCATGTCATTAAAGTACACCTACTCATTTAAGGTCAGGTCTTTCAGCCAATGGCGACTCAGGTTACAACTGTTCAGCCAATGACAGGTCAGCTTTCTACCGTTATAAAACCGCAAGTATCGATGATTCTCGGATATGCAATCGAAAGAGAATTAGCGAAAAGTCACGGAGGCTGGAAATCCAATACTGTCGCAGAAGGTTATGTTCTGTTACTATAATAATTAGCGTTAATTGTAAATAATATTCAAATAAATTCAATTTGTCATCTCGTTTTTCAATGTCTAAATTAATTTCAATGTTATCTCTGTAGGTTCTTATGGCCTAGCAAGGTCAATGTGGACATCTGTTCCTCGGAAAAAATCAATACTTTCGCGTCTGCGCACATCTCACAACATACTGGACATTGCTCAAAAATTAATAATATCAAGTTAGAAATATGGTCGAGCATAAAAAGTCGTATGAAACTCGCCTATAAGTGGTAATTAAGAAGCTCGTATGAAAATTATGAAACTCGCTTGCGCTCGTTTCATAAATATCCATACTCACTTCTTAATTACCTTCATTATAGGCTCGTTGCATAATGTACTATTAATTTTATATTTATTAGGATATTGTTTTACTTCAAAGGTCTTCTTTAATTAGTCTTCTAGGCTGAAGTCGGTATAGCTCTGGCCTTCTATGCTCGAGATTGCGGGTTCGATCCCAGTCCAGGTCGATGGCATTTAAGTGTGTTTAAATGCAACAGGCTCATGTCAGTAGATTTACTGGCATGTAAAAGAACTGCGGGTCAAAATTCCGGTACACCGACGACGCTGATATAACCTCTGCAGTTGCGAGCGTCGTTAAATAAACCTTGATTAAAAATTTTTTCTAGCCTGAAAATGACAGGAGATTTAGCAGCTGTTCGCTCTGTTCCCAGCAGATCTCTTGACGGTACCCGGTGCAGGCATGGCTGCCCAGAGATCGAAACTTTAGCACATGTTTTGGGATTCGTGAACAGGGATTGCTCTTGAGGAACTCTAGACATCATCTTGTAAGATCCAAAATTGCTGCCACATTAAGAAATAAGGGCTGGATAGTAGAAGAAGAAAGCTTCTATCTAGCTGAAAATGGGTCAAAGAGAAGAGTCGATATTTTAGCGTACAATGCTGACACTAAACAGGGCATCATTGTGGACCCCACAAAGTCGGATGTCATCAGTCAGCCGAGATCCATCATGAGAAGAAATCGATCTATGAGCCTACAGTCAACTATTTCAAGTTCAGATATGCCTGAATTCACGTTGAGATATTCGTTTTGCTCATAGGTGCTCGAGAGACTATACCAGCTTTTTTCGAAGAATTTCGATGGCAGTTTGCTCTGCCAACATCTCTGAGGGATGACATTGTGATAACAGTGTTAAAAAATCCTAATTAATCACATGGTGCCACATTAGTAGCAATTGTAATTTTTCATGCTCTTTTTTTGGTTCCTTTTTTAAATATAATTATGTTTACATATGTATGTATATTTCCTTGAGGATATACTGAGTCCGTAAGGGCTACCTTCAAGGGTGCCAGTTCGTAATTAATTAATACATATTAATTTCCGGTTCAGAAATTTTATACACTATGAGGTGCTAAACATAAAGAAAATGGTAACTGGCCACAGCCAGTGTCAACATCAGGTAGTATAACTTCTTTAGACATTTTCCGGTTCTCCCTACCCAAAAAATTTAACCATCCAGTCTCCTTTTAGGCATCATTCCTGCAAAGATGTTTGTATCTTCCTGAGTCCTGAGACTTTTTTGTTTTATTTTTAAAGTTCAATATAATTCTACACTTAAAAAAAAAAGTCACTGATATGAGGAAAAATTCTGCAGGTTACAGTTAGGGCACAAATGCAGGTATATTATACTATACTTCGGGTCTCTGCACATACATCTTGTGTCATAAACATGTATGAAGTATGGTATAGTTTACTATACTTTCAGGACTCAAGAAGGTATATCTTCCTCCTATGTATTCCTATCGACAAGTCGAAACATTACATGCCTAATCGCACGCTTATTTGGTGTTCTGTGGCCTGTGGACTCCCACCCACAAACTTACATTGGGATTGCTTGGTCGTAATTGTGCGACCTCTGGTCGTACATAGTCGCTTGCAATATGTGAACAACTTTAGGCGGTGAGGTAAATACATTGTAGTACATTAGAGTGAAAAGTGGATAACTGGGCTTCTATTAGAATTCCTGTACTGTAATACAGTATTGTTTTTGCGAAGAAGCTGGAAACGATACTATTGTAAGAAAGCTGCAAGGTTTCGAGCCTGCAGTCATGAGGAAGCAAACCCGGAACGTAAAACAACATACTTTAGAGGAGACCATCTTATAAAATGTTTCTTTTCAAAACAATGAAGTTCTGTCGTTACGAATACATTCTTAAATGAAATGCAAGTATAAATTACATTTAGGTCCACAAGATATGAAGTTTAGTTAGCATTGAAATAACCATAAAATCAAGTTAACATTTATCTCTAGCAATTTCATATTGCTCGTGTTTAGTTAAGAGGGTTTTAAATTATGTTCCTCGCTCTTAACAAAGCTTTGGAAATTTTAACGCAAAAATTATAAAAAGTCTAAAATTAACCTTTTCACCCTTAACCCAGATAAGACTGAATTATTATTTTTTGTTAAAAATACGATTTTTATATGAATTATTTAATTGTAATTGATATAACATAACAAAGCTGTTTTTAATGTTTTATGTTGATAGTATCCGAGATTTTCAGTGTCCTATTTATAGGACGTCAGTCACATCCCCATGCAAAAACATTATATGACATAAGTCATTTTAGCACTAATATATAAATTGTTTAGCTTAACAATATACCAAATTAACACAAAATTATAATATCACTCACACACAATAAGACTGTTGTATTTTTCGATAATGTTTATGGTGTGTGATACGTGATAAAACATTTTACATGTACACCAACATCACATTTCATACATATTATTGTTGTCTTTGTGTGACACTGTCTGCATCGAGTTTGTTTTTCTTGAGATACCACAAAATGATTACTTCCTTCAACCCTTGAATCTTTTTGCTCAGTCTTAGATGAGATGGTCTACCGCAGTGGTCGTTAGCACCTGCTGAAATGAGTAAAGGGTAAGTGCAGCAGGATTAGGTAGAGAGCATACCCGCCAGCAGCCACAAATGCACCTGCGGGTAAGAGACAATAGCCCGAGAGTGCAGTGAGTTGACGACCGCTGGTCTATCGCTTGACTATACAAGTCAAGCAGTGGATTCGAGAACAGATAAGACAAGACGTTTTGCGAAATGCAAGATGATCGAGTTTTTCGTTGGAGTTTATCTTGTATAGCTGGCATGCATTTTGTTCTGCTACGCGAATGCAGACTAAAGTACCATTTCTTGCTCCTAATAGATGTTTTTTACAGATTGATATTTTGGTCCACCCTTATTTTTGTTGTACTAATATATAATATTGGGATATTTCACTGATATTTTCTTCTTCAAATTTCTAGAGTATTTTGAAACTGTGTGGACTGGGTTCACCGAAATTGAAAAATATAGTATTTCCCTGCTGTATGTCAACTTCTTCCCAATTGAAATTTATTAGGCCTATTCTTTCTCTTCATCTATATATCGGTTGCTGAATCACTAGTATTTCTACTGCCATTCTCGCCATCGCCTTTACTATGTTCATCATCACCATTATGACTTTCGTCATCATAATCATCCATTACCTCTTCTTGTGTGTTGAGGGTTACTTCCGTCTCAGCTCGCAACTGACTATCAGGCATATTGTCAATTGTAGTGTTATTTTCATCACCAGAATCCTCATCAATTACATTACCACACGCATTTTTTGGTGATAAAATGGTGATGGAAATGTTATTGCACTTAGGTAAAGCAACTTGGTCGTCCTGAATCATTTGTAAGGCTTCATTTAGTGAAAAAACCCCCTATAATAACATGCGTACCATCAATCTCACGAAATTCCCCTCTTATGACTGACGTACTATATGTAGTACACCTAACTTTACCATGATATGGCATAACACTAAATCAAAAATTGAATCTAATTATGAATTATTATATACGAAGTACATCATACGAGTATGCCCTATCAATATCAAAAGCATTATACCTATAGCATGTGATATATACCGACTTCGAGAACAACATGTTCTGCTCCACAGCCATGACTCACACAAATATGTTAACAACAATGACTATGACAGAATGAACATAGTAAAAAAAAATTAGAGACAATTTATAACACATCAGGATTATGGTATCATGATTGCCGACTATGAAAATCTTATAAAGTAGCCACGTTCAATTAGTAGGCTAGCGGTGTCAAAGAGGACGGAAGCTTTGTAGTTTCAATAATTTTAATTATGTCGCGGTCCATTGTCGTGAAGTCTTTTGAAGGCCGCACCAATACTCTACGCGGAGTTGCAAATTTTAGCAGTGTGTCTTCTTCTAGTTCACAGTGAAAATTATTATATTACAGTTCAGTGTATAATAAAAATGTGGAGGTCGTGGGAAGCGAGTGAAGTGTCGGAACCGATACCCATGAACGTCAATAACGACGATGGTAATACTAATAATAATAATAATAATAATAATAATAATAATAATAATAATAATAATAATAATAATAATAATAATAATAATAATATATCAGAGTTAAATAACAATTCAAATTCAAAAGCTAGACCAAAATTATGTAAGCAGTGTCAAACGTTTGTGTGCAATGCTCACACGTATGTTCTGAAAAACAATTTAGGTCAAGGAAAAATTTCGGAGACATCTAAAATTCTTAAATTAAATAGAAATACTGTAAGTAAAATTGTAAAAAAGGGACCTAAGACACCTAAAAGCGGGGACACAAAGTCACAAAATTTAATAACGTAGATGGTTTTACGTGTAATTACATTCGCCGTGAAATATATAGTTCTTACAATAAGGGCCAATCCTTAACAATAAAATAATTATTACAAAAAGTCAAACTTTCCGGTTTTCCTTATGGAGAAACATTTAATTATTTCTTTAAATAATTAATTTAAAATAAATAATCTAAATAATATAAATAATCTTCAAATTAACTCATGCTTTGAGCAATTAAGCCTAACCCATATCCATGTTATATTAATATATAGCAGCAACAAACAAGACGTGACAACGTCGCATTTTCATTTTATTATCGGTGCATGCAATAAAGACCTACAAATCTTAAAAGGAATGCCGCTGCCTAATAATTAAACGAGGCAACTTTACAACAATGTTAAAAAAATTAAACGTCCAGTGTCCTATATATAGGACGTCAGTCTTAATCTGGGTTAAGAAAACAAGTAATGAATAACACTACAGTACAAGTAATCATTCCTATAGACATTGCCTACTCATCGAGACTATCAAAAAGTAAACTGTGTGCTAAAATTAATTTTAAGTAAAAGGAAATAATAATGTGTGCCCATTACAACTATGGTCATTATTAAAAGCAGAGTAACTAATTCATGAAAGTAATATAATATAGTGTGTTTTAGTAAATTCTCAGTTCAACAATATTAATTAGCATAATTAGTCTGTTGTGTACTCTCACAATTTCCCACTAATTGAAACCGTGTTTCAGAGGCAAATTCATTAAATAATTATGTAATTGTTATAGTAATATGAACAATGAAATAACAGACGTTGCCATACGCTGAATCAACAAAGTGATCGTTAACAATCAGTGGCAAACCATGAAAAAAAATTTACCTTGTAGGATGTAAGAATTATGTGATTAAAGGAAAGATTAAGGTAGAGAATTCAATAATAAAGTTTATAACAAACAAGTAGTTAAAATGGTATGGACAAAAGAAAAGGATGATAAAAGATAGACTGCTAAAGAAAATACTGGAATGCTTTCCACCTGGTAGTAAAGGAAGGAGACGAATAAAGATTATATCGAAGGATAGATTTATTATCAACAGTATGGCGGGGAAAGGACTAGAGGATGAAGATTGGAATGGTAGCGTACTTTGGAAAAAAAGGGACAGAAATTTAAATGGGCGCAAAAGTTAACATCGTAAAACCTGACAAATAAATAAGCGAGCAAGCAAAATAAGTACAGAAGTAAACAAAATAAACAAACAAAACAAAAGCCAAACAAACAAAAAAACATAAGAAAAACACAAGAAACAAATGAAGTAAACAAATAATTAACAAACAAATGAACGAACAAATAAACGAAATAAATACTTACTTACTGGCTTTTAAGGAACCCGGAGGTTCATTGCCGCCCTCACATAAGCCCGCCATTGGTCCCTATCCTGAGCAAGATTAATCCAGTCTCTATCATCATATCCTACCTCCCTCAAATCCATTT
>JAJSOF020000037.1:27238774-27303774 GCA_025594305.2 Periplaneta americana
ATAAATAAATAAATAAATAAATAAGCAACACACACATAAACGAACCGATAAATAAAAAATGAATAATAATAATAATAATAACAACAATAATAATAGCGTATGTTAACGTGAACACATTTCTTCCACACGGTTATCTATCTATTAGGGGAAGCACTCGCACGTAGGCTACTTTGGTGGGCCCGTTATACTTATTACCCAGAATGGAATAATGGACAAGTTCTAAGGTCCCCCCGAGCTATAGATTCCCCTAAGGGCCGCCCCCGAACCTTCTATTGCCTGATCTTTCCGCGTAGGCAATCACCGCGATCCCTCAAACTCGGTCCCACGAGTTACCACGAGCCCAGGAGAGAACCTTCGACACATAGCACTACCACCAGCAACTAATGATTACACACCAAGAGGTCCATGTTCGGTGGCGGTCATCAGCAGACTTTACATCGGAGCAAGCCAGAAATATGGAAGGAGGCGAAGTGATAACCTGTCCGAGACATAGCGTGAATCAATGCTCTTATCAAGTTTCATATCCATAAAGTCTGACAGGCGACGTAAACATTGCCGGCAGAGAAAGGGAGAAGGTAATTACCAATCAACCAATGGCAGAGGTCACGTTACAGACTTATCTTGTAGTTCCTCTTGAGACCGCCCTACTTCAAGATAAGCCTGGAATGTGACCTCTGCCATTGGTTGATTATTTATTAATTATCGCTCTCCCTCTTCCGGCAATGTTTAAGTCGTCTGTCACACATTATGGAACGCAGTATAGTTTCAAGAGCGGCTGATGTTCCCAAAATGACTGCCACAGATCATAAGAGAGACACAAATGCTGGCATGATCGCGAGGGAAATTGAAGTGAAAACCATTGTGCTTTGTCTTCGTCCTCGAGTTTCTGCCTGTTGGCTGTTTTCTGCCTTCTTCGACTCTAGCGTGTGCGTCTCTTTGTCTAATAATAACAGACTATCATCCATCTCCATCGTCACTGACTGATCGCTCCATTTGTCTTCATTTTTATTTTGTCCCTTATATAAATTCGTATCTGCCTTACATGTTTAAGGGGTAAGATGATGTTATGGTGTGTGAAAAATCGGAAAAAAGTCGCCTAAAATCAGATTGCCGTAGATTTGGTTCTAATTAACAACATATAGATTATATAAGATGATTTCCTTCACTTTTTTTCTATTAACTAGAATCAGCTGAAAAACGAAATTTTATTCTAGTGGAAAATGAGATTGTACTCGTACAATGTGCAGATGAATACACTTACTTCGGACAAATTATCTCGTTAACAGGGAATTGTAACACCGATATAGAAATAAGAATTAGTTTAGCCTGGAAAAAATTCTGGAGCCTAGGGGTGGAACTCATAGTCGTCACTTATAAAATGAGTGAACCCTTAAGTAATAAGTGTTTGCTTATAATAAGGGAACCCTTAAGTCAATTCCGAATTCATAGACAACACTTATTTTCACGTAATGAGTGCTCACTTACAGCTGCCGGACATGACGTCATAACAAAAGCTGACTCTCATTGAACTAATCGAAAGCAGCTCTACATGTGGGGTTGCTATAACAACGAGTTATCAATATTATTGTACTGAATAAGTTGTATACAGCAATAGTTTCATTTATGTTAAATTCTAGTTGCATGGTAGTTATAGTTATAATCAGATATCCTAATAATTGGAACACATGTTCTGTAGTAGTGAATTTCTTAAATAAATTAATTAAGCCTATTAGGCCTACTATATAATACTGTCTATTGAATTTATTAACATAGTGTTATATTTACTCTGTAATTTGCCATTAATTAATTAATTTAATTTCTTCCTGTAACCACTACAGGTTGCCATCGACAAAGAGTACCATGATACAATAAAGTAAAAGCCTTGAGGCTTAGTGATAAATTGTTGTTAGAGTGAAAAAGAAAGAATTTGAATTATGTTGAAACACATTATGTTAAACGAAGTAACGTCAAGTAGATGCGAATTAGTCATGGTCCATATGTATGATGCCTGAAAATAGCTATTGAGCCTTTGAGTGCTGCAATTGTTAGATCTCTTAAAATACTTTTATGCAGGCCAAAAGATTTACAGAAGTCGACTAGCAACCGGCGTATGGTCCCACGGGCTCCTATCATTAGTCCCGTAATGACGATGGATTCCAGATGGTATTTGTCCTTATAAAAACTGATGGAATGTTCATATATATTCCTTTTTTCTCGTGTACTTCTTCTGGCTGGTGTTCGTGCTACATTTTACATTTTTGGCCATGGTATCTATACTTACCTCTTTTAAATTTATTTTTATTTGGTATTTTTCATTTATATCTAGATCTGTATCTTGTATTTAGGTAGTATCTATTTTTTTTTAATTTTTAATTTGTAATTACACTTGTATTTGTTTTATCTCTTTTTTCATGTTATATGCAATTCTATGTTTTTTTAAACAAATATCTGTACTGTCTATTGTAATTGGGGCTTTTCTCTGTTATAGACATAAATAAATAAATAAATAAATAAATAAATAAATAAATAAATAAATAAATAAATAAATAAATAAATAAATAAATAAATAAATAAATAAATAAATAAATAAATAACGATCAATTTGGCTAGAGCAACAACTTCGAATTGATCTGAAAACTATATCGCTTCTTAAATTCCAGTTCACTATACATTTCTAGAGGATTCTCCATGTCTCTAATATACCTTTTTTTTTGGGACACGTATATTTTCCTCAATTCGTTCAACAAACTCTACAAAATCCTCAAAATCATTCTCAGTATCCATTTTGAAAATGAGTGGTCACTTAAGGGTACAGATCAGCTCACTTAAGTAATCACTCATTATGTGAATGAGGGACAACTATGAATTAGAAATGAGTATAAGTAACCACTTAAGGGTTCACTCATTTATAAGTGACGACTATGAAAAGGAAATTTGGCAATATAAAGGGTTCAGCTTGAAACTAAAATCTCAAGTAACTGAAGGACAGGTCATTCCAGTCGAGAACATAGTTGAACTGAGCAATGTTTAGCCTAAAAACTCCCGAAATATCTTGTCATCTCGTAACATGTGCCGATTAATTAATATTGTAAAAACCTTCCTCACGCCTTGTTCTAAATATGGGATATACTTCAGCGTTTCCCTCATTTATTTGTTGGAGCAGAATTTCTTCCCCTTCATTTTCTTCCAATAGCAATTGAGGACCTAACATTCTAAACGTGTTAAGTGCAAAAAAAAAAAAAAACAACTTTCTGAGATATTGATGAAAAACACACTGCGCAATGCATGTTGAGATATCTATAACATCATCTTTTGGCGCACGAATGAGTCCCTTACAGTTGAGCTACAGCAAAAACAGTTTAACAGCATACGAGTATTCTCGTATGGATGTTCCTTTCTTAGATTGAATAAAATGAAATTTGAAAAATTGGAAGTTCGCATATTTAGAATGTCAGGTCTTCAAATATAACAATAAATCGCTTTCCCTCATTGTGCAAATGTCCGCTCGCTACCAAAAGACCGCACACGTCTGACGTTTCATAGGAATCAGCTACTAATGCGTCAGCCGTGAACGTCAGACACACTACGTCAGCCGCATCATAGGAATTATTACACCTTTATGCAAAAACTAGTGACTGCGAACTACGGTATAAGTCCCATCGCTCTTATTTCCGGCAGCCAATCACGTTGCAAGTCGTCTATAGTCCCGTCGCTCTTATTTCCGGCAGCCAATCGCGTTGCAGGTCGCCTACATTGAAACGTGTGCGTGTCGTGATTCGCTGATTCATTTCTTAAGGCTCGATAAATACTTAATATAATCGCCCGCCATTTTAGCTCTTTTGTTGGCGTTCGCAGAAAACACACGAAGACGTTATTTTCCGCTCAATTATTTGCTGAATTACATTGCGTTTGATTTATTATCATAGGAGCTACGACATGATAATGTTTATTT
This sequence comes from Periplaneta americana, assembly GCA_025594305.2. Classification (NCBI taxonomy): domain Eukaryota; kingdom Metazoa; phylum Arthropoda; class Insecta; order Blattodea; family Blattidae; genus Periplaneta; species Periplaneta americana. The sequence continues at coordinate 27,242,727 of JAJSOF020000037.1, forward strand.
TTATTTTATTGCGTTATTTTACGACGCTGTATCAACATCTAGGTCATTTAGCGTCTGAATGATATGAAAGTGATAATGCCGGTGAAATGAGTCCGGGGTCCAGCACCGAAAGTTACCCAGCATTTGCTCGTATTGAGTTGAGGAAAACCCCGAAAAAACCTCAACCAGGTAACTTGCCCCGACCGGGATTCGAACCCGGGCCACCTGGTTTCGCAGCCAGACGCGCTGACCGTTACTCCACAGGTGTGGACGATAATGTTTAACGGTGCGGTAAATAGATTCCTCGTATGGTAGCTCGGCAATGTGAGAACAAAAATGGCGAACGATACTACCTACCTGGACTTCATAGAGCCTTTACTTTCTAAGACGTAAGCAAAGGGGCAGAGTCACGCCGGAAATAACAGCGTCGGGACTATACATTTAAACATGTGCATCTTGTCATTCGCTGTTGATTTCGTTATGGACTTCCTAAGGCTCTATAGATGCTGGGTATAATCGTCCGCCATCTTCGTTCTTTCCTTGCCGTTTGCAGCAAGCAGACGGGAATTTACAACAGTACAAATTTTAATTCCACGCTCTTTTAGGTATATTTGTTTAAAATAATAATAATAATAATAATAATAATAATAATAATAATAATAATAATAATAATAATAATAATAATAGAATCAAGGGTAACAATCGACTTAGAGCCATGCAGCTGGATACTCCGGTAATTAAACCTTCAACAAACAGTGCGACATTTGATCCACATACATTAACGTTATAGTCAACAATTGATTTCATTAGGTATACAAAAGCTATCTCAACCGTAAGCAACGATCTCAACATTCACTTAGCTATTTATTTTTAAGTTTCTCACATTAAATATTATAACAAGAACATAATCGACAGACTGAATTTTTTTCCGGCAGCGAGTCCCACAAAGCGCGGGGCTGGGGTGACCGCCCCACTTGCCCGCCGAAGGGCCGGCCGTCCTTTCTGTGAGAATCCACAGTTCTAACAGACCTAAGTTGTTACCCTGCAAACTGAGGTCCGCGCATATGTTACTCCCAGTAACTGGGAAATTAGTACGGTACAGATTTCGAATAGGAATCACTTTTAAAAGTAATTCTTTCTAAACATTTCTCTCGCTTTGACTCCTATCTAAAGTTAAAAATAGAAAAACTTTTGAAGTTGTCAATGTCTATTTTGAACATGACACTTCGAAGTTGATAATTTTTTCTCCCCAAAAATCATTTTGATTTCGAATTTTTTCTATGCTTTCCTTAGATAGTTATCTATGAAACCTAAAATTTACAATGCGATTATCATAGGTGCTACGACGTGAAAATGTTTAACGGTGCGGAAAATAGCGTCGTCTGCTAACCGCAACTGGCAATAAAAGAACTAAAATGGCGAACGATTATATGTACCTACTCTTTATAGAATCTACTCTTACTAGGACGTAAGCAAAGAGGCGGAGCCACGCCGGAAATAACAGCGACGTGACTATAATTACTAATAGCCAACAATGGTCATAATAGTCAACAATGGATGGCAGGGGTACCAATATAGATCCTCACAGATCCACCGAGATTATTAAACTCTATTTGAAGTTTATACAAATTTCCAGAGGGAAATTGTAACTCATTAAGATTGTAAAGGTTTACATGGATTGCTCTGAATTATTACGAAATAAGCAGTAATACAAATTTGGGAAAATGTTATTATTCGAAACACAATAATAATAATAATAATAGTAATAATAATAATAGTAATAATAATAATAATAGTAATAATAGTAATAATAGTAATAATAATAATAATAATAATAGTAATAGTAATAATAATAGTAATAATAATAGTAATAATAATAATAATAATAATAATAATAATAATAATGATTTATTTTAGCTGGCAGACTTAAGGCAGTAAGGCCTTCTCTTCCACTCAACCAGCAAAAAGTATCCATACGTATGTATGAACTTACAAAGAATTCAACAATTTGATTTAGATAAGAGTTACATGTATACAAAAGTTATTTACGAATTAAACAACAAAATGCTATGAACTATTAATTAAACATTGAAATACAAACTATGTAACAGAATTAAGCTAAAATTCATAGAATGTTAATATATTTCAAATATTGTTAGGTAATAGAGATTATTATGAGACAATTTTGAAAATACAGCACTATCAGGATGCATGTCTAAAGGAAGGAGTAACAATGTAGACAGTGATAGTTTAAGTCAGTATGATTGGAGTGAAATGCTAAGAAGGTTATCTTTTAAGCTGTTTTTAAAAGTGTTTATTGTCTTGCAGCCCCTAATACTTTGTGACAGGGAATTCCATTGTCGCGAGGTGGATACTGTGAAAGATGATGAATAACGAGATGTTCTATGAAGAGGTATACTTAACGCGCCACAGATAAGTGATCTGGTATTTACGTCGTGATTAGAGTATAGATAAGAGAAACGAGACGAAAGGTAATTTGATGTTGAGGTGTGCAGAATTCGAAAGAGTAAAGACAAAGAGTGTAAAGTTCTACGTTCTTTAAGTCGGAGCCACGAAAGACTTGCGAAGGATGGTGATATGTGATCATATCGTCGGATGTTGCACACGTATCTGACGCACATATTCTGAACTCGCTGTAACTTGACTGACAGTTCAGAACTTAGGTCACTTAACAGAACGTCACAATAACCGAAGTGCGGGATTACTAGGGTTTGTACTAGGGTAAGTTTTAGTTGCTGGGGCAAGAAGTTTCTCAAGCGACTCAAACAGTGGATGGAGGAACAGATTTTTTTTATCGTTTCTTTAACTTGAAAATTCCAATTTAGATTTTTATCGAAAAAGAAATCAATATTTTTTACGACAGATGAATAAGGGATTAGTGTGTTGTTAAGTGAAACAACTGAAAGATTACTATTATTAAGAGACTTAACTATACGCTTATGGCTAATAAAGGAAATAATAATTATAATTGTGAAGTCAGCTATTAGGAAAATAAAAGATATAAAGGAAAATGACATTTCTGTGACACAGTAACAAGTCATACTTGAAAATATGAAAATAAATAATTTTTAAATCATGTAAAATGTATACCTAGGGTATACATAATGAGGTAAGCAATCAAGTACAAAATGCGGTGTAAGGAATACAGATCCAATTGAAAAGAGAACACATAATGAGGGGAAAAGTGTACGAGTACTAAATCTAGCAATGGATTTTGAAACTGAAATATGAAAGCCCATTGAAAGCCCAGTGGAAGCTGGAGTAACCAATTAGTGAGTGGGAACGGTTCATTCAGTCTTCCTTACGTATTGAGAAGTCGACAACGATGAAGGAATATTAATAATATAATGAACTCGTAATTGAATTATGCAACTTAGTTACTATAGAACAGATTCCGGAAAAGCCAGAAAATGTTTAAATACCGACGAGTACGGTAATTAACACTTCGTGTCACAGTAAAATCATTACTTAAGATACAGAAATATATTTGGAACAGGAACAAAAAGAGTTAATCTGTCTGAATTGTGTTCTGTTAGGAGTTGCGCTCACGACAGAGTCCGAGAAAGCTCTTGCGGATAATCGTACGTATATCTGAAGCGTAAAAATTTTAATGGGATACGTGACAGAAGCGTGATTGCTCGGATTTTGGCAGCTTCAGTGTTGCGTATCCCTCGTGTGATGGCAAGGAGTGCCATCTACGTTTTGGGATCAAAGAATGTATGAAAATAAGCGAAGTTGGTCATTTACACTCACGGGGCGTTCAAATCCATCTGTAATAATCTAATGTGTAGAAAATATGTGCATCACAGAGAATTATGATAGGCAAAAATCTACCCCAGAAAAAATGAGAAACAAAATCATACAGTACATATTAGTATATAGGTAATGTAAAATCATGAGTTCAGCAGCCACTTGGAACACAATAATTAAGAACGACAAATAAGCTGCAAACGTGAAGCTATAGATACCGGGACATCATTTTATTTTTACTAACATTTCTAATATTAACCTGGCTATACTTTTGGATTAACGGTTGAGAACCGGAAACACCGTTTGCTACCCCTTCCACCACTGGAGTTCGATGATACTGGCGTAAAATACAAACAAATCACTTTACTAGGTATAGGAGGGAAGAAAAGTAATACGTAAACTAGGAAATATCACGATTTTCAGTTTGGTAATTTTCATTTGGTTTTTGTTTAATCAAAATACAGTAAAGTATTAACAATGAGTGTTTTTACTCACTAACTGAGTTATCCATGAGGACGTATTCATTATTCAGTGTACATTATACTGTTTACAGCACATAAGTTACAATATAGAGAGTGAATTTAAATTGAAAAATAATCATAATATGAATATTTAAACATATTTTTGAAAATGGTAACTGTTCATTTAGATTCAGGCTTCAGTTCTTTTGTGCATATCATCGCACTATAGACTATAGTACCCAATTCCAATTACCAGTTTCGTCCTTCGTACCAGTAACTCATGTTGAAATAATTCTGTACGGACTCTATAAAAGAGTGCCTTACGTACTGTAAATTCAATCTTCACTTCTGCCCGATCCGAAAAGATAAAATTACTCAGATATGCTATCTACTGTCCGTCCAAGTGGTTATATCACAGGATCGTAGAAAGGGTTGAAATCACGTGAAAGTTAATTACTTGTCTTTTTATTTAAGTTATTTTAAACAGTTGTATAATATTACGTAGACGTCCAATTCCTAACAGAAAGTGTTAAAAAAAACTAAGACAGCCCAGCCACTGGCCTTTACAGAGGGGCGAACAGATGCGGGTGGGGGGAAACCGGGATGCGACGTAACCAATCGGACAATATGATTCAATAGTAAAAGCTCTTTCTTCACTGGAAAACGCGATCATATTTCTGGAACGTACTATACTCACTAATTCAGTACTGTTTAGTGTGACCGTAAGACGACTTTGACTGTATATGCGGTCTTGGTTCTGTGTGCAGGACGGTTGGAAGTTCATTAGTAGAAGGGGTGGGAGTGAAGTACATTAAAAATCACTAGTACAATAAAAATTGAAGTAAAAATAAAATGATGTCCCTGTATAAACGACAGAAGTGATACCAGTAGTGGTGAGAACTGTGTACAACTATGATTTTCGAGGGATACAATGGAGTAGATGAAGGAGAAAAATAATACATAGGAAGTAACGAGAAGATGGCATCGTGAGGAAAATAAACAAGAAATATGTTGATAGAGTGCAAATAATATATGCCATTGAAAAGAGAATATTACGTCCTGAAAAAGAGAACATTATGGCATTGAAAAGAGAACATTACGTCTTGGAAAAGAGAACATTACGGCATTAAAAAGAGACGATTGCAACATTGAAAAAAAGAGGATTATGGGATTAAAAAGATAACATTACGGCACTGAAAACAGAAGGCTGCGACATTGAAAAAAAAAATTACGATATTGAAAGGAGAATATTACATCCTGGTAAAGAGAACATTACGGCAGTGAAAAGAGAACATTACGTCCAAGAAAAGAGAACATTACGTCCAAGAAAAGAGAACAATACGTCATTGGAAAGAGAACATTACGGCAGTGAAAAGAGAACATTACGTCCAAGAAAAGAGAACAATACGTCATTGGAAGGAGAACATTACGGCATTGAAAAGAGAAGATTGCGACATTGAAAAAGAAGATTGCAATATTGAAAAGAGATAATTATGGCATTAAAAAGAGAACATTGCATTCTGGAAAAGAGAACATTATGGCATTAAAAAGAGAACATTGCGTTCTGGAAAAGAGAACATTACGACATTGAAAATAAAAGATTGCGATATTGAAAGAGAAGATTGCGACATTGAAAAAGAAGATTGCAATATTGAAAAGAGATAATTATGGCATTAAAAAGAGAACATTGCATTCTGGAAAAGAGAACATTATGGCATTGAAAAGAGAACATTATGTTCTGGAAAAGAGAACATCACGGCTTTAAAAGGGGAAGATTGCGACAGTGAAAAAAAAAAAAAAAGAGGATTATGGCATTGAAAACAGAACATTATATTCTGGAAAAGAGACCATTATGGAATTAAAAAGAGAGCATTGCGACATTGAAAATGAACATTAAGAAATTAAAAAGAGAGGATTGCGACGTTAAAAAAGAACATTACGACATTAAAAAGAGAACATTACGACATTAAAAAGAGAGCATTGCGACATTGAAAAAGAACATTACGACATTAAAATGAGAACATTACGGAATTAAAAAGAGAGCATTGCGACATTGAAAATGAACATTAAGAAATTAAAAAGAGAGGATTGCGACGTTAAAAAAGAACATTACGACATTAAAAAGAGAACATTACGACATTAAAAAGAGAGCATTGCGACATTGAAAAAGAACATTACGACATTAAAAAGAGAGCATTGCGACATTAAAAAAGAACATTACGACATTAAAAAGAGAGCATTGCGACATTGAAAAAGAACATTACGACAGTAAAAAGAGGGCATTGCGACATTAAAAACAAGATTAGGGCATTAAAAAGAGAAGATTGCGACATTGAAAAAAGAAGATTATCGTATTGAAAAGAGAATATTACGTTCTGGAAAAGAGAACATTACGGTATTAAAGAGTGAACAATACGGCACTGAAAAAAGAAGATTGTGACGTTGAATAAAGAAGATTATGGCATGGAAAAAAGATGACAGCATGAAAAAAAAAGATCACGGCATTGAAAAGAGGAGATTACGGTCTACATGTGAGGACAGTCCCTAGTTCATGCCCCTCCCCTCAAGGAGAACTAATAGATGTCTGAGTATATATTTGAGAACAAGATTTTAGATGTTGTTTGGATCAATTATTCGAATATCCATTCCTTCATAGTTTCTGCCCAAGGGCAAACCCAGCATTCTCCAATCCTTTCTATTTTCCGCTTCCTCTTAGTCTCCGCATATGATCCATATATCTCAATGTCTATCATCTGAAATCTTCTGTCCCGAACTTTTCTCCCATTCAACATTCCTTCTAATGCAGTGGTCGCCAGGGCTCGCTGAAATGTGCAAAGGGTAAGCGGAGCCGTGCAGCAGGAAGAGGTAGAGAGCATACCCACTAGCAGCTACGAGTGCAACATGGTGCACTGTGTTCTCCGCGAGTAAGAGACGCTAGCCCTAGGGTGCTCTGTGCTGATGACCCCTGTTCTAATGCAACCTTCAGAAGACAGTCTTTTCTTCGCCAGTGACCCAGCCAATTTCTATTTCTCTTCCTGATCAGTTTCAGCATTATTCTTTCTTCACCCGCTCTTTCCAACTTCCTTTCATTTCTTGTTCTGTTTGTTCATTTCACACTTCCATTCTTCTCCATATCCACATTTCAAATGCTTCCAGTCGTTTCTCTTCACTACATCGTAATGTCAATGCTTCTACCCCAAACGGTGACACTCCACACAAAGCACTTCACTAGTCTCTTCCTTATTTCTTTTTTCAGAAGTCCGCAGAAGAAGCTCCTTTTTATATTAAAAGCTTTCTTTGCCATTGCTATTCTCTTTTTGACTTCCTGGTGGCAGGTTATGTGACTACATAATATAGTAGCATATCCCTTGGTATCATCTCCTTTTCTGCTAACAAAGCCATATTTGAATTCATCCAACTATTCCGTTAAAGAAATAACGTTAACAATAACAATAACAACCACAACAGTAATAAATTTAATTGTATGAAATACACTACAATGAAATTTCAGGAAGTTTGTATTTATTAAAACGTGAATTACTTCAAATTAAATGTCTTTCATATCTAGACAAACTTAGATGAGAAGTCATTACCTACAAATTCCATTCTCCACAATGAACCACCCTAACCTGAAGAGTACTTACATTTAATTGGAAAAGGGAGGAGTGTTTAGAAAACTGAGTTGGTAAACAGAGCACTTCAAACAAATCAATACGCGAAAGAGCATAGGTTTGTGATTCTTTGCGAGCTTCCCTAATTAGGGCGTCTGCACAATTCTCGACATCTCGGAGATAAGAAGAATAAAAAGAAACATTTCATTTAATTCATTACTTCGTGACGCTAAGTTGAATGAAGAGACAATTTCACGTAACCGTCCATCCATCACGGCACTGTTTCAATTCTTGCAATTGAAAGGCTGTGTCGATAAAATAAATTTTGTCTGGTATCCCTTTTAACTTGCCTGTAAGTAAGTAAGTAAGTAAGTAAGTAAGTAAGTAAGTAAGTAAGTAAGTAAGTATGTAAGTAAGTACTTTTAATCTGCCTGTAAGTAAGTAAAATAAATTTTGTATGGTATCCCTTTTAACTTGCCTGTAAGTAAGTAAGTAAGTAAGTAAGTAAGTATGTATGTATGTAAGTACTTTTAATCTGCCTGTAAGTAAGTAAAATAAATTTTGTATGGTATCCCTTTTAACTTGCCTGTAAGTAAGTAAGTAAGTAAGTAAGTAAGTAAGTAAGTAAGTAAGTATGTAAGTAAGTAAGTATGTATGTAAGTAAGTACTTTTAATCTGCCTGTAAGTAAGTAAAATAAATTTTGTATGGTATCCCTTTTAACTTGCCTGTAAGTAAGTAAGTAAGTAAGTAAGTAAGTAAGTAAGTAAGTAAGTATGTATGTAAGTAAGTACTTTTAATCTGCCTGTAAGTAAGTAAAATAAATTTTGTATGGTATCCCTTTTAACTTGCCTGTAAGTAAGTAAGTATGTATGTAAGTAAGTACTTTTAATCTGCCTGTAAGTAAGTAAAATAAATTTTGTATGGTATCCCTTTTAACTTGCCTGTAAGTAAGTAAGTAAGTAAGTATGTATGTAAGTAAGTACTTTTAATCTGCCTGTAAGTAAGTAAAATAAATTTTGTATGGTATCCCTTTTAACTTGCCTGTAAGTAAGTAAGTAAGTATGTATGTAAGTAAGTACTTTTAATCTGCCTGTAAGTAAGTAAAATAAATTTTGTATGGTATCCTTTTAACTTGCCTGTAAGTAAGTAAGTAAGTATGTATGTAAGTAAGTACTTTTAATCTGCCTGTAAGTAAGTAAAATAAATTTTGTTTGGTATCCCTTTTAACTTGCCTGTAAGTAAGTAAGTAAGTATGTATGTATGTAAGTAAGTACTTTTAATCTGCCTGTAAGTAAGTAAAATAAATTTTGTATGGTATCCCTTTTAACTTGCCTGTAAGTAAAAAGTAAGTACTTTTAATCTGCCTATAAGTAAGTAAAATACATTTTTTATGGTAGTTCATAAATTAAGTTACTACTTTACCTTATAGATTTATCTAAATTTAAATAAATGTGTAGTGAAGATTATTGCTGGAGAACCTTTTAAGTGTAGTGAAAATATTTGTAATTTAAATTTATGTATTGTATTGATTAAGGCTGGTTGAGTGGAAGAGAAGGCCTTATGACCTTAACTCTGCCAGCGAAAATAAAACATTATTATTATTATTATTATCCCTTTTAACTTGCCTATAAGTAAGTACTTTTAATCTGCCTATAAGTAAGTAAGTGATTGATTGATTGATTGATTGATAAATAAATAAAATTAAATAAATCATTATTAATAATAATAATAATAATAATTATTATAATAATAATAATTACTATTATTAATTTCCGTCAATTTGGTTTTTATAACTTATTTCTTCCTTTCCTGGATTAGTTCCTTTTCGTTCCGGTTTCAGCACCGCATCTTTAATATAAACAATATTTTATAGACGGTTTTCGTGTCTGGAAGATCTATTTCCCTTAATGTTTTAATTAACTAATGTTCCTTGAAAATCGTAGTTTTTCTTTTCTTTATCCAGATATTAAGATTATAATCTTGACACATACAGGGTGTTAAAAATAAACATTCCTTACTTTTAGAGATGGTAGTATGCATAAAAACAGGAAGATAAAGTGTAATAAATATTGGTCCTAAAATTAATATCTTCCGAGATATGAGTACTTGTTCAAGATCATACTAATATTATTCATATGAATCACCATACTACGTATTTTCTAGTCACGATACATATTCGTATACTTTGTTTTTCGGGGTGTATTTCCAAACCTATCTCATTATTTGCTTCAAGTAAAATTCCCGTGTTTTCCCTAATAGTGTGTGGATTTTCTCCTAACATATTCACGTCATCCGCATAAATAAACAGCTGATGTAACCCGTTCAATTCCAAACCTTCTATTATCCTGGACTTTACTAATGGTATATTCTAGAGCGAGATGGAATCGATCGTGTAAAGGTATGGGAGTTCCAATTGGACATGAAACAATACATTCTCTCCTATTTGCAGACGACCAGGTATTAATTGCTCAGTGTCGTGAAGATGCTAAGTTCATGTTGAGGAGGTTGATGGAAGCCTTTGATATAGGAGGTCTTTGCATTAATATGAATAAAACTGAATACCTCGTTGTGGGCAATAGTGGAAGAGATATTATCCTACCGCAAGGAACAATTAAATCTGTGAGACATTTCAAGTATTTGGGGTCTATTATCCAAGAGTCTGGCAGCTGTGAAGCAGATGTAGATCACGGAGTGCAACAGGCAAGAAGGGCAATAAAGATGCTGAATGGGGTACTGTGGAGTAGATCCATTTCCAAACAAATGAAGAAGAGAATTCTACAATCTATAGTTGAATCTATACTAACATACGGGGCAGAGGGATGGGCACTTGTTGAACGTCAGAAGTGTAAGATACAAGCGACGGAGATGGAGGGAATAAGAAGAGCTGCTAGAGTATCCAGATTGGAAAGGAGAAGGAATGAGGATGTGAGGCAAATGATGGAGATGGAAGAGTCGGTAATTGAAAGAATCGAAAAACGAACTCTTCAATGGTATGGCCACGTAAAAAGGATGAAAGAAGGAAGATGGCCAAAGATTATTCTGGAATGGTCACCTCGGGGAAGGAGGAAGCGTGCGAGACCAAGAAAAACATGGAAAGCCGGTGTCATGCAAATGATGAAGGACCGACATATGCAGGAGGAGGATTGGCGGGATCGAGAAGGATGGCGGAAGGGAATTCAGGGCAACCGCTGAAGAGTGGAAGAGCCCACAAAAGAAAAGAAAGAAAGATATTCTAGAGCAAAGTTAAAAAGTAAAGGTGATAGTGCATATCCTTACTTTAGCCCACAGTGAATTTCAAAAGCATCCGACAGAATTGGCCTATACGGACTTTGCTGTAAGTTTCACTGAGACACATTTTAATTAATCGAACTAGTTTCTTGAGAATATCAAATTCAATTAGAATATTATATAAAACTTATCTCTTAACCGAGTCATACGCCTTTTTGAAATCTATGAATAGCACATTCTTCACATAAATATAAATGAACAATTTAACTTACAATAAATAATATTGAGCGACAGCTATAAAATAGGAATAAATACAGATCATAAACAATAGAGATAAAAAAATGGATGTATAAAACAGAGATGCGGCTTATAAATAATGAATCAGTGTACACAAAAATCAGAAATTTAATAAATCGATAATAAATTGTAGGACGAAAACAAGGAAAAAAAAAAGAGTTATTCCAGAAAAAATAAATATGCTATGACATGAAATAATATGATTATTTATAAATTTAGCTTCTGAATAAATTTTCTGTACGGAAAAACAAATCAATTTCTTCACTAAGCGAATTGAAACTGCTTAGCGTTTTAATTAATGGCGAGTACATATGAAATATGTTTCTACATCTTGGGATATTAAATAGCACATTTGTTCTAGATCTAGCTGGATGGATAAAAAATGGAATCAGTTTGAGTATTTCAGTGGAATCAATATTGTTTGTTAATTGATTTTTTTTATTTTTTGTGGGTTATTTTACTATGCTTTATCAACATCTCAGGTTATTTAACGTCTGAATGAAGTGAAAGTGATAATGCCGGTGGAGTGAGTCCGGGGTCCAGCACCGATAGTTACCTAGCATTTACTCATAACGGATTGAGGGAAAATCCCGGAAAAACCTCAACCAGGTAACTTGCCCCGACCGTAATTCGAACCCGGGCCACCTGGTTTCGCGGCCAGACGCAATAGTTTTCTTAGAAATATCGTCGAGTAAGTGATCCTTCTGTCATTGAACGTATGTAAACCAAAAACAGACATCAATAACCTAATTGGAAACTGGAATGAACAAGGTACTTTGAATGCAATGTCTCTTATGATTATGACAATAATATTGTTTTCACATTTCTGAGAAAATAATAGGCTACAGTATTACACATGTAACGTTTCATGATTCTCTTCAGGAAATGTAATTTAGTTGTGCACATGACATAAGATACTAGGGAGAGCCATAAAGTAACCTTAATAATTGTTTCATTAATTGAATGTGTACAATACGTGCTTAGGAAAATATTTGGGGCTAAGCGGGATGAAGTTACAGGAGAATGGAGAAAGTTACACAACACAGAACTGCACGCATTGTATTCTTCACCTGACATAATTAGGAACATTAAATCCAGACGTTTGAGATGGGCAGGGCATGTAGCACGTATGGGCGAATCCAGAAATGCATATAGAGTATTAGTTGGGAGACTGGAGGGAAAAAGACCTTTAGGGAGGCCGAGACGTAGATGGGAGGATAATATTAAAATTAATTTGAAGGAGGTGGGGTATGATAATAGAGACTGGATTAATCTTGCACACGATAGGGACTGCTGGCGGGCTTATGTGAGGGCGGCAATGAACCTTCGGGTTCCTTAAAAGCCATTTGTAAGTAAGTAAGTAAGTAAATGTGTACAATAAGACTACAAACACTTCATCACTTTTCAACATAGCCTAGTCCCAACTACGTTCAATGCAAGTGTTTCTGTTATACTATGTTGAAAGTGATGAAGTGTTTGTAGTCTTATTGTACACATTCAATTAATAAAACAATTATTAAGGTTACTTTTTGACTCTCCCTCGTACGTAGGCTACATAAGATCTTACAGCAACTAGAATACACTTTTGAGTTGGAGGACGCGAGAGATGTGTTTTTTCCGCTTTCATATTAGACAAGATTGCTTTTAAGAAGTCTTCCGGTGATTAGTAAAACTGAAATTTTGAATAATATGTGAGAATATAAGCTGGGAGATGCGTTAGTTCTGTTTGCAGACTGGATATGAGCAAGAGGGGAACGCGTTCGACTCTGGACGAAGGCAGGGGATTTTCTCCTCCAGAGTAGCTCTGGGGCAGGCTCGGTCTCCGATCAAATTAGTGCCTTGGGTTATTTCCCTGGAGGTGAAGCTGTCGGGGTGTGATTGTGACCACTTCCAGGTTCCTAGTGTTCACATTAGTCTCTACCTCCGAATCCACCTCCGTGCTTCTTCGCAACATGTAAACAGGATATATGTTAAAATCTTTTCAGTTGTACTAGATTCAAAATTCATTATGAGACAGTATATAAGTATAATGTACAGGGACATCATTTTATTTTTACTTCAATTTTTATTGTATCTGAGTTTTTGAATGTACTTCACTCCCACCCCCTCTACTAGTAAACTTCCAACCGTTCTCCACACAGAACGAGGCCGCGTATGCAGTACTGAGTTAGTGAGTATAGTACGTTCCAGAAATATGTTCGCGTTTTCCAGTGACAAAAGAGCTTTCAATATTGAATCATATTTTCGCACAGGTACTGTCGTCAGTTTGCCTACGTCGCATCTGGGTTTCCCCACCCGCTTCTGTTCGCCCCTCTGTAAAGTCTAGTAGCTGGGCTGTCTTAGCTCTTTTCTGAAAACATTAATTTCTGTTAGGAATTGGACGTCTACGTAATATTATATCAACTGTTTAAAATAACTTAAATAAAAGGGCCTCATTAAATAATTAACTATCACGTGACTTCCCCCCCCCCTCTCTACGACCCTGCGGCAAAACCACTTGAACGGACAGTAGATAGCATGTCTGAGTAATTTTATCTTTTCAGATCAGGCAGAAGTGAAAATTAAAGTTACAGTACGTAAGGTACTCTTTTATAGAGTAGGTACAGAATTATTTCAACATGAGTTACTAGTACGAAGGACGAAACTGGTAATTGGAATTAGGTACAATAGTCTATAGTGCGATAATATGCACAAAATAACTGAAGCCTGTATCGAAATGAACGGCCACCATTTTCAAAAATGTGTTTAAATATCCATATTATGATTATTTTTCAATTTAACTTCATTCTCTATATTGTACGCTAATGTGCTGTAACAGTGCAATATACACTGCATAATGAATACGTCCGCATGGATAGCTCAAGTCGTGAGTAAAAACACTTATTGTTAATACTGTACTGTATTTTGATTAAACAAAAACCTAATCAAAATTATCAAAGTCAAAATTGCGATATTTCCTAGTTTACATAAATGGATGAACTACTTTTCTTCCCTCCTATACCTGAGTAAAGTGATTTGTATTTTACGCCAGTATCATCGAACTCCAGTCTTGGAAGGGGGAGCAAGCGGTGTTTCCGGTTCTAGACCTTTAATCCAAAGATATAGCCAGGTTAATATTAAAAATGTTAGTAAAAATGAAGTGATATCCCTATACAACATACAAAGAAGGTTCACTAAGTGATAATGGATTTTCACGACAATTGTTCTCCACACATTCCATTTTAAATAAGAAACTTCCCTATAAATTTCTACATCCGGAGAAAACGTAGTTTTCGAGATATGATTTTTTTTAAATATCTTCAATCCAGAGCTGTAACAGCTAATGCAAACAGTGCTATGTGCTAGATATATCAGACAATAAATCTCATCTAGCTGCATACCGAACTGTAAAAATCTCCTTAAATAATATAAGCTATGAAAATTATATACCAGATATATAATATTCATGAAATTGACTATAAAATAGTCTATGAAGAAATGTAAGCATACCTGAAATTATTCACTGTACTGATGACATTATTGGAAATCGTTGTAAGAATGCTCAAAACACAGAGGACGTCGCACCACGAACCTTTCAATAAAATAAGATCCTCACAGTCAGCTTTAGAGCAGTTCTGTACATCAATGTGAAAACGAAATTCTACAGGAGTGACGAATTTATCAGGTTTGTTGTCAAGGTACCCGGCTTTATACCAGCTATATTTAATCGTATTCAGATGTCTAGGAGATGAAAACTGATTATGTGTTAAGGACTGTAATTTTATCACATTATATCTCTCTGATGCAATATAATACAGAGTTGTATCCGATCTTTGATAACGAATTTGAATGACGTCATGTGCGTCAGGAATCACACCGACAGCAGAATTGCAGTGAGAGGGACAGACCAGTAGTGAGTGACTTCATAATGGGGGTGCACGGTGTATCACAGTAGCAATGCCCAAGAAAATCGAGTCTTTTTGGGAGGGGTATATAACTCTTTCCGAAGCCAAGTACAGTTACGTGAAAACCATAGGAGCCTGCAAAAAAATGTGGTTTCGTTATTTCCAAGAAAGGCATCTTCTGTGCACCTAATAAGACTGGCAAAGCTCGGATGGGATTAATTCCAGAGTAGAAAAAGCAAGCAAATCCACCCCCCTTCACAAGTCGCCGCACCCCACGAGATGATACAAATTAATTCCATTCCAGCTTCACCAATCTTATTAAGTACAAAGAAGATGCCTTTCTTGGAAATAATGAAACGTCGTTTACAGCAGGCTTCTTTTATTTTCACTTAACTGTACTTGGCATTGGAACGGGTCGTAATGTACCCCTCCCAAAAAGACTAGATTTTCTTGGGAATTTCTGCTGTGAGTCACCGTGCACTCTGACTATGAGATCACTCACTACTGATCTCGCGTCACAGTTCAGCTGTCATGTAACTCCTGACACACATGACGTCATTAAAATTCGTTATCAGAGATCGGAAACAACCCTGTATTCGTTCCAAGTAACAAAACTCCATCAGAGAACTTATGAATGAAATTTTTCGAAGGCCTAAAGCCATAAAATTCAAGAGGCTGAATAATCGTAATTGTGTGCTTTAGAATTGTTAATATTCGCACTTCCACAGTTTTACCTTCTGGAGTTATTCTTTTTATAGCCTATCTCGGTAACTGGTCCGCGAATCTACCAAAAGAATGCTATTATCACTAACAAATTGAAAATATACTTATTGAAACAACTTGAAGAGGTGAGTTTTCATAAGATTCTCTGATTTTGAGGGCAATGCATAAACATTTGGGGCCTTAAACTTCTTCTTTTTCTTCTTCACGATGTCAATGGAGATATGAAACATACAGTAGCGTGCAAATTAATCCGAACACGACATATTTTTACATTTTCTGTCATTGTTGGCCTCACAGCTGCTCATACCGCTTTAATTGGCATCTGTAGTACATGTAATTCCATTGTTGAAGGTCTGTCATTTTTTTTATAAAATGTGACATTTTGCCTGTCGTTTTGTACTTATAAGCATTTCAGTTGTGTTGAAGACTTAATACTGCAATCCTGTGTACATTCTGTCGTCTTCACAAAATATGGATACAACTCCACGAAAACGGTCTAAAATTATAACATTAGCAGAGCATTCTTCTATGACACAGAGGCAAATTGCTGCAGAATGTCACATCGGTTTGGCTACTGTTAATTCGATCATAAAACGATACAGGGACACTGGATCCATCACACCCCAGAAAAAAGGAAACTGTGGCCGGAAAAGGAAGACTTCACCCGCAGATGATCGTTTAATTGTCAGGAAAAGTAAATTAAATCCTAGACTAACTGCTGTCGACTTAACCCGCGAGTTAATGGCTACCACTGGGGCGAATATTCACGTCACAACAGTGCGGCGTAGGCTTTTGGAAGCTGGACGAAGGGCTCGTAAGCCTATTAAGAAGCAACTGCTAACCCCTGTTATGTGCAAAAAAAAAAAAACGCTTAATGTGGGCAAAATTACATCAACACTGGACAGTGAATGACTGGAAGAATGTACTTTTTTTCGATGAGTCTCATTTCGAGGTCCACGGCCACAGTGTTTCTTACGTACGGAAAGGATCCGAAAAAGTAACAGCAGATCATCTCCAACAAGCACCCAAATACCCCCCTAAAGTAATGTTTTGGGGTTGTTTAACACATGAAGGGTCTGGAGCATTAATACCTATCATGGGAATGATGAATTCTGACAAATATATTCACTTATTGGAAACCAGAATCGTACCCCAGCTGCAAAAATCATTTCCGGATGGCAGAGGTGTGTTCCAACAAGACCTGGCACCATGCCATACGTCTCGAAAACTACAGAATTCTTCAACAAGAAGAATATTCAGGTACTCCTGGCCAGGCAACTTACTCGACATCAACCCCATTGAGAACTTGTGGTCAATTTGCAAAAGAAGAATGCAAAAAATGGATTGTTCTACAAAGGAGAAGATGATTTCTGCCCCCATTGGTGTATGGTTCCGCGATGAAGAAATGAAGAATATTTGTGGGAAATTAGTGGAATCCATGCCAAATTGTCCCAGAGCTGTTATTAGGAACAAGGGAGGCCACATAGATTACTCAGGTATGTCTTAGATCCTTTTTTTTTTATCCCGTTTGAGTGTTTTTGCATAAGTAATTACGTTGTTCGGATTAATTTGCACGCTACTGTAGATATACGAGTGTCAAGCGATTATTTTGAAAAATCATATCTCGAAGATTAGGCCTTCTCCGGATGTAGAAATTTATAGGGAGATTTCTTATTTGAAATGGAACGAATGAGGGAAAAATCGTTGTGAAAATCCATTATCACTCGGTGAGATTTCCTTGTTAGTTATTTTCAGACATTGTCGTGGAGTCAACTGAGAAGGACTCTAAAACAGAGTATACGTTGTACATAGTCGTTACGTTCGCTGATAGTTACGCAATATAACTTAGCGAGCTTGGAGACGACGGATAATCATGGAGGTCACACCTATGGATTAGAATACGTGACCTCAGGTTTGCAACAGCTAGCTGTCCATTAAGCTGGCGCCTTGAGGATCTTTATATTCCATCTAGGTTTTACTATCGACTTGGAAGCAATAACGTTCTTGAAGACAATATTAGAAACATGACCTGAATACTCACTCATATTTCACTTCACTCAACATTAATGTATAGCCAACCTATCTCAACGGCTAAGTCAATATACTCAAGTCAATTTTATATCCTTCACTGTTCGTAATCACTCAACTCGAGGCTGGAAGAAGATTAATTATGTAGAAGTTTTTTACTTAATATCTATTTTCAATTATGAAATTATATTCTGATACAAAGTGATGATGCGGCTATATTCGATCGAGTGGCGTATCATCGAGTGGGGAGGTGAGAATTATTCCTCCTAAAGAGGGCTAAATAGTATAGCTATTACACTTCTATAATATCAGTGTTTGTTTTAGACTGCCTAAATGACAAAGAATACTATACTTATGGCTTTTAAGGAACCCGGAGGTTCATTGCCGCTCTCACATAAGCCCGCCATCGGTCCCTATCCTGAGCAAGATTAATCCAGTCTCTATCATCATATCCCGCCTCCCTCAAATCCATTTTAATATTATCTTCCCATCTACGTCTCGGCCTCCCTAAAGGTCTTTTTCCCTCCGGCCTCCCAACTAACACTCTATATGCATTTCTGGATTCGCCCATACGTGCTACATGCCCTGCCCATCTCAAACTTCTGGATTTAATGTTCCTAATTATGTCAGGTGAAGAATACAATGCGTGCAGTTCTGCGTTGTGTAACTTTCTCCATTCTCCTGTAACTTCAACCCACTTAGCCGCAAATATTTTCCTAAGAACCTTATTCTCAGACACCCTTAATCTCTGTTCCTGTCTCAAAGTGAGAGTCCAAGTCTCACAACCATAAAGAACAACCGGTAATACAACTGTTTTATAAATTCTAACTTTCAGATTTTTTGACAGCAGACTGGATGACAAAAGCTTCTCAACCGAATAATAACAGGCATTTCCCATATTTATTCTGCGTTTAATTTCCTCCCGTGTGTCATTTATATTTGTTACTGTTGTTTCAAGATATTTGAATTTGTCCACCTCTTCAAAGGATACATTTCCAATTTTTATATTTCCATTTCGTACAATATTCTGATCACGAGACATAATCGTATACTTCGTATTTTCGGGATTTACTTCCAAACCTATTTCTTTACTTGCTTCAAGTAAAATTCCTTAATCGTTTGCGTATTTTCTCCTCACATATTCACGTCATCCGTATAGACAAGAAGCTGATGTAACCCGTTCAATTCCAAACCCTGTCTGTTATCCTGGACTTTCATACTGACATATTCTAGAGCAAAGTTAAAAAGTAAGGATGATAGTGCATCTCCTTGGTTTAGCTCGCAGTGAATTGGAAACGCATCTGACAGAAACTGGCCTATACGGATTCTGCTGCGTACATTACTTATATCAGTAACAAAGGTTCAATTTGCTAATACATGACAGTATGAGAAAAATAATTATGATAATGGAACTATATAATTTGTTCTCCAGTTCATACTATAAAAATAGTTGTTTAATATTTCAATAGAACCTTTCGAAGCAAGAAGGGCTACAGTTAAAGAAATTTGCTTTAGAATGGCGAAATTTTTAATGAAATTTAAACTGTCTTGGAATGGTTTCACGGCTCACATTCTGGAAGCCCTGCCCTCATGGAGGACTACTGAAGAATAGTCGTCACCACAAGATTCAATCCCTCCTAGCATCGGCCCTACGAGAAAAAAACTACCAAGTAGAAGAGGAGGTCCATGCTTTATTCACGAATTGGTCTATAAGGTGTATTAACATCATCGCTATCCCGACAAGATCAACAAGCGCATTGTGTCAAAAAATATGCAATTATATACAAACTAATGAATTATCTAAAGAAATATCAATCTGATATTGATACTATGCTACAAGAGTTGGATGTAGGATGAAGAATTAAAGAACCCCAAAAATGGAAATATAAAAACTTGAATACAAGACTGTGTATCAAGTGGAAATTAAAATTAAGGTGACATTTAACATTTAATTTTTTAAGGTGACATGTATTTATTTAGCCTGACGAGTTACTTCCTTGGTTTGAATTGTAAATTATTTAAAAATAGCGTGTAAGAGGGCCTTAGACTAGAAATGTTTAGTTTAAGTGTAGTTCTGTTTATAAGTACAGTATGCATAAGGGTGTAATTATTTGACTTATTTGAACTGTTGTATCAGTGAAGCGAGGTGAGTCAGTGGAGTTATGGTTTCACAGTGCAGTGAATAGTTCCGATCAGTGATAATTTATAGCGTCAATGAAATGTGTTCTATAGTGTCAGTGAAATGCGTCATAGTGCCACTACAGTGAGTGAGATGAGAATAAAGTGAAAGACTACTGAAACTTATGTAGGGCCTATACATAATTATGTGGGTTGTAATGTAAAATTAGGTATTTTATTTATGTTTTATTACTATTGTGTTAAATTATATTGTATATTCTTATTGTATTGTGTATAAAATTGTATTGTGTATTGTATAATTGTATTGTGTATTGTAAATTTATTGTGTATTGTTTATCATTTTTTTGTGTATTGTTTATATTGTGTATACCACTGCCACCGGGTGCTTGCCCACTTGCAGTGTAAATAAATACATACAAAATATATCTAGTTACGATAAATTTAAAGAGGAAGGACGTGTTATTCCATACTTGCGTGCCTGTGGCCATAACATGGCAATTTAAATTGATTTTTAAGTTTTTTTCTGTCATTACATTGTCATATACAGGGTGAACCAGGCAGGGCTAGACTCCTAACCGCACTCACGGCGGCTGATTCATACGTGACGACGCTACCATATGCGGGGGATTCGTTCCGTGCTTTTACGGTTAGGATTGCGTAATGATGTACTTACCGAATTCACAATTCATGTTTGAAATAACTTCCTTGTAATATAGATAAAGTGCATTTATAGATAGGGGAGACTGTTGTACCTTTAGCATAGTGTACCTTTGAACATTTTTTGTTTTTAATTTTTTGTTACTACCTAGAGGACTCAAACTGAAGTAGATTGTAGAGAAAGGCGCTAAGTAGCTCTGGTCGTAGTTTCGGTTTGATTTATTGCGAAGTGTGAGTTCTGTGAACAAAACAATCTTTTTTAGTACCAAAAGGAAACATTTCGTTCATTGATGTATGTTTTCTAACACAAAACAGATTGCATTTGTTACTATCTATCAAGTACGGTGTGTTCCCTATCATCTGGTTAGTAATAACATATTTTAATTTCCATGATTTATTCGAATCTCTAGTTTTGGTAGCCATATTTGTTTAAACGTGCACCCTCTTGTACCTTTCAACACAGAACATCTTGTACCATGGAACATCTTCCAAGGTGCACGATACTATCGGTTTTTGTCTTCCTTTTATTTTAAGATCATGTCACGAAGTAAGTCTGGAGTTGAGAGGCTCCCAATTGATCCGGATGTCTGGAAGAAAGCTGTTGAAGCAATTCTTGCTCCTCCAGGAAATATAATATAAATCAGAGAAGCCTGCTCTGGTTTATGATGGCAAATACATTTTAGATTTGATTGTCAGTTCTTACAACTGTATTCCCACCTACATTCCATGTGTTCCAACTTACAAGAGGGCATGTTCTAAGGTACATGAACCTGTTGTACCTTTGAACATATTACATTTTATTTTTTCCAGCCTTAATAGATGTGTAGAACAGGAAAATACATACAGGAAACTGTGAAAGAATCTTCAATAATTATTTAAAGCATTTTTTAATTTAAAAAATGTCATTTCCCAAAATTAAAAAAAAATAAAATGTGAAAAATGTTTAAAGGTACAACAGTCTCCCCTACATAATAAATTATACAAACTCATGTACACAAGATCCTTCGCACGACCCCGTACGGCCATTCGTGCTATAACTATGCACAGTTTAAATCTTCAAAACGAAAATAATACTACTAATAATAAAATAGTAAAACAACAGTTATTATTATTGCTACCTTATGGCAGGCTGTACATCTCCTGAAGACATGTGTAGCAACTCGCCGTAGTTCGATATCCGAAATGCCTCGAATTTCATGCCGGATATTTTGTTTGAGTTCAAGTGAATGTGCCTGTTGTGTGGGTGCGTTCGATTGTTGAAAAGTGTTGAAATGTGGTGTCAAATAGTGTGTGTGTGTGTTCTGAAATTGATCTGTGTGTTGAGAATTTGATCAGGGTGTGTTTTAGTGTGTATATTTCATATTGTTCTAGTGTGTTGAGTTTTTGGTTTTTGGGTTGTATGTGTAGGATTTCCATGTCTGTATTTATGTTATTGTATGTGTGGTTAGCATTACTTATGTGTTCGGCATATGTAGATGTATTGGTGCTCTGGTTATTGCTTTAATGTGTTCTTTATATCGAGTTTGGAATGATCTGCCTGTCTGTCCAATGTAGAAACTGTCGAAACTATTGCATGTGAGTTTGTTAGGAATAGGCGAAGTTCGAGATGACGCCGAGATCTAGTAGGGTCTGAGGATGGTGTGAAGAAGCACCGAAACAACTGTAAGCCGCACATGCTTACACAATTAACACGAGTAAGATCGCCATTTAATCAATTATTTATATTCAAGTTTTAAAAGTAGTGTACGAAAGATTTAACATAAGATATTCTTTCCTACGACAAAGTAAAAAAGGAGGAAAGCAAGTCATAAAATATCGTAAATGGAGATGTATTTGCTTCTAGGGATCATCAGACCTAGGCCTACATGTAAGTAAAGAACATAATTTTAAGTTAAAGCAGTGACACAGTCCCATCCACTTCTATTTTGCGCTCAATACAGAAGGAATCGCGCGGCTAAATCTGCGTTGCTGCAGGCTGTAGGATTTCTCCACAGAAGTCACTAGAACGTCTGTAAATATCCGGCTTGAAAACAATCGTATGCTAGAGCGATAGGCTGGAATGTAATGGTGCAAACAATATTGCTCCATTCTGAAGATCTAAGCCTAATTGAACAGAGAACTGACGAATAAATTTTCATTGCTTCTTGACACTTAACAAGATTACACTTTCGTATTTGGCCATAAATCTTTCAGCCGTTATTGCACACTTTTACAGGAAATTGCATCTCAATTCGAAAGCGAAACCTCTTTCACCAAAACGTTTCTATATGCAGGAATTTTAATTTAGGTAAATGGAATATTCCCGAAAACTTTAGTATAAGAGAGTAAGGAATATCTGTGTAAGAATCATTCCGTATCAACTGGTCTTGTACCTAAAAATATTATTTTCCATAAAAGTCTATTTTTATGTTAAAATACGTAACATAGTCCAGGAGGCAACATAGGTTAAGGGTGTTTGAGAATAAGGTTCTCAGGAAAATATTTGGGGATAAGAGGGATGAAGTTACAGGAGAATGGAGAAATTTACACAACACAGAACTGCACGCATTGTATTCTTCACCTGACATAATTAGGAACATTAAATCCAGACGTTTGAGATGGGCAGGGCATGTAGCACGTATGGGCGAATCCAGAAATGCATATAGAGTGTTAATTGGGAGGCCGGAGGGAAAAAGACCTCTAGGGAGGCCGAGAGGTAGATGGGAAGATAATATAAAAATGGATTTGAGGGAGGTGGAATATGATAGAGAATGGATTAATCTTGCTCAGGATAGGGACCGACAGAGGGCTTATGTGAGGGCGGCAATGAACCTCCGGGTTCCTTAAAAGCCAGTAGGTAAGTAAGTAAGTAAGTAAGTAAGTAAGTAAGTAAGTAAGTAAGTAAGTAAGTAAGTAAGTAAGTAAGTAAGTAAGTAAGTAAAGTAAGTCCAAGATATAAGTAAGTAGTAAGTAAGTAAGTCCAGGAGATATATTATATACATATAGATATATATATATATATATATATATACATACATTTCATATTATCTTCTAGTCACGATACATAATCACATACTTTGTTTTTTGGGGTTTACTTCCAAATCTATCTCATTACTTGCTTCAAGTAAAATTCCCGTGTTTTTCTTAATAGTTTGTGGATTTTCTCCTAACATATTCACGTCATCCGCATAGACAAGCAGCTGATGTAACCCGTTCAATTCCAAACCCTCTATGATATCCTGGACTTTCCTAACGGCATACTCTAGAGCAAAGTTAAAATGTAAAGGTGATAGTGCATCTCCTTGCTTTAGTCCGCAGTGAATTTGATAAAAGTCATACAGAATTTTATATGATTAATGCCTAAAAATTATTCTTCAATCTAAATTAAAAATATCTATCTAAAAGTTTTCGGAATTGTGAATATTCAAAAATTTTTATTTTACAATTTTAACAAAAGGTAATATTAATATTAACAAGCTCTAGCCCAGTTTAAAATATATGCAAAAGCAAAAGGGAATAATTTTTCATACATTTAAATTTTTAATACATTTTAATTGAAAATAATTTTTTGTTTTTGATTTCTGTTAAATATAGGTTACAGATTTAATTGCAATTTGTAGATCTTACTTAGAAAAGGGACTAGGTATATAAAACTCCATGCAATTATCAAAAAAAATTTGGGAAATGATTTAAACAGTTTTTAAAAATATAGTTTTGATTAAATGAGCGATAAAATGATAGATTGCTAGCTGGTATTATGTTTATATGGTAGAAATTTTAGTACATAACTTGGTAAATTTTATAGATAATATGTTAAAATTTCTTTCACAGATATAAATGTTATGTTTTATTTAACGACGCTCGCAACTGCAGAGGTTATATCAGCGTCGCCGGATGTGCCGGAATTTTGTCCCGCAGGAGTTCTTTTACATGCCAGTAAATCTACTGACATGAGCCTGTCGCATTTAAGCACACTTAAATGCCATCGACCTGGCCCGGGATCGAACCCGCAACCTTGGGCATAGAAGGCCAGCGCTATACCAACTCGTCAACCAGGTCGACTTCACAGATATATAATTCAGTTAAAAGTTCATACTGAATTACTATAAGAAAGATGAAAAAAATAATCAATCTTTTTGGCCCTCGATGGTGTATGTTTGAAAACCAATAGCGTACAGATTGTTGGCTGGTAAAGTGGTTATATGGTAAGACATATTTCATGCACATCTTGATCAATTCTATAGATATTTTAAAATTTCTTTTCTCTATTAGTTCGCAGTAAATTAATATATGGAAGAAAGATAAAAAAAATAGTTTCTTATCCTTAAAGTTGTATGTAATCTGTTAAAATTATAAATTCTAGCAAGAAATCCCCTAAATTAAAGCCATGTTTGTTGTCATGCCGGTGAAGACCTGGGGCTGTTGAAAGAGGTACACGAGCACAACTTCGTATTTCGTGGTGTTGTGCGTACATAAAACACACACAGTCTGCGCCACCTGTGTCCCACAGCAAAACAGCTTGCTTTAAAAGCTACCGTTTTACAAGACTTTCACATTAAAATAGGACGCCTTCAGAGTTTAGGTCGGGAGAGGGTCATACAAGCCTTTTGCTGCTGTTATTATTGTGCGATGCCGTGCTGTTTAAATGTGTGAAGGGATGTGTGAAAATGGCATAAAAACGTGAACTAAAAAATAAAAGGTTTCACGCTAGGCTGCATACGGTACGTGAATTCAACTCTTTCAGAGTAAGACCGTCTTATATGCCATCCATTTTCACACTATCTCTTGTTTAAAACCCTGTACTTGAAGTTGCATGCTATTTAAATTTGTGGCTGTTATGCATTCGGGAATATCGGATGGTGAAACAAATGATATATTCATCATAATGTTGAAAGTTTTTAGGAGGAAGTGATTCAATGTGTAATATTAATTGATGCAATCCATATTTTGTTAGAGATGAAATTGGAAACGAAAACATCAGGTAACAGTTACAAATGGAATGGTGGCTACCAGCGGCGGATTTTCAGGGGAGGCGAGGGAGGCCGAGCCTCCCCTAATATTTTACCAGAACACAATATGGCAGTAATAATTTCAGCTGAATTAAGATCACAGACAAGTTACAGCAAATGCCGAATTTTTTTCTTTTATATTAATTTTATTATTCACTACGACTAAGATGTAAGTTACGTAAAGTCGACCACATTCAGTTGGTGATGCCCGCTCGCTATACTGTAGATAGTACAAATAATTCGTACTGAAAAATAACAGATAGCGCTGTAATCTGTATAGTCGACATCTGGAGCCTGCAGTGTCTATCAGCGTATTCCGAATCTCACCGGTCCGGTGGCATCAATGACGTCACGTTGCAGCGAAATAAGGAACAAAATTGCTGGAAAGATCGATGGCTGTCATGGCGACTGTACAAGTTGTTATCTGTGCTACGCCTGCAAAATTATGCGAAATTTTCGTACTGCCATCTCGTTCAAAGAAAAGATAGCATAAACAATTTATTTCTTGAACCGGTAGTAATAACGGGTCCGTTGACATGTTCGCTCATAAGCCATTAACATATTGTTTTTACGTTGTTCTCATTACAAGCAATACAGCAGAACTAAAGCAGAACACACCGCTATGACACAACAGTGCACGATGTTATTCGTCTGCTAATTCCCGCCCTATACAAGAACCAATCAGATTCACTGATGGCGGCTGATGGAGATTGCCACCACCTCTGGAAGTTGATGGCACCGGTGCGACACCGGTGGAGCATCAATGACGTCATCGGTGGAATTCGGAACACCGTGATGCCATCGGATTGTTCACCGGTGAGATTCGGAATACGCTCTATGCGAGAGCGGGAGAGAGGAGTCGGCTACATGATGCTACTCCCCGGTAACCATGACAACAGCAGTTCAACCAATAAGATAGCTGGTTAGAAGAGTGTTTAAACTTGACTAGAACGCGCGAGGGGAGCCGATTTGGAGACGTCCTACCCACCGCTGACAACTGTACTGCTTATAGTCACGGCTGGTTTCGGCTGTATTGGGAAGCTCTCTCTCTTTCTCTCTTCTTGGTTTTAGAAAATTGAGTCACGTTTTTCTCCCTGCGTAAAAGTTTTCATTTACGTTGTTAGATTTTCTCTTGTTTGCGGGTGTTCTTGTTATTTTATTATTTTGTGTTACGAGATGTATTTACTTATACATTATTTTAAATATATCGAGAGTTTAGAAACAAATGCAGATTTGTCTCTAGCTTCTTCTAGTAGCAGTTATTCAGTATGTTGTGACCTATTTGATCGGTTTGCGAAGAAAGAGGAACATCGAGTTAATTTGCTGTAAAATTAGACTATGTAATAGTAATGAGCAAGCCCCGGATTTTTAGGTTCGAATCAATTTTGTTGCAATCTCGTTACTCTCGAAATATTGATTTTCTTATTCGTTTTTTGTAGCAAAGAGTAACATTCTTAAATTCAGTATGATCTAAAAGACCTAATGCGTAGGTTATGACTTTGAGTGTCCCAAAGAGAGGCAATCTTTATCAAGCCGTTGTAATAGGCCTATATTAACAGTATGTTGTTTATTTTTATTCTTTCCCCGTAAAATCATATAAATTCCTAAACATAAGATTTAAAATCCTAAAACATAAATTGGAAAACCTAATTTTAATTTCTTAAAATCTATAAATTCTGCGCTTGGTAATGGGGTACGTCACAGGCCGTATATTTTTATATTCTCATCATTCGCGTCTTGGCCTCCTCAACTTTCAAACCCACCATCCGCTACTGGTGGCTACAGAAAAACGCATCAATAATCATGAAAAAACGTGAGTATCGACTAACAACAACATAATTCCCATATTATATAGACCTATACATACTCGTGAATATATCTTTTAAGCAACATCGAATTGTGAAATTCCCCAGAAGAGACGATACAGCAGTTTCATACTTTCCAGAAAGACGAAAGAGGAAGCAAAGAACAGGAGAAGGGAGGAGAAGAAAAAATGTGGAGAAGGATAAGGAATAAGAGAAAGAAAAAGAGTGAGGAAGGAGAAGTACGTAGTAAGAAGTTGAAGCAGGAGTAGTAATAAAAGAGAGCAGAAGGAATTTATACTATAGGCTACCGTATCCACGCTTAAAGTGATCCGCGCCAAAACAAACCCATGTGATCAACTCGCGTTTCATTAGTTATGACACCGAAGCACAATGCATAAGCAATAAGCGCGCGAAAAAAGTAGATCCCTTCATTGAATTAAAAATATGTCCCTTTAATATACTTGTTATTCTTCCGTAATTGAAATAATAATATCCAAAACATAGAAATGGTTATAGAATGTACCTAATCATTCTGAGATCAATAATTAAAATTTAAAATAGTTTATTACATACGCATGCGCATTTGAGGGCGGCAGCAATTCTGATGCAACAAAATGGCTGAAGGTGCTGAGTCTTCTGTTGCTGTGTCGCCAACTAAATTTGTAAAACGTAAGTCAGCAAACCTTTGACTAGTGGCCAAAAACAGTTATTTAAATGTATTTCACAAGATCAGTGAAAAATATCCAGAACTTCCGATAAAAGAGGTAGTGAATTTTACGTCTGAGTTTACCGGTGTGTCGTGTACAGGCATTAATAGTGCTCGGAAAGAAAAAAAAAACTGGTAAGGTTGTAACTCCCGGTAAATTTTACTCATAACTCTTTAAAAGAGTACATGAACTTAAACGCACAATGAAAAGGATATGAATAACATTGGCAACAATCACTTCAAATTTAATCAACGATCTGCCAACGAAAAAGGACAGTTTTTCAATAATAGTGTCACGATGTGATCATAGCACTTTTTCAATGTTATGCCCTCTCACAGTGTATAATTGATGCTTAAGCTACTGATTGTTCTGCTAACTTATTATTAATACTATTAATAGTAACTAATTCAATGTAGAGTATGTATTTGTATTTTACTTCATTTATTACTCTAATATACTGCGTACTGCATTTATATCACATGCCATAATTACGTATTTCACACGTGCTCCCTGTCAATGTGGCAGTAATTGCGACGCGAATGGCGGAAGGATACAATTGGGGTTTGTTTATGTTAGGATCACTTTAAGAGTGGATGGACTTTAGCTTTAAAATCTTTGGTCATATCGCGAGTTAATCTTCTGGGTGAAATCCGAAGGCTTGTGTACTATTGTTGAGACTGGTTCTATTGTTGTGATGACTGCCATTGTATGTCCAGTACGTGCTCTACCAGGTAGGTCTCAGAATGGAACCCACTGCCGACATTGTCGGAGTGAGAAAGAAACACTTGCTCACATTCTGGGAGCCTGTCCTCATGGAGAACTACTGAGGAATAGTCGTCACCACAAGATTCGATCTCTCCTAGCATCCACCCTACGAGGAAAAGACTACCAAGTAGAGGAGGAGGTCCATGGTTTGTCCACAAATGGGTCTACAAGGCGCATTGACATCATCGCTATCCCGACAAGACCAAGAAGCGGATTCATAATTGATCCAACTGTAAGGATGGAAACATATGAAAATCAACCTGCTGAGGTACATCAGGAAAAATGCGACATATACGACCCCACTATACCATATTATAAGGAAAATATCATCTAACGTCGATCGAAATTATTGGATTACTGATTGGGGCTAGAAGGACCATCACAAAAGGATTCGCGCATTTTTGCAAGCAGTTTGGTCTAGGACAAACTCTTGTGACTGAAATATCTCTGTAGTGAAGGAATCTATGAAAATCCTAAGAAACCATCTCTACACGTAAATAGATTGATCTCTTTCCTATGGCGATCTGCTCACTTAAGTTGGGTCTTGAAACTAGTGCTAAATAGACGACTGTGATCACCTGATAGCAAATAGATACCGTACTAGGAAATTTAATATTTTTTTCTGGAACTAATTATCTTTAGTTTAGTCGTTTTCAATTATTTATAATTGTGTTATTTCTTTTTCTTTTCCTTCTCCATTGTTTTTTTCATTATACCATTTACTCAAAAAAACAACAATTTTTTGGTAAGCTTTGTCTTCTAGGCAGCCTTCACTTGGAGGAAGCTGAATAAAATTCAAAATAATATTACTGATTTGTTATGAATATGATTTCGGTGATGAATGAGACCGGTGATATTCAGGGATATTGAATGATTTATTTCTTGAACTATTAAATATTATATACATTATTTTAATGTACCGAAGTACATATGATATTTCCATGCAGATATTCTGCGTCATCATACGATGAAAGAGTAATGGAACGGAGAAAAACTCTCTCCGGCGCCGGGATTTGAACCCGGGTTTTCAGCTCTACGTGCTGATGCTTTATCCACTAAGCCACACCGGATACCCGTTCCATTACTCTTTCATCGTATGATGATGCAGAATATCTGCATGGAAATATCATATGTACTTCGGTACAAAAAAGAAATATATATATACACCGTGTTCCGCTTATAAGTATAACAAAAGAAATAGCTATAACTTCTGAATTAATACAAGTATATAGTTGAAACCAACTGCTACAAAGAATGAAAACTGGGAATTTTTGTTACCTTATGTTCCATAAACCTCAACATGGCTTCCATTGGTGGCACGGGAAATATCCAACCGGTATTCAACCTCGACCCAAGTGTTATGAAGCATCTGTGGTGTAACATTGTTGACAGCAGCATAAATTCTTTCTTGTAAGTCTGCCAAATCACGTACTGGCGTCCTGTAGACCTGGTCCTTAACAAACCCCACAGGAAAAAATCAGGTGGTGTTAGATCTGGTGATCTGGCAGGCCATGTGATGTACGGTGATCCTCTTCCGATCCATCTTGCAGGGAATTGTTCGTCTAAGAATGTGCGAACCATGTTGGCAAAGTGTGGTGGAGCCCCATCTTGCTGGAAAATTGCTCCATCTGGGAGTTGTGGCACAGCATACAGTTGCAACATATCCAGGTACGTGTTTGCAGTGACTGTCTTTTCAGCAAAGAAATAGGGACCAATGATTCTGTCACGCATGATCCCACACCAAACATTCCATTTAGGGAATCCCGTTGGTGTTCAATTACGACACTTGGATTTTCCGACCCCAGATGCGACAATTGTGTCGGTTTACTTTTCCACTGACGTGGAAGGTTGCCTCATCTGAGAAACAGACTCGAGTTAGAAATGTGTCGTCATCGTCCACTTTATCCAACATTGTTTCTGCAAAGCGTTTTCGTTCCAGTTTATCATTCGGCGTAATCATCTGATGAAGTTGCAGCTTGTACGCTCGCAAACGCAATCTTTTATGGAGCACTGTATGCACTGTTGTTGGTGGGATGTTCAACTGCACACTAGCCTGTCGAATGGATTTCCGCGGGCTTCTCTGAAATGCCTCGCGAATGCGTTCGACATTTTCGCCAGACACTTTACGCTTGGAATGTTTACCTGCATTAGACAACAAACTTCCTGTTTCTCTGAGCTGCCTATCCCATTTCATTATTGAGACGTACGTCGGTACAGCTTCCCTCGGTCTAAGATTGTACTGACGGCGAAACAAGCGCTGTACACGAATTATGGATCTATGTTCTGCTAATGACAGCACAGAAAAGGCTTTCTGCTGTGGCGTCCACATGCTGACTGACTAAAGATACGATACGAATTCTCTTATTTAATGATCTGCGCATGCGTGAGTCTTCTAAAAATAAGTAACAACAATGGATTAAAACTTCCCAATTTCCTCTTTACAATGGTACCAATCTTAACCCATTTGCATGCATTGTTATGAAATTATAACTATTTCTTTTATTATACTTATAAGCGGAACACGGTATATATATATATGATATGCGTAAATCACTTCGTGATTTAAGACGGCGCTTATTCCGTCGGATCCCGGCCAACTAGTCACTCATAACGAGTCCACCTCAGCACATGTGTGGACTTCAGTCCTACGTTCATAGACATCTATGACGTAGTGCAGAGGGCGGCCACTAGAAGGAACCCAAGAGTTGGAACTTAAACTGAGACGATTCTGCCTGGCGCCGGGGTGGGTATCCGGTGTGGCTTAGTGGATATAGCATCAGTACGTAGAGCTGAAAACCCGGGTTCAAATCCCGGCGCCGGAGAGAATTTTCTCCGTTCCATTACTCTTTCATCATATTAAATATTAATTTTAACAACAATCGTAATCGTTAAGTCATATCAAATTTCATTCATTAATCAAATGTTCTCAGTATGGAATGAAGTATTTGCAATAAAATATTTGATATTCATTGCTTTATCATGATTAGGAAACAGGAATCGAAGTAGAACTAATGAGAGAAGTAGTAAAAAGTTGAAGCAGAAATGGTAGTAGTATAATTGAAGTGGAAGCTGAAAGAAAAGCATTTAAAAGAAGAAGCATGAAAAAATTAATAAGAGAGTAGTAACAAAAGTAGAAATAGAAGTAGAAGTAACATGAGAAATAAAATCAGGAGGATTAGTAAAAGTAGTAAGAGAAGTAGAAACAGGAGAAGTAGGATGAGGAGTAGAAGCATGAGGAAAGTAGTGAGGGAGTAGGGGAGTTAGGCCTAAAATGACATACTTGGGTAAAATGACATACTATGTGTTTTGTGAAAACACTGTAAGCTGAGTTTGAATTTACAGCTCTATAGTGCACAGAAGCTGGAAACTGTGGTTACATCCAAGTTTTAGCAAGCGAAGACGCTTTTGGCGAAGCAGGTGCACGACGATATAATATTGTTGAGGTATGTTATGTATTTTTGTCCTTTTAATAATAATAATAATAATAATAATAATAATAATAATAATAATAATAATAATAATAATAATGATTTATTTTAGCTGGCAGAGTTAAGGCCGTAAGGCCTTCTCTTCCACTCAACCAGCAAAAAGTGTATATACATATGCATGAACTTACAAAGAATTCAACAGTTTGATTTAGGTGAGAGTTACATATATACAAGAGTTATTTATGAATTAATCAACAAAATACTATGCACTATTAATTAAACACTGAAATAAACTGTGTAGCAGAATTAAACTAAAATACATAGAATGTTAATATATTTCAAATGATATTAGATAATAGAAAGAGATTATTATGAGACAATTTTGAGAATGCAGCACAATCAGGATGATGTCTAAAGAAAAAAGCAACAGTGTAGTCAGTAATATTTTAAATCAGTATGATTGGAGTGAAATGCTAATAAGTTTATCTTTTAAGCTGTTCTTAAAGGTGTTTGTTGTCTTGCAGCCCCTAATACTTTATGACAAGGAATTCCATTGACGCGAGGTGGATATTGTAAAAGATGAGGAATAACAAGATGTTCTATGAAGAGGTATATTTAGCGTGCCACAGATAAGTGATCTGGTATTTACGTCGTGGTTAGAGTATACATAAGAGAAACGAGACGAAAGGTAATTTGGTGTTGAGGTGTGCAGAATTCGAAAGAGTAAAGACAAAGAGTGTAAAGTTCTGCGTTCTTTAAGTCGGAGCCACGAGAGACTTGGGAAGGACGGTGATATGTGATCATATCGTCGGATGTTGCACACGTATCTGACGCACATATTCTGAGCTCGCTGTAACTTGACTGACAGTTCAGAACTTAGATCACTTAACAAAACGTCACAATAATCGAAGTGCAGCATTACTAGGGTTTGTACTAGGGTAAGTTTTAGTTGCTGGGGCAAGAAGTTTCTCAAGCGACTCAAAGAGTGAAAGGAGGAACAGATTCAGATATTAGTGAAATAATGTTCATGACTGAAAACATGAATATTTCCCTCTATAAAAGAGGTTAGGTCGTATTAACACTACTTCTTATTCTTCTTCATTCCGGGTAAAATGACATACCACCTTACTTGGCTAAAATGACATACTATGTCATTTTACCTAAGTGCATGTTTCTGACTGGAAATGAGAAGCCATATATTGCGGGCAATAGCGATTTGCAAAATTGGTGTCAAATTTGTTTACAATGGCTGATTAGTGATTACTTCTGTGAAATTATGTAATACACAGTGGCATCTCCCTCATTGCTAGACTGAATTTTTCGTAAAGCTAACTGATTTTAAAATAGGTGAGATGGGGATTTCTTTAAAATATATAAATCCCTAAAGTTTCTAAAATAAATACTTTTTCAATATTTATATGCACTGAATTTTGTTACTCTTATGAATGAGCTAGGCTTGGCAAGTCACCAAAAAGCGCTTTTGTGGAAAACATTGTAAGATGAGTTTGGATTTACAGCTCTGTAGTGCACAGAAGTTGGTAACAGTGATTACACGTCATGTTAGCCTTCCTCGTCACTGCACCCACCGACTCCAGCCACTTGCTGTCTCTTTCTTCGGGCCTTTGAAAACGTATGATCAGGCCGTTACAAAGTGGCTGAAGAACCATCCTGGATGGGTGATTACACAGTTTCAAATTGCGGACTTATTTTCTGAAGTCTATGGAAAAGCTGCAACCATCACCAATGCATTGGGTGGATTTTCTTCAACAGGAATTTGTCCACTCAATTCGGACATATTTCCTGATCACTTATTTAGTCCTGCAGCGCCCACAGACAGACCTCTAACGAATTCAGTCCCTACAGACGGGCCAAAGGGTGCAACACAGAAGAGCAGTTCAACAACAAGAAATGCAAAAGAACATATGATAGAGCCATCGCCACTAACTGCACCAGCTGCGGAAGCATCACAAACGAGGCCTTCAGCTCATCTGACGCAGCAAGAGATCTCCCCGATTCCCTCTGGCACTAGATCTGTGGCGAGAAGAAAGAGAACACATGAAGGGTCCCAAATCGAGCATCTCTTTTATTAACCAATTAAAATTAAAGGAAGCTGAAAGAAGAGCTGTAGAAGAAAGGCGTTCAGCAAACAGAGGAAAAAAACAGCTTCAGTTTGATCTAAGCAAAGGGGACCAAGATGAAGAGAGTGACTTCGATGGTGATGTTGAGAACGATGCACCTTGTCTGTACTGCAATGAATTTTACAGCCAATATAAACCAGAAGAAACATGGCTACAGTGCAAGAAATGTTTCTCATGGGCACACAATGAATTTGCAAGTGTATCTAAGAGAACAAATTTTTTTTTGAACTATGTAAAATTAACTCAAGTGTGTCATTTTACCCTAGCAACTTGGGTAAAATGACATAGTTTGTCTATTTTCAAACATACATTTCAGTTAAAGATTGTCAATATTTTCCACTTTCTGTTGATCTTAATATATGTGTTAATATTGTAGCATCACTTATATATATACTTGGCTAAAACAAATTTGGTAAGAATACATATTTTTTTCAAGATTTCCTTAAGGTATGTCATTTTAGGCCTAGTTCCCTAGAAGGAGAAGTAATAAGAAGAGTAGAAGCAAGAGAATTGAAAAGATGAGAAGTAGGAAGAGAAGTAGGAATCTGTATAGCTCGACTGATGAATTGTTTTGCTTATATGTTGAAGTAATTTGAAATAATTAAATGTATTATCAATTCTTGTACATCTCAACTAATTGAATTGTTTTTGCTTTTAAACTGAATTAATTTACTTGCTGTGTGTTATATTTTATAGTTAAACTAATAAATAATTGTTGTTTGCAAAGAAAAACGGGCAATTTATCTGCCATGCTGCAGCGATTTGGGGACCAGATATAACATCAAGACATGGGACGTTATAGGAACCATGATTGGGGCTAGAGGCACAATCCCATGGGAGTCCTTAGAAGTCTTCCGAAAATTAAAAGTTCCTGACAGCACCCTGGACATGATATCCTCCACTGCACTGAAGTCATCGAATAGCATAATTAATTATCACTTATATTCTTTGTAAAATGTAATGTGTCTTGTAGCCTAAATCGTTTGTTGCATTTCCAATAAATTTCTCAATGATAGCCTCCTAACTAGGGTTACTATTAAAGAAACAATTGAATTAAATGTAAATATTCATTTAGAATTGATTAGGAGGCCGATTATTAAACCCTGGTTGGGACGGCTATCAACTATATCTATCTTATTGTTATGTACTGTATACTTTTGTGCGAGATCGTGCGTATTTGCTTGTTTTCCGCACAGAACCAATACGCGGTAAGTGTGAAATACCACATTCAGTATTCCCAACGTAACACACATAACAATTTCCCTCTTCTTACCGCTTAAGCGCGACATTCATTTTACTGCTTTAGGCTTTTAACATATTATTTTAGAGACGTTTAACATAGTAATAATTATAAATTGAAACTTACCACTGCAATTTCACCTAAATTGCAATGTTAATTATTGTTTTTAAATATTTGCAAAAATTAAGTAAAGTCTACTACTCCACGAAACTTATTGCATTCCTGATACAAGTAACATTAAGGAAGCCGTGAAAAAATCAACAAGATTCCAGATGCGGATGTTATTACTGCAATATGCTATATAAATAATATTGTTAAAATATTAAAATGAAAAATAAATCATTACATAACCTTACCGTTTGTTTTAAGTTCGCATTTATAGACTGGGGGAAGACAGACGTATATCACGGCCTGCTGGAGTATAGTAAACACAGAAAACATTTTAAAGCAACAATGTTGAAGAAAGATATTTTGGTGTTCGAAGTTGCCGTCATTAAACAGAAACCAACATCGAGATTTCATTGCAACTAATTAGAAATTCGTCTTTCAGGTATGTAATAAACGATCTTCGCACAAAATAATGTACGATACACGAGCGGTATGTTTGTTTTCATGTTCTCGAAAATTAAAAAGCTCAACTACGTTTCGCTTTTTCAATCTTTTCCTCGACCATGAAAACGTCAACATACCGCTCTTGTAACGTATATTACTATTTTGTAGAGCCACCAACGTAGCTCAGTCGGCAGATTCGTTAGCCTGCTGATCCGGATTTGCGCTCGGGCTTGGGTTAGATTCCCGTTTGGTCTGATTACCTGATTGATTTTCTTTCGAGATTTTCTCCAATCATAAGACAAATTCCAGGTAATCTATGGCGAATCCTCACCTCACCTAACCTCATCTCGCCAAAAATCGTAATTTTGTAAAATTTTGACTTGTTCCACATCTTAAAGCTGCAATACTAATGTACGATCTAAGTAATGCAACAAATGAAATAAAATGTAAAAAAGGGGTAGAAGTAAGAAGAAAAGTAGAAAGAGAAGTAGAAGAAAACGAAAAGTATGAAAGGAGTAGAAACAATGGGAAAAGTAGGAAGAAGAAAAGTAGAAACATGAGGAGTAGTAGGAAGAGAAATTGAAGCAAAACAAGAAGTATGAACAGAAGTAGACGCAGAGGGAAAGTAGGAAGAAAAGTAGAAGCAAGAGGAGAAGTAGGAAGAGAAGTAGAAACAAGGGGAAAAATAGGAAGAAAAGTAGAGGTAGGAGGGGAAGTATAAGTAGGAGGAGAAGTAGAAGCAAAAGGAGAAGTATGAAAAGAAGTAGAAGCAAGGGGAAAAGTAGGAAGAAAAGTAAAAGTAGAAGGGAAGTAGAAGTAGGAGGAAAAGTAGAAGCAAAAGATGGAGAGTTTAAAAATAACCAAGTCTATAATATAACTTGTTTAAACTCTCATGTTACATATAATTTAATAACCATATAAGTCATCATTTTTTATACATTTTACTTCTTATCACATTATTTTGTCTACCTATTTACATATATTAAGGATACTTTGTTAAATTTACCAGATTTGGGAAGTGTTCATTACGTGTTTTCGTCGTTACGAGACTTGATGATGTCATTTTTATGGCGAAAACGTTCGTCTCTTGCTATGTAATAATATAATATTCCATCTTATGTCATAATTTAATGACTTGAATGATTAACGGTAATTGATAAGTAATTTGACGGTAATAAATAAATCCTCGTACATTCATTTTGTAATAATTATACTTATCGGACCCAATATGCCTTCGAAAATAACCAGAGAAGTTAAAGCGAGTATAAAAAAATTGATACTTTTTTGTTAATAAAATCACAGTCTAGTTTATACAGTCACGAAGCTCAATATGTAGGTAATATGCATTCATAGATAGTTGCTAACCAATAGGATCGCTACTATCGCCCCATTACAGACAATGCGAAATAGTACAGGAACAGTCCTAGTACAGTACCCTCAACAACTCAAGCTTCGTGACTGTATATACTAGACTGTGATACAATATAAAACGTAACTAGTATATATCGATTGCAACAATGACAGTATCCATAAGAAAGGCTATGGAATCTATACTAATAGTAAATCTGTAGCCGAATTTTTTTCTGGTAATTTTCGATTTTCCAAAAATAATTGGTCCTAACATATATAATTAACCACCCTGAAACCGAATCTCGCATTTTTGAAATTTTTGTTTGTATGTCTGTCTGTCTGTATGTTTGTTACCTTTTCACGCGATAATGGCTGAACCGATTTATATGAAAATTGGAATATAAATTAAGTTCGTTGTAACTTAGATTTTAGGCTATATGGCATTCAAAATACTTTATTTAAAAGGGGGTTATAAGGGGGCCTGAATTAAATAAATCGAAATATCTCGCTTATTATTGATTTTCATGA
Organism: Periplaneta americana; assembly: GCA_025594305.2. Lineage (NCBI taxonomy): Eukaryota > Metazoa > Arthropoda > Insecta > Blattodea > Blattidae > Periplaneta > Periplaneta americana. The sequence continues at coordinate 27,281,007 of JAJSOF020000037.1, forward strand.
AAAATGTTACATAGCAAAAGTTTCCTTAAAAATTATTTCCGATAAGTTTTATTCTTTACAAAATTTTGATAGGACTGATATTTAATGAGATAAATGAGTTTTAAAATTAAAATAACGCCATCTAAGACGGTGCAATGAATTAAGAACAAATGACTTCGTCTATAAGGGGCCTTGGACAACAACAATCGAAACAGGGGCCTTGGATATCAACAATCGAAAGCTATTAAACATAGCCTACAGAGAATGTTTCTGTGTTTGTATGAAGTAATATCAGAAGCTAAATTAACAGATTTGTATAATTAATTATTATTTCATCATTTGAAAGTGTAGTTTCTCTAGATGGACATAATGCTATAATGTTATTACAGTAACGTCTGAGTAAATCGAGGACAGGTAAGATTAAAATAGCTTCTTATGCACAGAACATTTGATAGGCTATTTTGTACATTCGTTTTCTGTATTTCTTAAAATAATATTTATGTACACTCATTTTAATCTCAGAGAATTAACGAACAACGAGAGTGTATTGATTTAGTACGCAGTAATATTACGTTAGCTTAGCAATCCATTATTTTATAATTCAAATTTTAAATATGATCAATTGAATCGTGTTAAAATACATAAAATATATATGCAATAAATGCAATGCAAAAAAATTGGGTAATGAGCGAAGCAGATTATCTTGCGCTGTTGTAAAAGTTGTTCCCTGGATCAAACGTCCTATTTTAATTATGTAATTACTTTATATTTATTTCTAACAGGTGCAGCGGAGCGCACGGGTACGGCTAGTACCATATAAACTGCAGTTTCACTGTTTTCCTGTAGTATTAATATTAATGTTGTAAAATAAAAGTATATATATATAATTTAAAATCAATTCATATTAAATAATAAGGTGAACATATTATAAAACTCGTATTTTTACATGTTTTTATAAAACTAATCTCAGGAAAACAGCTTTCCACCGCGCCATGTTTGCTAGTCCTCTAAAAACATAATTTCGTATCGGCATTTATTTTGCAGCCCAGCGTACCACTGATTATTCAATTGTTAACACAGCCTTTCAGTTTTCTGGTAAAACATCCCGCACCTATTATGATTGTTTCGGTCTCAAGTTTGAGTGTTTTTATTGATTCTAAGTGACAGTTTTGATGATGAGAAAACTGTAAGCTGACATTTTAAAAAATTTCTCATGAAAGTTGAAAGAGCCGATTCCCACACACGCCAAACAGCTCAATGACCTCTGCTGCACATATTCAGAAATTTGAATATTGAATTACGATGTAGTCATGCATATGCAACGCTCACAGGTATGAATTTTCATCATGCTATTAAAAAAGGCTGGAATGAATAAAACGTTTTGGGAAAGACTGTAAGGACTAGGGCGTGAATAAACTTCGTAAATCATCAAGCAGATAGGCTGAAGCACTTATTTTTTAAACAGTATGAAGTGTTGAACTGTGTTCAGCGAAAGTGAGTATCGGTTGCAAGTACATGGAATCGATCTCGAACAGCAGAGAGAATTTTTCCTTTGTCACTGGATAATAGCCTAGGACAGCGTTTCTCAAACTATGATCTGCGGACCACCTGTGGTCCTCGAGGTCTGCTTTTGTGGTCCTTCAAAGAGGACAGAAAGAAAAAATAAAATTCAAATGAATTGCGTATCACACAATAGTTGAAAATCTCATTGTTTGGAAATGAGTTTGTTTCTTTCCTTTTCCTTTCTTTCCTTTTTCTTTCTTCTCTTTTTGTTTCTTCCTTTTTAATTCTTTTCTTTTTCTTTTCTCTCTTTTACTTTCTTCCCTTTTACTTTCTTCCCTTTTTCTTTCTTCTCTTTTTCTTTCTTTTTTCCCTCTTTCTTTCTTTCCTTTTTCTTTCTTCTCTTTGTTTCTTTCCTCTTACTTTCTTCTCTTTGTTTCTTTCCTCTTTCTTTCTTCTCTTTTTGTTACTTTCCTTTTACTTCCTTTCTTTCCTATTTCTTTCTCATCTTTTTGTTTCTTTCCTCTTCCTTTCTTCCCTTTTTTCTTCTCTTTTTGTTTCTTTCCTTTTGCTTCCTTTCTTTCCTATTTCTTCCTTATCTTTTTGTTTCTTTCCTCTTCCTTTCTTCCCTTTTTTCTTCTCTTTTTGTTTCTTTCCTTTTACTTCCTTTCTTTCCTATTTCTTCCTTATCTTTTGTTTCTTTCCTCTTCCTTTCTTCCCTTTTTTCTTTCTTCTCTTTTTGTTTCTTTCCTTTTACTTCCTTTCTTTCCTATTTCTTCCTTATCTTTTTGTTTCTTTCCTCTTCCTTTCTTCCCTTTTTCTTTCTTCTCTTTTTGTTTCTTTCCTTTTACTTTCTTTCTTTCCTATTTCTTTCTTATCTTTTTGTTTCTTTCCTCTTCCTTTCTTCCCTTTTTTCTTTCTTCTCTTTTTGTTTCTTTCCTTTTACTTTCTTTCTTTCCTATTTCTTTCTTATCTTTTTGTTTCTTTCCTCTTCCTTTCTTCCCTTTTTTCTTTCTTCTCTTTTTGTTTCTTTCCTTTTACTTTCTTTCTTTCCTATTTCTTTCTTATCTTTTTGTTTCTTTCGTCTTCCTTTCTTTCCTTTTTTCTTTCTTCTCTTTTTGTTTCTTTCCTTTTACTTCCTTTCTTTCCTTTTCCTTTCTTTCCTTTTTCTTTCTTCTTTTTGTTTCTTTCCTTTTCCTTTCTTCTCTGTTTCTTTCTTGCCTTTGTCTTTCTTTCCTCTTTCTTCTTTTTGTTTCTTTCCTTTTACTTCCTTTCTTTCCTTTTCCTTTCTTTCCTTTTTCTTTCTTCTTTTTGTTTCTTTCCTTTTCCTTTCTTCTCTGTTTCTTTCTTGCCTTTGTCTTTCTTTCCTTTTTCTTTCTTCTTTTTTGTTTCTTTCCTTTTCCTTTCTTTCTTCTGTTTCTTTCTTGCCTTTGTCTTTCTTTCCTTTTTCTTTCTTCTCTTTCTGTATCTTTCCTTTTACTTTCTTTCCTTTTCTTTCTCCTCTTTTTTGTTTCTTTCCTTTTGCTCTCTTTCCTTTTCCTTTCTTCCATTTTTCCTTCCTTTTTCTTTCTTTCTTCTCTTTTGTTTCTTTCCTGTTACTTTCTTTCTTCCATTTTTCCTTCCTTTTTCTTTATTCTCTTTTTGTTTCTTTCCTTTTCCTTCCTTTCTTTTTCTTTCTTTCCTTTTCCTTTCTTCTCTTTTTGTTTCTTTCCTTTTTCTTTCTTCTCTTTTTGTTTCTTTCCTTTTTCTTTCTTTCTTCCCTTTTTCTTTTTTCTTTCCTTTCTTTCTTTCTTCTTTATTTCCTTCTTCACCTTTACTTCTTTACCTTTCAAGGTGTTGTCGTTTTATTGTCATTGGACTACCCATTAGACAATTAGGCCAGCGTTTTTCAACCTTTTTCAACATGTGACACACTAAAAGTGTAATTTAAAATTCCGCGGCACACTCATATCATCTAACTAGGAGATAGGAACCAGTCATACTCAATTCATTTCTTCTGACCAAGAGAGCAATGGTTCGATTATCGTCATACTATTTTAAGATTCGCGGTGAAAAAAATTGAGATTAAGAAATAAAAAACATGATTATGGAGGCGAGAGAAACTTATTGAAGATGATTAACCCTGGATTGCATCTCCTTTTTTGATAGCTTTGGTTTTATACCTGGGATTACTAATCGCCCCACATACAGGGTGATTCACGAGGATTTGTCCCCTACGCAGCTTATTTCCGAAGACATTCTGAGCAAAAAATGTCATATAAACATTTGTATTAGTATTAGTATTAGTATTTATTTATTTAACCTGGTAGAGATAAGGCCGTCATGCCTTCTCTGCTCCTCTACCAGGAGATTCCAACTACAATATGAACAATAAAATTACAATTAGTATTAAATTTATAATTACAATTACAAATAACATTACAATTAGCATCAAATTTACAATTACAATTACAATAAAATCAAAGTACGAAAAGATTACCTGAATAATTAAAGCTAGAAAATTTATCATAGAGAAACAAAGAATATTTTATATTTACTGAATTACAAATTAAATCTAGAATAACAAAATTGTATAGTGATGAAATTACTGAATATTGAAATATTTTGTGATAGATTAAAGAAACTATTTACAAGAAATCAATTACTGACCAAGTGCCTAGTAAGTTTTCGTTTGAATTCAATTTTATTTTGACAGTCCCTTATGCTAGCAGATAGCGAATTCCAGAGTCTTGGCAGGGCTATTGTGCTAATCTCAATACGCGTATTTTCAGAGTTACACTAATTTGAAATTGTTTATAAAATACCATTAATCTTGAGTTTTAAGGGTAAAAGAATATTACACATAAAGAATGAACTATTCAGAAGTATCACTTCTTTAATTAAATAATAACCTGAAGCTATAAATGTATTGTGAATTCCATAGTTTCTTCGAACATAAATATTTTTTTCGATTTTTAACTACAAAATACATTTTCTTACGCATTTATCACTATTGTTACAAATCACGCCACTCTTGTAAATTCTTTAAGTCTGTACATTAGGATGCATAATTAAACTGTAAAGAATCAAGTTCTTAAACTCGTATGATTTGTAAAATTTTTGTGATAAGTGAGTAAGAATGATGTCATTTTTAGTTAAAAATTGAAAAAACAAAGCAACTGACAACTAAAGAAAAAAGTAGGCCTACTTTACTAACAACTTCAAATTAGTGTAACTCTGAAAATATTGACATTAGTACACATGTTTATATGACTTTTTCGCTCAGAATATCTTCGGAAATAAGCTCCGGAAGTGACGGTAAATCCTCGTGATTCACCCTGATGTGTACAATGAATTTTATTTTGTATTATATTCTTCATAGCTAGATATGTTATGCAAGGATTTTTGGATTATGAAAAAATAAATTTGAAGTTGTAAAGACAAATTAATCTTATAAAATTGCAAAATTACAGAATTTCTGAACTTAATAACTATAACTGAAATGTCAGAGCATGAAAATTGATGATAACTGATCAATCATAAAATTAATTAATAATTATTTTTAAATTTAAAACATAGAGATTACTGATAACACAATTACTTTTCACACATTAGTTTTGAAAATTTGCAACAAACAGTTGGGATATATAATATTAATAATTCAATCTTCCTCAACTCAGTGAGGTTGACAAAGAATGTTAAACAGTAACATTTAAAATGACATTAAAAATGTCTTACAAGAAATTTGTTTACAAGAAACTAAAATTTGCAGTAGATAATATTTCACATAATGAAAATTTATAAAAAATACAGTTTGCTTACAAATTAAATACACTAGAAGAGAGATGTTTCTAATAATATTGCATAATTTGAAAGTAATCTTAGTGTTATTTTGAGGCTTGCTGGATAAGAACATCCTCATTTTGCACATTCAATGCAGATCTCTCCTGTGTTATGAGCATGCCAGTTTGTTACACTTCACTCAAGATAATTTTGTTTGTGCGAGATCGTGCGTATTTGCTTGGTTTCCGCACAAAACCAATCCGCAGAAAGTCTAAAATTCCACATTCAGTATTCCCAACCTAACACACATAACAATTTCCCTCTTCTTACCGCTTAAGTGACATATTGATTTTACTGCTTTAGGCTTTTAACATATTATTTTTAGAGACGTTCAATATAGTAATAATTATAAATTGGAAACTTACCACTGCAATTTCACCTAAATTGCACTATTAATTATTGTTTTTAAATATTTGCAAAAATAAGTAAACTCTACAACTCCACTAAAGTTACTGCATTCGTGATGCAAGTAACATTAAGGAAGCCGTGAAAAATCAATAAGTTTCCAGACTCATCATAGACTGGGGGGAAAAAAAGACAGACGTATACTACGGCCTGCTGGAGTACAGTAAACACAGAAAACATTTTAAAGCAACAATGTTGAAGGTAGATACTTTTGTTTTGCAAATTTGCAGTCATTGAACAGAAACCAAGATGGAGATTTCATTGCAACTAATTAGAAATTCCTCTTTCAGGTATGTAATAAACGACCTTCGCACAAAATAATGTACGATACACGAGCGGTCGGTAGGCCTATGTTTTCTTTCAATTCTCGGAAATTAAAAAAGCTCAACTACGTTTCGCCTTTTCAAACTTTTCCTCGAACATGAAAACTTAAACATACCGCTCTTGTAACGCATATTACTATTTCCTTCTTTAATGCGGAAACATGAAGCAAATCTAGCTTATTTCATTTGTTTCAATCATGCCCCGATACGTACACCAGAGTTTATACAGGCTTAGTTAAAAGTCCTGCACCACCTAAATAACTTTTGAAGCATGTGGTTCAGTGACATGAAACTTGGTATGTGAGGATAATCCTATACTAAGAACTCAATAGTCCACACCTGTGGAGTAACGGTCAGCGCGTCTGGCTGCAAAACCAGGTGGCCCGGGTTCGAATCCCGGTCGGGGCAAGTTACCTGGTTGAGGTTTTTTCCGGGGTTTTCCCTCAACCCAATACGAGCAAATGCTGGGTAACTTTCGGTGCTGGACCCCGGACTCATTTCACCGGCATTATCACCTTCATATCATTCAGGCGCTAAATAACCTAGATGTTGATACAGCGTCGTAAAATAACCCAATAAAAAAAACTCAATAATGGTATTGCCGAGTTTTTATACTTCCAGTTTAACCGGAAGTAACTCCAACTCTCTTATTTTAAATGGAACACCCAATATATTATATTATTTTGAATAGTACTCATTAAGAGCTTTTCAAAAATTACCCACACTTGATACTTCTGTACAAATTCAGTGTTACTAAGCCAAGGGAACAGAAAAGTGTAGGGCCTATCGAATATTAAAATAATAAAAGCACCACGTAAATAACTTACGAAGCATACGGTTCAGTGATGTGGAACTTGGTATGTGAGGATAACCATATGCTAAGAACTAAATAATGGTATTACCGAGTTTTTTCTACTTCCGGTTTAACTGGAAGTAACTCCAACTCTCTTATTTTAAATGGAACACATATATATATATATATATATATATATATATTTTAATTTTGAATAGTGCTCATTAAGAGATTTTCAAAAGTTAAACCTTAAGTAGAAAAAACTCGGTATAAGCCTGTATAATCACGTCTTACAGCCATCACTAACACAATGACAAGAAACGGCTATAAGAACGTGCCGGGGTTATTAACCACCCCATGAAGCTCGTGAAACGTGTGTACTGCTTTGAAACTCGCAGCCTACTGACGAGTAGAAAGTACTCTAATTAGTGAATGAATACCTATGATTTGAGAGGTGTTGAAAACCATCCAGAGATATGGAAAAAAAAAGGTCTTTGTGGGGTTCATTTTCCAATTATTATAAAAATATTCGGAATGATCATAATTTTGATCAACAAAATTGGACAACAGAAAGTTAGGAAAATTATGAAATAACAGAAAACGAATTAGAAACAGTTCTGAAAAGAACTGAGAAATAGGAAGACCCAGGTGAAGAAACATACATTCGAAGTTGTATAAATATTGAGCGCACGCAGTTCAGACTTTTTGACATCCCTGCGCCAGACAAAGGCATGACGCTTAGATTACTAGCATAGAGCGCTGACTATTATTTTATTTATTTATTATTAATATTACTTACTTACTTACTGGCTTTTAAGGAACCCGGAGGTTCATTGCCGCCCTCACATAAGCCCGCCATTGGTCCCTATCCTGAGCAAGATTAATCCATTCTCCATCATCATATCCCACCTCCCTCAAATCCATTTTAATATTATCCTCCCATCTACGTCTCGGCCTTCCCAAAGGTTTTTTTCCTCCGGCCTCCCAACTAACACTCTATATGCATTTCTGGATTCGCTCATACGTGCTACATGCCCTGCCCATCTCAAACGTCTGGATTTAATGTTCCTAATTATGTCAGGTGAAGAATACAATGCGTGCAGTTCTGTGTTGTGTAACTTTGTCCATTCTCCTGTAACTTCATCCCTTTTAGCCCCAAATATTTTCCTAAGCACCTTATTCTCAAACACCCTTAACCTATGTTCCTCTCTCAAAGTGAGAGTTCAAGTTTCACAACCATAAAGAACAACTGGTAATATAACTGTTTTATAAATTCTAACTTTCAGATTTTTTGACAGCAGAGTGGATGATAAAAGCTTCTCAACCGAATAATAACAAGCATTTCCCATATTTATTCTGTGTTTAATTTCCTCCCGAGTGACATTTATATTTTTGTTACTGTTGCTCCAAGATATTTGAACTTCTGAACCTCTTCAAAAGATAAATTTTCCAATTTTTATATTTCCATTTCGACAATATTCTCGTCACTAGATATAATCATATACTTTGTCTTTTCAGGATTTACTTCCAAACCTATCTCTTTACTTGCTTCAAGTAAAATTCCCGTGTTTTCCCTAACTGTTTGTGGATTTTCTCCTAACATATTCACGTCATCCGCATAGACAAGCAGCTGATGTAACCCGTTCAATTCCAAACCCTCTCTGTTATCCTGGACTTTCCTAATGACATACTCTAGAGCAAAGTTAAAAAGTAAAGGTGATAGTGCATCTCCTTGCTTTAGCCCACAGTAAATTGGAAACGCATCTGACAGAAACTGATCTATACGAACTCTGCTGTACGTTTCACTGAGACACGTTTTATTTAATCGAACTAGTTTCTTGGGAATACCAAATTCATTAAGAATATCATATAAAACTTCTCTCTTAACCGAGTCATATGCCTTTTTGAAATCTATGAATAACTGATGTACTGTAATTATTAATATAATATATTACTAGTAATATTAATATGATAATTAACAGCGGTTAGCCAATAATAGGCTAGCACAATGGATTCAATAATATTACAACAATAACAATTATTAAAATGTTAATAATGACAAATTTTACACAAGACATATGCGAAACTAAATCTATACATTTAATTGGTGAAATACAGAATAGAAGGGACCGAAGCACCAAAACTTAAGAGGTAATTCTACATATTAAGTGTAACAAAATTTTATTACACTTTTCTTTCGACGAAGCACCGTTAAGCAGGAAGAAAAAATAGTCTTTGCCCAATGTTTGCAGAGCTGTATTGCGGTAATGGCCCAAGAGAAATGGCTGATTGCTATACAAGCAGATAGGTAAACATAATCTGAACAGTTAATGTCTTGAATCGTTTTTGCATATCAAACCGTTTAGCCATGAATTTAAATTGAATAATTGCGAAAAATCTTTAAAGTAAATCTTACAACACAGCGAACTGTCGTGCGTCACCGACTGAGTACAGCAGAGGGGGAGGGGAAGGTAAAGAGTGCAGGCCGCGCTTGGTAGAGTTATTGTAGTAGCCGTGATGTTGCCAAATGTTACATAGAAACATAACGATTTCCTCTAAAACGGTGAGCTTCAGAGAAAAAACTTATTTGAATCGGTGATTTCATAAAGGGCATGAGTCAACTTTTTTCACAAAGTGAGTTGTGAACGTTGTTCGTCTTGAAGGTCGATACATTGTTGGGTGTAGAATGGGCATGGGTCCCATTAACTCAAAGCCATGTTAAATTCTCGTTGACTGTTCAAAGGGCATGAGTCATGATTCATGCCCATTCTGCTGTCAACAGTTTTAACGTCATAAAACATGTGGAAACAGATGAAATTCTAAATTTCACAGCCTGGTGGCCTACCTATTTAAAAAAAGACCTGTCTCTCCATTGAAAGTCTAGGGAAAAAGATTCCACGAGATCAAAAAGTAAGCTTTCAACCATCAGTGTTTACGATGTTTGCGTACTCCAATGAACATCGTGGTGAAGTAAAAACAAGAGAATTTATTGATGGATCAACTGAACATTCTTTCGCACTTGCAAGAGATCGTTGGAGTACTACAGCTCTACCAGGTCCTGCAAGAGCCTATCAAGGAAAGATTCCTCTTAATGTGGAAAAAATTAACGACATAAAGAAAACCCTTCAGTACATACCAACAGAACACACTCCCTTTTATACTGAGTTGATAGCATGGCCAACCAGTGGGGAAGAAGCGAACAGACGAGAAGTTTCTGTGGCTAACTAGGATGAAGCTGATTAAAAACAGAGTTTACATGTTAGTATGTGTTGAATTTGATATATGTCAATTAACGTACACATATTTTGCAGTTTAGCATATGATTTGTACATGTACGAATGTAGTATAAGTCAGTTGATTGCACAAAGGGCACAAGTCATAGAACAATACAAATTATTTTTAGAGTATTCATGCACAATAACTAGTCATTAATATATTCTGAATATTTATCTACATTAGGGTATTACACATAATTTTTTTTTCAAAATTTTAATGTCCTCCTCTATCACGTAACAATGTTTTTTTTTCTTTCCTGAAAAATATTGTTTCAGTGACTCATGCCCTTTATGAAATCACCGATTCATTTATATTTTTAAAATCTCCCTTCATGATCTATTACCAGTTTTATTTTGTGCAGGTTGAAACAATAACAGAATAATAATGATAAATTAAAACTAATAACGGTATTAATAATAAATATTTACACTTTAAAGAATCATTGTTTTCAGTAAAATCCAAGACTGTACAATGAATGGATCGAATTCACTGCTGTGCATGTTGCCATTTTTAATGAATCTGGAGAAAGAGATTTAGAATTCTATTATAGAAAAGTTTGTGAGCTCCCATACCTTTCTTAGGACACGAAAGCCAACACTGCTTAAAAAAGAGTTACAGATTATATTATCACCTTTGGATCTTACATAAGAACAGATAATAGAGTTTATGGTATCTGGAAAATAAATTTCGACAATTAAAATAATCACATTTAAGTTAATAATAATAATAATAATAATAATAATAATAATAATAATAATAATAATAATAATAATAATAATAATAACAGTAACAATAAATAATAATAATAGTAATAATAATAGTAACAATAAATAATAATGATAATAGTAGTAATAATAATAGTAATAATAATAATAATAATAATAATAATAATAATAATAATAATAGTAACAATAAATAGGGGAGAGTCGGGTAGTATCGGACATCGGACAGTGCGTTTCTTTCATCTACCACCATATGGTAGTACCTGAATGACATGGTTACGTTTCTCTATGCGACATCAAAGAAACGTAACCATGTCAATCAAGTACTATCATCGTGTGGTATATGAAAGAAACTCACTGTCCGATATTACCGATGTCCGATACTACCCGACTCTCCCTAATAATAATAATAATAATAATAATAATAATAATAATAATAATAATAATAATAATAATAATAATAGTAGTAGTAGTAATAAAAATTCAAATATCTTGGAGCAACAGTAACAAATATAAATGACACTCGGGAGGACATTAAACGGAGAATAAATATGGGAAATGCCTGTTATTATTCGGTTGAGAAGCTTTTGTCATCTAGTCTGCTGTCAATAAATCTGAAAGTTAGAATTTATAAAACAGTTATTCTATTACGTTTTGTTCTGTATGGTTGTGAAACTTGGACTCTTACTTTGAGAAAGGAACAGAGATTAAGGGTGTTTGAGAATAAGGTTCTTAGGAAAATATTTGGGGCTAAGAGGGATGAAGTTACAGGAGAATGGAGAAAGTTACACAACGCAGAACTGCACGCATTGTATTCTTCACCTGGCATAATTAGGAACATTAAATCCAGACGTTTGAGATGGGCAGGGCATGTAGAACGTATGGGCGAATCCAGAAATGCATGTAGAGTGTTAGTTGGGAGGCCGGAGGGAAGAAGACCTTTGGGGAGGCCGAGACGTAGATGGGAGGATAATATTAAAATGGATTTGAGGGAGATGGGATATGATGATAGAGATTGAATTAATCTTGTACAGGATAGGGATCAATGGCGGGCTTATGTGAGGGCGGCAGTGAACCTTCGGGTTCCTTAAAAGCCATTTGTAAGTAATAATAATAATAATAATAATAATAATAATAATAATAATAATAATAATAATAATAATAATAATAATAATAATTTAAAAGAGGAAAAAAATAGACGTATGACCATTGATAAATTAATAACTAACTTCTTTTTTTTTAATTCCACACCAGACAATGAACGCCAAATGACAATTTTTTTTTTTTGTCAGATGTTGGTCAGTGATATTTTCCGGAATGCTCGGTCTAAATTACTTTCACAAATGAATACGGACAACCTGACGTGACGTTATGCATATATTATATCTTGCGCGTAGCAGCATCTGAAATTCTAACCACAAACAAAAATAGCACTAATTGGAGATACAAAGACCAGGCTTCAGAACTTCAAAATAAAAGACAAACGCCATACATGTCCATTCCATACCGCAGCCGGAGAGCTGTGGTCGGAAACAAGGGAACGCAGCGGTACAGCTCCCGGGCAAACAACAGACTGAACTGCGATTCTTGAATCCAGCACGAATGTAGTCTATGCCTACACTACCCACACTAAATGTCATTTACAAGCGATAATGAGCACGAGAATGCGAAATGCTACACACGCCGTGCGTTACTGCGAATCTCAGAGCTGGAGAGTACAGATATAAGGCATAATATTTGTAAAATGAAACAGTGTTGAAATAATGAATAATGCAAAACGCATGGAAATGTTTTTAATTAGCTAGGCCCATATGTACGATATCAAGAAATAGGATTTCAAATGAAACAAAAGGTATGAATTCTTTAAGATTGTTTGAACCAAAATGCAACACTGTTACAGTATTTAATCATAGTAGTAATTTAGGCCCAAGAATATATAACAAATTTATATTTAAATATCCTAATCTTGTCAATTCTAATAGTTCTAGTAGTAAATTAAAAAAGTTATGTATGGATTTTATAAAAATTGAAAAATTGTAAATTTAAATTTATATACGGTACTATAATTGCAAATTGTATTGTATAATTATTAATTATAATTGTATTGCATAATTATTAATTTCAATTCAGGAATCCGCCCCTATATAAAAATTGGAGATTTAACCTTCGAAGAGGTGGAAAAATTCAAATATCTTGGAGCAACAGTAACAAATATAAATGACACTCGGGAGGAAATTAAACGCAGAATAAATATGGGAAATGCGTGTTATTATTCGGTTGAGAAGCTCTTATCATCCAGTCTGCTGTCCAAAAATCTGAAAGTTAGAATTTATAAAACAGTTATATTACCGGTTCTTCTGTATGGTTGTGAAACTTGGACTCTCACTCTGAGAGAGGAACATAGGTTAAGGGTGTTTGAGAATAAGGTGCTTAGGAAAATATTTGGGGCTAAACGGGATGAAGTTACAGGAGAATGGAGAAAGTTACACAACACAGAACTGCACGCATTGTATTCTTCACCTAACATAATTAGGAACATTAAATCCAGACGTTTGAGATGGGCAGGGCATGTAGCACGTATGGGCGAATCCAGAAATGCATATAGAGTGTTAGTTGGGAGACCGGAGGGAAAAAGACCTTTAGGGAGGCCGAGACGTAGATGGGAGGATAATATTAAAATGGATTTGAGGGAGGTGGGGTATGATGATAGAGACTGGATTAATCTTGCACAGGATAGGGACAGCTGGCGGGATTATGTGAGGGCGGCAATGAACCTTCGGGTTCCTTAAAAGCCACTTGTATGTAAGTAAGTAATCCGCCCCTGAGCACGAGTTCTACTCTTTCAGGGGCGAGCTAAAGTTTCTCTGTATAGTTTACAATTTATATTACAATTATTAGCAAAATAATGAATGAATAAATAAATAAATAAATAAATATGTCCCAAAAGAAGAGTTCCTCATTAAAAATATTACAAATTCTGTTTTCATACAGGAGGAAGATTCCCGTTTGTCGAACTCCGTTTTGAGGCGGGACGTTTCAGAACTAAGTTGACAAAAACAAATTAAACTAAAGGAATAGAGTAAATTATAGATGGTCGAAACGATTCTCATATGAATATGACGGCAATAAGTTGTTTGAAGTTGTAATAAATATGTAATGTCATAATACAGAATTGCATTTATTTGAAAATTAATACCATCGTAAAGTACTTTAGAATTATGCTCTGTTAAATTAACTATTTATGCCTTTATACTCCCAGCATTGATTATTCGTCCCAATTTGTGTAATAATAATAATAATAATAATAATAATAATAATAATAATAATCCGTGGCGCTACAGCCCGTGAAGGGCCTAGACCGACCAGCCGGCTGCTGGCCTCACGCCCACATGTCGAATCAGAGGTGGACGATCATCCAACTAGAATGGAGGTATCGTGTGGTTAGCACGATGATCCCCCTAGCCGTTATAGCTGGCATTCGCAACCGGATTTGCTACCTATCGTAGCTCCCGAAGTGCATCACGTTGCTGGGTGGGCACTGGTCCCATACACTGGCCGAAATTTCATGAGAAAATTTCTTCTCCCATGAGGACTCGAACCAGCGCGCTTTCCGTAACGCGAGTCCTAGGCAGGATGCCTTAGACCACGACGCCACGGCGCGGGACTCCCAATTTGTGTACCAATAACAATAACTTTTTATTAAATTAAAATCAAATTTAGTATGGAACGGAAACATGGATATTACGACGAAGTGAAGACAAACGACTAGAAACATTTGAAATGTGGATATGGAGGAGAATGGAGCGTGTGAAATGGACAGACAGAATAAGAAATGAGAAAGAAAGAATGCTAGAAAGAGTGAGTGAAGAAAGAATAATGCTGAAACTGATGTGGAAGAGAGAAAGAAATTGAATGGGTCACTACTGACTAAGAAGAAACTCCCTATTGAAGGATGCACTGGAAGAAATTGTGAACGAAAGAAAATTTCGGGCAGAAGAAGATATCAAATGACAGACAACATTAAGATATATGGCTCATATGCAGAGACTATGAGGAAGGCGGAAAATAGGAATTATTGGAGAATGCTGGGTTTGCAGTGAAAGACCTGCCCTTGGGAAGAATATTATGAATGAATGAATTTAGCTAAGCTTTCATACCACAAAAATCTTTCACTTTAATATCTTTCAAGTTCTTCTGATACAGTAATTACAGACCTACATTAGCTTTTATTAACACGGCCCACTTTGTATAAGATATACAGTAAATAAATAAAGAAGCGTCCAAATACATTGTTCGTATGTTAATTAGCATGCCATCGCTCTTGTTGGAATTTTCCACATAAAGAGAATCGTCTGAGCAATGACTTTCAGGAAATGCAGCAATAATAATCTCTTAAAATATTAAAAAAATTAATGAGGATGGATCCGTCAACATAACGTCGGCTTAGAAGCAAAACACATTAAGTCAAAAATATTACTTCTGAGAAAAAGATTTTTTGAAAGCTTTTGACAACATTGAATCCTCAAAATATTATTTTTAGTAAATTGTTTTTCTTTAAGTGTATTTAATTTTCCAATTCTAAGTTGATACATTATGTACATTATACGCCTTTCTCTCAGAAATAATAGTTTTGACTTTGTGTGTTTTGCTTGTAAACCGACGATAATAAATATGAAGAGTCCACTGCAAGAATGATGGGTGTCACTTTCTTGTTGAAAATGAACCAAGACTGTCAATGCATAGCTTAAGACATATAGAATGTACATAGAGAGTTATAACAGTCTTCAGTGCACTGCCTAATTATCTTAAAGATTTGAAGAACCACGAGAAAAGGTTTAGAAAGAATTAACCAAATATCTACATACTCATACCTTCTACACAACTGATGAATTGTTTATGCTTGTGAATTGAATTATTCTACTTAAATGACATGTACAATTTTTATATAGCTCAACTAAAATATGTTTTCATATTGACTTAATCTGTTTACTATGCATTGTATATTTTTGTTTAGCATAACTGATGAATTGTATGTGCTGTAAATTGAATAGTATATTGTATGATGAATTGTATTTAGACCTACTGTAAATTGAATGGTAGTCTGTATAGCTCAATAGATGAATTGTATATGCTGTAAATTGTATAGTAGTCTGCATAGCTCAACTGATGAATTGTTTATGATTATAAATTGAATTAATCTACTTGATATTAATTGCACAAATTTGTATAGCTTAATGAAAGTATGCTTGTAAATTAAATTATTCTGCTTAGTTTGTATTGTATATATTTGTATAGTTTTGGCCGATGAATTGTATATGCTTTCAATTTAATAGTAATCTGTATAGCTCTGTTGATAAATTGTTTGGTCCACACCTGTGGAGTAAGGTCAGCGCGTCTGGCTGTGAAACCAGGTGGCCCGGGTTCGAATCCCGGTCGGGGCAAGTTACCTGGTTGAGGTTTTTCCGAGGTTTTCCCTCAACCCAATACGAGCAAATGCTGGGTAACTTTCGGTGCTGGACCCCGGACTCATTTCACCGGCATTATCACCTTCATATCATTCAGACGCTAAATAACCTAGATGTTGATACAGCGTCGTAAAATAACCCAAAAAATAAATAAATTGTTTGTGTTTGTAATTTGAAGTAGTTTGCATGATATGTATTATCAATTTCTGTGTATCACAGCTGGTTGAATTGTTTATGCCTTAAATTTAATGAACTTACTTATTTTGTATTATACATATAGCTCAACTTATGAATGATCGTTTGCGTTTGTAAATTTAATAATCTGATTGGCTATGTATTGTATACTTTTAGTAGAGCCATCGATGTAGCTCAGTCGGCAGACTCGCTGGGCTGCTGATCCGGAGCTGCGTTCGGGTTTGGGTTGGATCCCCCTTTGGTCTTTGGTTTCTTCCGAGATTTTCCACAGCCGTGGGACTGAAACCGGATTGTCTATGGCGAGTCCTCGGCATCAACCTCTTTGATTTGATTACCTGGTTGGGTTTTCCGAGGTTTCCCCAACCAAAATGCAAATGCCGGGTAATATTTTGGCGAATCCTCGGACCTCACCTCATCTCACTAGATCTCGCCAAAATATTATAAAAAATTGCACGAAATTGTAAAAATTGTAGAAAATTACTAAATTGTAAAACTGTAAAAATTTGTAAAAATTGTAATTGTAATATTGTAAAATTTTGACTTGTTCCATAACTTAAAGCTTCATTGCTCATGTAAGATCTATGGAATAAAATAAATGAATGAATGAATGAATGAATGAATGAATGAATGAATGAATGAATGAATGAATGAATGAATATGGCATTAACACTGATAGTCATTGTTCAGTAATGATCGGAAAATCACAGTTAAACTTTGAGCGCTAAGCATTTCAAACTTTCAATTGCTTCTCCTGCAAAATGTATTCCAAATAACATCCATCATTCTTACAGTGGACTCTTCATATAGGTTGCCATTCCATTTGATGAATGCTGCAGTTTCAGAAAATTGCTCATTTGTACTACATAACCCCTAAAATATGAAAACAAATGAGAAGGGATTCTATAACATAATAACTTTAGTTTGCCGATTCCATTTGATCAATGTCTTAGTAGAAGCATAACCAGGGCCATGAATGAATAAATGAAGTTCCCTAACTAATGAATGCAATCCGGATGACATCGGCGCAACTTCCATTAAGGGGCAATGTTATAAATTTTTGTGACTATTTCGTTTATATGACGTCATTCCACTTTCAGCTAATGAAGAATAACGAAATTTTGAATTGCAACCAATCACAGTTACACATCGCGATAATTTCTGCAGCTCGTTTTATCACTATCAATTGATCGCATGGTTGTTCTTTTGTTTAGTCAGTATCGCCAACTGTTTTCACGTAAATAGATGAGCATGAATCCATTGTACTAAATAAAGTGCAAAATCCTTCTTCCACATCTACATCTTCATCTTCTAATTCCATGCCCATTGTATCTAAAGAAAAGACACTCCTTCATAACAATTGTTCATGTACTCGTATTAATCAGGTTATTTATAATTATACTATAAAATGAAGAGTCCACTGCAACAATGATGGATGTCACTTTCTTGTCGAAAATGAACCAAGATTGTCAATGCATAGCTTAAGATATATACAGAGTGTAACAAAAGTTTCTGGTACAGTGAAAATTTTAGTTTTTTTTTCAAATATTTGACGGTAAATATCATATTTTCAGCCAAATTATTAATAAAGGATTGCATCACACCACAATCAAATAGTACCAACTCCTACACCATAAAATTTGGTCATGGTTCGTGAGAAAATGCAAACTAAACAAGATAATTTTAACATACTGTTACAGAAAATTTTGTTACAGTCTGTAGAATGTACATAGAGAGTTATATGGCATTAACACTGATAGTCATTGTCCAGTAATCATCGGAAAATCACAGTTAAGCTTTGAGCGTTAAGCATTTCAAACTTTCAGTTGCTTCTCCTGCAAAATGTATTCCAAATGACATCCAACATTCTTGCAGTGGATTCTTCAAATGTTTAAATTAAATTATGATTTCAGCAGATAATGAAAACGTATTTGTTGTAATAACAAGAGAAAAGCGCAGTACATGTAATTAAAATTTTGAAACCTGTATTTCGCTTTTCTCAATTGGCATTACTGAATAACATTCAATTTCTTTATTGCAGTAATCGTTATTCAACTATTTCGACTTCACAATGTCTGAATAGGCTAAGTATTCATAAATACACAATTATTAACATTTTGTGAGTGAATTTTAGGGATATATTATTTAAATTTTTATTTTATTCACGAAATGGTCCTAATAAATATCACTCGAGGTCTGAGATTTCCCAAATTCATCGGCAAATCTCAGACCTCTTGTGACATTACTATAGATAATTTTTCTCGAATGGTATGCGGAAAAATGTTGCCCTTTAAAGAACAAAAAAATTGTTCTCTTTAATGCCGACTTTTGGATATTAGGTATAAGAA
Organism: Periplaneta americana; assembly: GCA_025594305.2. Classification (NCBI taxonomy): domain Eukaryota; kingdom Metazoa; phylum Arthropoda; class Insecta; order Blattodea; family Blattidae; genus Periplaneta; species Periplaneta americana. Next base: position 27,299,832 of record JAJSOF020000037.1, read on the forward strand.
AATTAGGAAGGGAGAAAATCGTTCTCTCGACTTAACGTTGTAGAGCTTCACAATTCTAACATGCCAACGGATCTCGAGATGACGAGAAATACGGATGAAACTGCGTGTTATCATGGACGTGAAAGTCCTTGGGTAGGTTAATATTACTACGTATGTAAGAAGGGATAGTGTCTGTTGGCTAAATGACTTTCTGGATGGCCGCCCCTTGGAGATGTCGGTCTTGCATTCTGTGACGCGAGGACATCCCGAAAGAAATACTTAGTGAAGCAATGGGCTAGAAAGTGCGACGCTTCAACCGTGAAATATCAGACAAGTCTTCAACACAGGGGAACGACTATGAAACCGAATCCAACACCACTGCTGAAATTAAAGTCACAGAGCGAAAGTAATGCAGAGAATTAACTAAATTTTTGTTAATATTAATTAATATAAAATGTTTTCGCTGTCGCTCATTTAGTTAACTTCTATGTTCGCATGTTAATTTCTACATAACGGTCTTGTAACTTAAATAACTATTGCAGAAAGAAAAGTTTTCGGATCAAATTTCTACACATTTAAAGGACAAGACTAAAATTCTTTGAATCACTTATTGTCATAATACACTGCTCTCTGAAATTGACTAAGCAAGTTGGGAATTAGATCAATGGCTTTCCTAAAACACGCAATTAAATATTTCATATAAAACAATTTTTATCTCGGAAACGAAGCAAAAACAACGAAAATTGTATTAAACCTTTTTGTTTGAAATATCTAAAAAATAATCCCCAGAAATTAATGATATTACTTACGGTTCACCCTGTATAACTGATACTGTATTGAATAACTTCAAGGAAAAATTGTTCCGGGGCCGGGTATCGATCCCGGGATCCTTCGCTTAGCGCACGAATGCTCTCCCGACTGAGCTACCCCAGGAACTATACGCGATACCGTCACAATTTTTTCCCTTATATCCAAACAACTCAAATGTGCTGACAAGACGCCAGAACCCAATTTTAAGTGCACACAAATACTGAGTGACTTAAATTGTGGCTTTCTGTTAACGTACCTCCAATAACAAATATACACTATCTACCAAAAAGTAATTGGGCACTGTTTTTGCCCCTTTAGAATCTCGTGGTACCACCTCTTGTTGCTATAACAGCAGCCACCCTGTCAGGCATGCTCTCCACTAGTTTGTGTAGGATATCCACTGGAATGCGTCGCCATTCCTCTTGCAACATGCCACTCAGTTGGACAATGGAAGTTGGCCGCATCTCCCGAGACCTCAATCCCCGGTCCAATTCGTCCCAAAGGTGCTCAATGGGATTGAGATCAGGACTCTGTGCAGGCCAGTCCAACCGGTGAACATTATTGCCTGCATACCATTGCATAGTAGCCGCCGAAACATGGGGCCAACTTCCATTGGCCAACTGAGTGCCATGTTGCAAGAGGAATGGCGACGCATTCCAGTGGATATCCTACACAAACTAGTAGAGAGCGTGCCTGACAGGGTGGCTGCTGTTATAGCAACAAGGGGTGGTACCACGAGGTTCTAAAGGGGCAAAAACAGTGCCCAATTACTTTTTGGTAGATAGTGTATATAACGAATGGGTTCTGGCTTCTTGTCAGCCCATTTGAGTTGTGTGCATATAAGGAAAAAAAATTGTAACGGTGTCGCGTATAGTTCCTGGAGTAGCTCAGTCGGGAGAGCATTCGTGCGCTAAGCGAAGGGTCCCGGGATCGATACCTGGCTCCTGAACAATTTTTCCTTGAAGTTATTCAAACCTACTTTACAGAGAGCTACTATCTGAAACACAGATTTGCATGATACTGAATTATTTGTACATAATATTCGAGTATGTTTCATAACTTTATTTATGTCGGCACTAGGAATTTTTAATGATTTAGTGTTAACCAATTCATTGCGTATAAATACTGGGTGATCATTTCAAAGTGTGTCATGACGTCACTGTTGAGAGTCAGCGATTTGAAGCGAGTTTCAGCTTTTATGTCAGAGAAGTTGCCTATTAATCAAGGCGTTCAATCTGAACTTGAGAACGTGTACGGTATAACTTGAACGTTGTTATTCAATTTAGGAATCCGCCCCTGAGCACGAGTTCTCCTCTTTCAGGGGCGAGCTAAAGTCTTTTCTGTATATATTACATGTTATGTTATAATTATTAGCAAAATAATAAATAAATAAACAGATGGCGGTCTGTAAAATCTGTGTGCTACCGTAACCTCTTCCGAACTGTGTTTTGCGCCGGCAAGTCGTACGCAGGGTATTTGTTATCATCGGTTGCGTACGGCAACATTCCATAATACAAATCAAATGCTCCGTGTCCATGTTGACCGTCGAAGTTAATGTCAACAAATATGTAAGTAATCGTCTTAACCCTCTCCACATATCCCGACAGTAAGAAAAAAACTCACCTCAGTGCGTGTTTCCAAACAGTTCACATTCCTACCACTACAGGTGTTACCGCACGTATCGGTAAGTACTCTTCAGAATGAACGCCGTACTTGCTAGGCAACTTCTCTGGCACATAAGTAATATGCCTCTGTGGAAGTGTAGGAAGATTGAATTCTCTAGGCTCATCGGCTAGCCACATGACGGCATACAGCGAGCTGACACACTTTGAACTGAACAAGCAGTATATTTTGTGATTATTTTTGCTACAGGGGGCAATCCAGAATTTCATGTATTTTCTTTCTAAAGTTCTTTTAACTGAAGTGAGCCATATTGTTGCATGTAGGAAGGAGTCAAAGATTTCACGCAATCTAAGCACAGATAATATCCAAAATTCTTCTGCAACACGCACAAGAAAAAGAAGGAATCTATTATATTTTTCCCATGAGTTCAGCACAAGTCGGACTGCATCAGTCGTTTATTTGATTCATTTATCATTGGAAAGGCCAGACTTTGTGAAGGAAGGGACGTGGCGAGTGAAAACTCTTTGGTGAAGTTTTCAATTGAAGAGAACTCGGCCCTCTTTCTCCTGCCCTCTTCAAATCTATATATATTTCCAAAAGCGAACAAAGAAGAACCATCAACCATAAGATTTAATAGAAGTAATAATAATCTTACGTAGGTAGGCGGTGAGTTCGCCTGCCTGGGAGGAGAAGCCAGCATCATCGGAAGTTTCTATATAAGTGGCAAAGTTTCCGGGATTCCCTCCCACAGCTTGAACCACTCCTCCCCAACCCTTCAACTATCTTCTACCCTTTCCTGTAGCCGCGCACACACGTTGAAGCAGCAAGAATGAAGACTATTATTTCAAGTTCCTCGTACATTCCAGACAACAAGTTTACGCCTCTGTCGCTCTTGCTGCGTCTCCATTAGTTTGTGTAACCTCTTTCAGGGCAAAGCCCTTCGCCTGTATTCATGTGCAGGTTAAACTCTATAGTCCGCCATGCCTTGGCTTTATCTTGAGGCGTTCTGAGTTTGATCTCAGGTCCAAGAAAGGGGCCATGGAACTGAATGCACTACATATCTGAAATACACGATTCTGAGGTCCCAATCGAAGCCATGGAAGACAGAACCTATATGAATGGGCAGTAGAGATGAACAACGATCGAGAAAATAAGAAGAGGCAGCCAAGTTGGAAACGAAGGACGACGACAAGTCATCCTAAATTTTAAAAGAACTCAAACTATTACAACTGAATAGCTCACCCAGTCTAGTTTAACTCAGAAATCACAAATATGTGCCCCTTGTTGCATTGTTCTCTAACCATTGCATGCTCGCTCATTGGTAATATTAAATCAACACTGAACATTGTTTAGTGTACATTTTACTTTAAATTATATTTAGTATTTAAATGTATGTAAATATGTTGTTATTAGTGAAATAAGGGGAATTTTGAGGTAACAGACAACTTAATTTCAGTTATTCTCAGTTTGAAAAATAATATAAGTTTATTACTTATTCATTCAACATCACAGTTTCTCGTAATGTAGCTAT